>CM043019.1:86327597-86825547 GCA_023690525.1 Holotrichia oblita | reverse complement strand
GTTTGTTTTTATGTGCGTGTTATCATGTATTATCTTTACATTTAAAAAAGGTATAGAATTTGATTTTCTCTTTCGAAAGTAAATTTCAGCTATCATGATATGTGCAAATGTGTACAGAACATATTTAATTTTATCATTTTGGTATGCAGCATATACAATCATCTACATACATACCGCTTATAAAATTGTATATGACAGTTTAATTTTGTTGAGGGAGACCTGCTCTAAGTCCTCCATTAAATACTAAATTTGCTATAACAGCAGATAATGGAGAACCCATTGCTGTACCGAATATTTGTATACATATACATATATTTATATTATTTGTATTTTGACATATGTATATTAAACGTCAATTTCTTCCACTGAAGAAGTCTTATTAACGAAAACATAATATTATATGTTCTGGAGTAAATTGGTAGATATTTAATTAATTGTTGTTTTATTGACCTACAAGTGGAAATAATTCAGGACTTGAAAGATTATAAAATACATAACTTTAGACTTATTCAAATATTGTTTTCGTACTCACTTATCAAAATGTCATTTCACTGTTGCATTTGAATGCGAAAATTGATTTTCTTGTACTAGTGCGTGAAGTAAAAATTGCATTAAAGGAATAAATCATTATTACAATAATAAAGTATAATTAAGAAAATTTCCATTTTAACTAAATTTGGTGTATAACAACTTAAATTAAAATGTCTTAAAATTAATTAAAAACTATGTATAAAAAACATCAATGGTACCATCTATTACATATCTATGTATATTATTGGGGGTCTCAATTACCATTAATACTTAATCTAAAAAAATTATGTGTGTTTTGTACATACCCATAATTTACATTATCCTTAGAATAATGATTAATATTATGCTATCGTCACTAGTGTGGCAGTTTCTACCGTATGTGTCGTGCGAATAAAGCACTCGCAGCGCTACGTGTGCTCGTGCTTCAAATTCGCGCTCATGCTGAAAATATCGTCTTCCTACACTTGGTAGGTAAATAACTACAGTAGAAGATACATTTAAAAAAGTTAAATATTTTAAGCAATCTGTCAATTTAACAGTAAATGATTAAATTACAAGATAGACAACACAACAATAATGCATTTGCCTAGGCTTTCCGATACTCGATAACCTGCTGCAAAAAGTCGCAGTGTAGCCGAATACTTATAATATGATATTGAATTGATAATTCTAAAAATTGTTTCCACGTATAGGTATAAATAATAATTTGTTTTTTTTTTTTTTGCACATTACACAATATTTGTTGTAGTTGTAGGTACAACTACAACAAAATAGAAACAAAAAAACATTTAGCTAAGGAATATTTTTTGTTTACAGTATCAGAAGTTTCTAAAATTTGATTTTATAGAAAATATATAAGATCTTTAAATATTGAGTTTTTGTCACCGCCAACGTGTATTTTCCAATCACAACGCATTTCTCCGTCTAATTTTCCAGCTAATAAGGTATATATATAAAGGTATAAACTATTATCTTTTTATTAATTATATTATACATAGTTGGTTGTTTCAGTCGCACTAACTGTAACGCGCGATTCTGTAAACGCGATCATATACCCCAGTCATTAGAGTGTTAGCAGTATTAGTATCACCGTTGCTACACACTGATTGGTTAATTGCTCGGTGTTTTATTCGAAGCTATCTAAAATTTGTCGTACTTTTCCAACTGTTTTATAATAATTTTCTTCAAAATATTCTCTATATTCTGTGTGCATATCTATTTCTGATAAATCTAAATTCTCAATTTCTGTTTGAACTGCTTCGAATACATCCCATAATTGAAGTACCTACATTCACGAATCATAGACACATAGCCCTGCGTAAAGCACAAATAACGCGATAACAACACATTTACACACACATTTACACAAGAGGTGTAGTAGTAGACCTAACAAGCAATACAGGTCTAGGAGCCGCTGTAGCTGTACACACCATAAAAAAGCTGTACCCTATAAATGTAAACTCTACGACACGGACATGGACATGAACGACGTCTGAAGATGACATAGAAAGGTCATTTTAGTTAATATAGTACCGTAAGACTGCCTATATTAAGTAAAAAGTAAAGTAACGTATGTATGTTACTTATTACGTAATAAAACCGTAAGAAGAGAGAAAGAATTAACGCTAGTAAAATAGCAAATTAAAATTAAAAATAGGACATGCTTTGATTTCTTCTTACGGGAGTTCTAAGGTCTGTCTCTGTGCACGTGTTGTGTTGGGACTGGCTCTGAATTGCAAGTTTCTGTAGAAATACGTTTGAAAATTGGAAGATTCTACGATTCTACACCATAAATAAGTAACTCAACATTAATTAGTAATACCATAGTATTAAACTCACATTTAACTTTAAAATTTGGCAATCATAAGGCATAAAGCAAATTATGTTTTCTATGTCAACCGAATTGAAAAACAAAATCAAAAATAATTGTGACCAAATAAGAAGAAATAAAGAAGTTGAGGAAGAAATGAAACAGAAAGAGGAAGAGAGTGGAGAAGAGAAAAAGAATTGTGTTGTTGTGAAAAGAAGGAATTAATTGATAGAGTCAAGAACTTGGAGGACAGTCTTGAGCGTCAAAAAAACTGATAAAAAAATAACATCGTTAACATATTGAAAACAATTTAAAGATAGGCCCAAAAAACTAAATGCATTTAATTTACTGTCTCGCAATACAGATACTATGACGGACAATGACATATCGAATAAGGCAACGGATGTGAATTTGACAAGGGGAAAGATGAAAAAAGAAAATATACATGAAGACAGAAAAAAAAGCATGGTTTCAACGTATGTTTCTGGAATATAAGTGGCATAAAAATATATATCAATTGGATATGCTTCAACAGCATCGTAGCAGAGAAGCTGACATACTTTGTATTACCTACTGAAACTTGGCTACTAGAGGAGACAAATTACGTTACCAATAACATTTACCGAATATGATTACATTTGTCACCAGCAACAAGAGAAAAAAGTGTGGGAAGATCCAGTGGTGGACTGGCTATTCTATATAGGAAAGAATTACGAGTAAGAGCTCTAGAAAAGACAAATCTGTGAATTTTATGTGAATTTCGCCTAGATAAATTACAATTTTTATTAATGTTGAATTATTGGAAACCGCATAGCAACCTGGAATGCTGCATCGAAATTACGGAGGATGTATTAAACAATATTCAATTTAATTGCAGAGTTGGTCCTCTAAATCAACTCACTGAAGAATCATGTCAATTGTCAAATGTATACTACGATAGAACATCGCGAGATAAAACTATAAACAAAAGAGGACGAGAATTGATAAATTTAATAGAGACTTTTGGAATGACCCTTTTAAACGGCAGGACACGAAGTGACACACTAGCCGGCTACACATATAATTTTAATACAGGAAAGAGTATTATAGATCTCGTGTTCGTAAATGAGAGAATGTGTGACCTAATTTGTGATATGAAAGTGGAAAACATTTTACATGCATCACTACATCTACCTACTTTTTTTGTTGTTATACTTGCTGAATATAATTTGCAACATGATCCTAATACAATGAAACTTACTGAGAAAATATCTCTGGGATGAAGGAGGAGAAACTAGAGGCGTTCATCCAAACATTAAACGCAACAGATCAAATATACTATAACTCTGATGAGGTGGAAGATTTAAACAATAATTTAATCAGTGCTCTGTGGGAAACAACTATGAATAACGAATTGCTGATTGTAAGAAAGTCAAACACTAAAGATTCGCATAACTTTATTAACGTAAATCCATGGTTCGATGAATACTGCTATGTTAAGAAAAGGGAATGGCGGCAGAAATACCGAACGTACAAGACAACCAGATCTGAAGAATCTCTCCAAAACTATCTAACCGCAAAACGAGATTACCTGATTCTACTGAAAACCAAAAGAAGAACCTATTACACCGAGATCTGTGATGAATGGGCAGCGGTAAACAACTCGGCACTATTTTGGAAAACTATAAAACAACTAACCCGAAAAAGAATCTCCGATATCGATAAGTGAATGGCAAATATTTATAAATAAACTATATGCAAATAAAATGCTAAACGAAGACTGTTTTATATCAGTACTGCACCCCACGTTGGATATGGAAATTTCATTGGAAGAAGTGCTAGCTAGTATAACCAAACTAAAACAAAATAAAGATCCTGGGCCAGACAAGATATTAAATGAATACTACACAAAGCAATGCCACCCTGTTGGCATAACTATATACAAAATCTATTTAACCAAGTATTTACCTCTGAAGAAATACCAAAAGCGTGGTGTGATATCAACGTGTATATGTTATATAAAAACGGCGATGACAGGAATCCAGGCAATTACCGTGGTATAGCTCTCATAAATACAATAACAAAAATATTTACTAACATCCTGTACAATAGACTATAATTTGTGCGAGGACAATGCTGTATTACCAGAACAGCAAATGGGATTTAGACAGAATCGAGGATGCCTAGACAGCATATTCATACTTAATTCCGCGATTCGTATAAATATTATGCCAAAGTCGACTTATCTATATGCAATATTTGTGGATTTCAAGAAGGCATTTGACAGCATTAACCATACGAAATTATGGAGAAAATTGAACAACATTGGAATTAGCGCAAAATTATTCGCCTCCTACAGGATCTTTATAGTAAGGCTAAAATAAAAATAGTGACGGCCACCAATCAAAGCGAAAACGTGGATATGGCTAGCGGAATTATGCAAGGCTATTTTTATATTTATCTCGCGGATATTGACGACTACTTCAAAAGATCCAATGTAGAAGGTGTAAAGATACAAAGTGAAAAATCCATACTAACTTTACTATATGCTGATGATATGGTGCTTTTTGCTAATTCTCACGTGGATTGGAATAGAAAGCTCAGAATATTGCAAAAAGTACTGTCAGGAAAACGAGTTAATCATTAATACGAAAAAACACAAGTAGTAGCATTTCACCGAGAAAGAAAGGCGTCAAATCTGGGTACCGTTTACTATGACAACACCAAACTGGAATATGAGAAGACTTTCGTCTACCTAGGAGTCCCGTTCACCATCTCTGCGGTGTTTCGAGAAGCCGCATCGCATTCTATTAGAAAGGCAAAAATCGATACAGCTGAAGTTATGAATGTGTTGGTAACATCGAAATCAGACTCACTTGAAACTAAAATCAAATTACTACAGTCTATTATAAATGCTACACTACTGCATGGGTCTGAGATCTGGTCACTAAGATATCTTAATGAAATTGAAGTTGTGCAGACGCGATTCTTTAAACGTCTTTTCTACTGGCCATCAACAACGCCAAACTATGTAGTATGTATGGTAGTCGGACAAACCCCAGTCAAGATAGAGGTGCTAAAAAGACTAATAAACTGGTGTAAAAATGTTTGGAAGCCTTGGTAAGATTAGATCAAACAGATGGTAATATACAGTCTTACAATTGGATAAGCCAAGTGAATACATGGTTTAGATCGCTTGGTCTACGTATTGATTTGACTGCCAGTCATCGGGAGTCCGAATGGAACATCGATGACATATTAGAAAGGGCAATAAATGATACGATTAGCAAAGATGTAGATAGCATAAGCAACTCATCGTATACACCGACATATAGACACATTGGCTCATTTTTCTGTGGAGAGTATTACCTAGGATTCCGGACTTCGATAAGGAAAATTAGGCTTATCAGCCAAGTAGGTACGAGTGACGGGCGAAACTGTTATTAAACTGTACCACAATAAACAGCCGCATCTGATAAAGACCAAGAAAATATGCTCCATTTGTAATTTATTAGAAGAGGAAACCCTATATCATATTCTCATAAAATGTTCTATTTATCAGAACTTAAGAGAACATTACCTTGGTGACATTGGCAACATGCGATAGATGACATTTTGATTATAAAAAATACCGACCAATTAAATAAGTTATACTTTTACTTAGAAGGATTACTTAAATTAAGATCTTTTTTAGTATGCATGCATCATAAACCAATTAAAACACACTTATAAGCGTGCATAATCGGGCCTTTATCGCACGGCGTGCGTATAAAGGTTGTTTGGTAACAACCAATCCCAAGCGTTTAATAGTCCAGTGAAATGTCAGGAAATGTCAAATGACATATAGGTACATGTCATCTATTGAAATTATTGATTTGATTTCTTCTAATTAAAATTATTGTTGCATTTATACTAAAAATATCGTATGACACTCGTGCATAATTAGCTTTTAAAGCACGAGTAACGAGTCTTTAAACTCGTTACTCGTGCTTTAAAAGCTTGATTATGCACTAGTGTCATAATATACTATTTTAGTATGCATGCATCATAAACCAATCAAAACACACCCATGAGCGTGCATAATCGGGCCTTTATCGCACGGCGTGCGTATAAAGGTTGCTTGGTAACAGCCAATTCCAAGCCTTGAATAGTCCAGCGAAATGTCAGGAAATATCAAATGACATATAGATAGGTACATGTCATGTATTGAAATTATTGATTTGATTTCTTCTAATTAAAATTATTGTTGCATTTATACTAAAAAATATCGTATGACACTCGTGCATAATTAGCTTTTAAAGCACTCGCTTTCGCGTCGTGGCTTTAAACTCGTTACTCGTGCTTTAAAAGCTTGATTATGCACGTAGTGTCATAATATACTATTATACTTAATGAATAACCTTATATACTAAGTCAAAATATTGCGCTAACGTTTAAATTTTGGTGTATACAATATTTGTGTTTTAACAAAGTGCTTCTTTTTGTTTCTTTTTCTGTTTGTGGGGTTTTTCTTTAGAGTTTGTGATATTACTGTATTGGATGCAATTTGAACCCATTTGTAAAGGATGTAACCCTTCAACAAATAGAGGAAAATTAAAATTAATTAAAATACTTAAAAGGATTAATTAATTAATTTTATACTTAATGAATAACCGTATATAGGTACTAGGTCAAAATATGTTAACGTTTAATTTTGTTTTGGTATATACAATATTTGCGTTTTAACAATGTGCCCTTTTCTTTCTTTTTCTATTTGTGATGATTCGTCAGAGTTTATGATATTATTGTATTGGATGCACTTTGAACCCATTTGTAAAGGATGTAACACTTAAACAAATAAAATTATTATTATTATTATTAATGATTTCTTCTTATGGCCAATATGTGTGATGTTGCATGGACCTATCTGTGTTTGATTACGCTAACTAAAAAAAGATATACGTAAAATATTCATCGCCGACATTTAACGTACTTTAGAGAGAAATGTCAACATGACATATGAGTCGATTCATACTGACGTTACTCATGACGTAACTGACAAGATCCAAAAATTCGACTGTATGTATTTATAAGTCAATTAAAGTTTGTAGTTTGTCAAATATTGATAAACATTCTTAGCTATTGTTCACCGTTGCAAGTTGCGGATTATTTTGAATTATAAATCCCGTTTAGAACGATATCATCGACCATATATACCATACTATGCAATAAAATCTGGGACAAACATATTTAAGTGGTGTAATTAAGATCTCATATTCATGGAATGCCAATTGACTACTGTCACTGTCATTTTTCTCCATAAATTTTCAGACATGAGGTATTAGTTAAATATATTATATTATACACTAAAATACCTTAAATATACCTCAACATTTAAATCAACTAATGAAAGCCCGCATTGTGTCCAAAATAGAAGATGGTTGGTCAATTTAAATAAAAATCCTGTGTTCTATGTAAAAAAACGGTGGATTCAAGATGGGCCTTTATCTAGGAAATACGGTTCTGGACGTCCTAGAAGTAGCATTGATGCTGAAGATATGACTTTGCTAAATTACATCAGAAGGAATCCTTTTATTATAGCGGGGAAAGCGGTTACCGAAACATTTTTGCCATCTTCTAGATCAACAGCCTGTCAAAGAATACGTGATTCCGATTTAAAAAGTTGCATAACTGCTTCAAAGAATTTTTTAACCGACGAAAATAAACAATCGCGATTACTATTCGCTTTAAATAACATCAATAGATGTGAGGACTATTGGAACAGAGTAAAATTTACGGATAAAAGATGCTTCCAATCGTCTTACAACGGAAAAATTAGGTATATAGACCACCGCATTCCCGACTTAATCAAAATTATATTTGCCGCTTACGGAAGTCTGAAAGATTTTCGATAAACACGCGGGCTTGGATGAGTTCGGCTGGTTTGAGTGTTTGCTGGAACATTGATAGTCGTTTTGTTGCTGCTACATACATAGATATATTGGAGCATGTAATGCTACCATATGTAGCGGAAATCTTTCCAGAGAACAACTACGTATGTCAGCAAGACAATTGCCCTGTCCATACAGCCCGTGTTGTTGGACAGTGGTTCCAGAATAACAATATAGAGGTTCTGCCATGGTCCCAAATAGTCCATATCTAAACCCACTTGAAAATGTATGGGAATTTATGGTGAAGAATATTTACAAATAAATTTTCATCCCCGTAATGCGGAAGAACTGTGGGAAGT
This sequence comes from Holotrichia oblita, assembly GCA_023690525.1. NCBI lineage: Eukaryota > Metazoa > Arthropoda > Insecta > Coleoptera > Scarabaeidae > Holotrichia > Holotrichia oblita. The sequence goes on along the minus strand of CM043019.1, from coordinate 86,816,998 downwards.
TATAGCAGAAGAATGGGAGGCACTGAATGAGAATGAAGACCTAACGTGATTTTAATTCGTTCAATGCCACGCAGATTAACCGCGGTCATTGCTGCACACGGCGATATGACCAAATATTGAATATATTTATCGCTTTATGTATTATCTTTATTCTATTTCTTGTATTCTGTTACAAAAATTATTGGTATTAATATTGAATGTTATTTAAATTTTTGGTTTAAAATTCGCATAGACCTACTACCAAAAGAATTATGAGCATAATTGTACAATCTTCTGATAAGCTATAATGTATAACTGATATAACCTTTGAAATCTATTCTGACAATCTGAATATGCTGTATATCACGGCAGATCCGTTTACACAGATAAAAACTTGGGATTTATGCTCATAAGAGTTGTCCCAGATTTTATTACACAGTATGGTACATTTTCTTTGCTTTGAATATCTACGTAATTATAAGTTACATATATTTTCTATTAATATTTAATTTTCAAATATATTAGAAAATCCACCATGTGAAGAACGAGAAGATTTCCTCTCTGAAATCGACATATTAAAGAAAATAGGCTATCATCAAAATATTGTAAAACTAATAGGTTGCTGTACCTTACAAGAACCAAATATGATGATTATGGAATATGTTCCATGTGGTGATCTGAAACAGTATTTGCTTGATTTGCGAAATCAATGGCAGACTCTTAAAAAATCTGTTTCCGATTATTCTGTTTTTACATCCAGGTACTACAATTCAATTATTAATGTTAAATCTAGTCTTACAATGATAACAACATATGTAATGGTAAATAATACTTATTGTTTTTAGATCTTCAGCATACATAGTTCCGGACATACCTGATTCGCCAATTACTCCAGGAAGTAAAATATCTGCGACAAGTAAGCTACCTATTAAAATTAGAGATTTGCAAAATTATTCTCCTTTATCGTGAAGTTAAAATGTTTTTGATCTTCTTTTATAGTTTACAAATTCTATGAAAATTTTATTAACTAATCAGTTCACGCTCACCTCAACCTTTATTTATGAAACTTCATTCATACAGGCTTACCATGAACCATTTCTAATTCTATTCTAATATTAAGCTATTCAAGACTTGATTGACAAAATTTACACCCGTAATCTGATTGTAATGCACACGGCACTCCCAGCAAAAGAAAACTATCAAGTGTATTATAAACTACTTCATGCGTTCATTTTGACGTAAGAGGTTTCAAAGTTACAAATTTTGTTAACTATTCACCAGATGATTATTGTTTAAAGTTTTTATTCGTTCCACATTCTCTATTAAAGAATGATATGTTTATTTTGATAACAAAACACCGTTGTATCGAGAATCTTTACACTATAGTTGTTTACATTGTCACGTGTAACTAAGAGTATATTCATAGTGAAGAGACGAAGCGAGCGACTAGCGATGAGACTAGAGGAGCGACGAAACCAAGAACTTACAGTCAAAGCTAAGCGTTCATAGTACTAGAAACGCTATTCCAACATCTTGTTTAAGTCGCTACTCTAGTCTCGTCGTTTGTCGTTCTCTTCGTCGCGCACTATGAACGTCTCCTAACTTGATAACGCGATTTCGAAGGTTATATGTTATATGTAAGTACTACTGACAGACGTAACCTAACTCTTACAAACCAAATTTGATTTGATGAAAGGTAAAAACTCCACACTCCTTACACTAGGGTAAGATAAGAAGTAACCCAAAGGCGTCAAATATTCAAAACGTGATCTTATTTGTCGAAATTTATTTTGTTAGTACCAGCACAGGTTCTACAAATACATAATACCAGTGCAATCTGCTGTAACTGAAAGGCATTTATTAGTACTGGAGTTTAAAGATATTGAACGCGCCTTAGTAATGTAAGAAAAAAACAAAATATAAAATAAAGTAAAGTGAAAGCATAAATAATACAAGATCTATTAACTCAACGTTTCGCCAGTAATGTTACTTCTTTACAAGTAAAAGGTGGGTAGGGTCATCGTAATTCTACCTCTCAATAATACTATAGCGAAAAACTTGAGACAAACAAAGCAGTATATATAAAACTATGCAGTGAAGCGAATCAGTGACGGAAACTGATAATTAACAAACCGCTATTGTTGTATACATTTACGGCATTATAGACCACATCAGTATAATTGTGAGTCAAAAAAACATTAAAACTATCTTTAAAACATTAAACAAAATCTTCCATAGGTGAAACTGGACGCTCAATTCAATCTAAGATTTGGAATATTTGGAAACCCATCCTTTTCGCTTCAGTAGCTGGTGCTCGCTGATTCGTTTCACTGCAGAGGTGTATACATACGGAACCAGCTTTTTTGTCAGGTTTTCGCCTCTAACGTGATTAACACGTGGAGTTATCGTGACATTCTGGGATTCCGTAACCACTTTTTGCTCCTGAAAAAGCCACTTACATTAGTGGCGAAACGTCGAGTTAATATATTTTGTATTTTTTTGCAAGGTTGAAGATTTGGTGTTGACTGACCATTGAGGAAAAGTTTCAGTTTGTTGCTGCTAGAGAAATACGAATATGAGAAACGAGTTTTTTGTTTTAAAAAATCTGCACGCAGACTTGGGAATGAAAGTGTCGGCACGACGAATTCGCAGGCTGTTCAGTCCCAAACAAAAATTGTGTGCACAGCAAATTTGTGACGAAAATTTGACGTTTTTACCTCAAGATGAAAACTACTTAAATTAAGCTGTAAGTTGGAATAAATCTCGAATACACCGGGATTCTCCCATAAAACAAGAGTCCATGCAATGGATTCATAAAGGCGCTCCACTACCCAATTTTCTGCGGAAAAATTGATGACCGCAGTTTTCTGGAACGTGGAGGAGATTTTCTTAATTGAGTATATCGCAGAAGGAACTATCACAGTGTGAGATGTCTACAAAGATGCAATTAAGAATTTGACTACGGCTCTAAGTGGAACAAGATCCCACAATTTTCTCAGAGAATTCTGCTTCTGCACGACAACTGCAGGGTGCATAAGGCACGAATGGTTCAAGTAGTAATCCATGAGGGTGAGTTTGATGAATTGCAACATCCACCCTGCAGTCTAGAGTTCGCCTCTTGTGACTACTATCTCTTTTCAAAACTCAAAAAGCGCTTGAAGGGGCGTCGATTTTTATTGAGTGAAGACGTGCAAAACGTTGTCGAATCGTATTTTGCGAAATTATCAAAGATTTTTTTGCGAAAGCACACCATTATTTAGAAAACGGTGGAATAAGTATGTTAGTGCGTTGAGTGAAAGAATCTATAAAGAGACGCAAGCTATATGCATAAATGCGTTCCAGGGACTAGTATACACCTCCGCACCCCACCATCCACAAGCTGAACACTGTAAGGTGGCGGGCCCGAGTGAACAAAGAAAGAACTCGTATCGTCTTGTCGAAATAAGAGACATTGAAATATGTATATGTACCTACTTGTCAGCGACTAATTACGAGTATATTCTATTTAGCGTATTTTTTAAAGTAGTACATTTTAGTCATTAAAAAGCGAAATTAATTTGTTATATTACCATATTTAGCTCGTTTTTCTATTAGAAAAGTTTCGATTGTGTTAATTAAATATTTTAAAATTACTAAGTACTGCGAACAGATAGATAAATTTAATAAACCAAAACCGTAATTTAACAAAGTGTTCGGAAATTGATAGAGAATCAAATGAATTATACACTTTCTTTAACAGAGAAGAAGAAATTACTTACTTTTTATATTCAATATTCTGACTTTTCTATGTGGTTTAACACTTTGACTGGAGTTATCCTGACATGATTTTATACAATTCTCGCTTTCCCATTTCAAGCGTCTAAATATATTCATTTTAATGAAGAGATTAAGAACGTGTTGTTCGTGACATGCACAGAGTGAACGAGTATCTGGTGAAAACCAATCTGAACACTTTTCCAGCTTTTTTTAAAAATCGCTTTCTATATTTTTGCAAACATGCAAATTGCATTTATGTTTCTCAAAAAATTGATCAAATATCTGTAAAAGATTTGAAATTATTTTAGTAAATTGGTCTGTAGACCGCTTTAAAAAATGTATGCTGTGCCCACGGGAATAATCCTTGTGCAATAAAAATAATTCATTTTTGTTTATTACATCAGCCGAACCTTTAGTAAATTTTGTAGCACATACTGCGCAGTAAAATTTTTTCTCAACACTGTGTGCTAGATAACCAGCTACATATACATGAGAACATATTTCTAAACTATTTTCATTGAACGTTGTACCACTTTGTAAACTTACATTGAGCTCTGCATCTTCACTAACTGTATTTTCTTCAATTTCTCCATTGTTAGCAACGATGTTAACAGCTGTAGTGCCAGTTTTGATTTCTGGAGTCTCCGTATCCAAAATTTCAGTTGTGTTATCAATTTCACAATTCCCGGTATCTACAGCCATTTGAAGTCTAATGTTCATATTTTGCTGTATTGCTATACGACACTAACGAACTGTGGGAGTAGGATTATACCCTCCTCTGTTTTTAATAACAGAGAAGAAGTTTTCAAAGGATCTTGATTTAGAAAGCCACATAACAAATATTTTACACCCTCTTCTTTAAGATGACCCCACAACAACAAAATAGATTTGATAGTCCATTCAAATCCGTCCAAGCAATATATATTATTCCGTCTTTTACTGCCTTCAAAAACTTCAATATTCTTACAATACTGTAATCCTTCTTGTAATACGATCTCGGTTTTGTTATTATAAATAGATAATTGCCGCCTTCCAGGATTAGGATCGTGTAAAATCCTACTGTTCAAATCATCGAAAATATTGTTCATCTTTTCAAGGAACTCTGCAGTATCTAAAGTTGAGGAACTAAGAAGTTGTTGAGTTGATGTAGCTGTTTTAAAAGCTGCAGCAACAGTATGTGAAAATATTTGAAGTTATTTTTAACATAGCACTAGTTGTAGGACTTTTTTTATCGATTTCGTAAGTCTTAGTTATGTCGCTCCAAGCGACAGATCTATTATTAACAATAAATTGAAGTTTCGTATTCATAAAATTATTTCTGAGACTTTTTAATATATGAGGTACATCGAATAAAGTGAATATTTTGTGTCCTTCAATGTCTACCCTTGGTTCTTCTTTACTTGCACCTAACAAACTGAAGGCACGACGATTATTCGATCCTCGATCACATACTAAAGTTATTGGATTAAATGTCCAAATACTTCAGTCTTTTAACAACAAGTGTAATAATTTGTTGCAGCGAATTACTATTTACACTTCCAGCAGAAACAAAATAACAGAAAGGGATTTTCCAATTATATAACAGTCCACGAATATAAAATACTAAAGCAGTGTTTGCTAACTTGCTATTCCTACCCAGAGATGCTAGATCTTGATATCCTTCAACAATATCTTCGGATTTGTTAAATTCTAACCGTTTTTTCAATACAATCTCATCAAATAGAATAACACACATTTTCTCTCTTTCTTCCATACTTTTCGCTTTCAAAGACAGCTTTGTTATTAAATTGGTAACACATTCAGTTCTTAAATTGATAACTTTTAACCAAGTTTGTATTGTTCTAATAGCAGGTAAAGTAAATTTAAGATTGTACAACATAAATTTATATGCTGAAGGTGATTTGTAATGTAAAGAAAGATTTAATTCTTTTTGGGCTTTGGTCCAGTTGGTGCCTCTCTTATGAAATAGTTGCATATCAATAAATACTTTTAAATATTTACTTTTGCCTACAGTAGCCCAGCAATACTTTTTCTTTAATCTATAAGTTTGCGATAACCAAAAGAAAGCCGTTTCCTTGAATATGTCTTGCTGCTACAACTAACGTTGATCGTCTGTTCCAAGCTCGCTAATGGTTGACAGCGCGCTTGTTTTTCGCCAGCAACATTAAATACTATTAAGTGTAAATTATGGTTTTGTAGGGTGTGTGAAATTAGCACCGGTTTTTTCGAAAATCTGACGGTTGTCCTTGACTTGTTCTAAATTGTTCCAAAATTGAAACTCTGAAGTTTGCTTGAGATTGTTTTAGTTCTAAACATTGTTCCAAAGTGTTTTAAAAAAAATCATCATTGGCGGAGATAATAGGAAAAAACAATTATGCAATAATGTATCCTTCATGAGCTACTATATTTTAGTCTTGTTATTTTTATAATAGATTATGCTTGGCATATAATACCTGTTTTTCCAATTATCTCTGTTAATTTTGAAGTTTTTTTTAAACTTTGGAACAAACCTTGAATAACCTGGAACAACCATAAAATTTTCGAATTTCCAAAAACGGGGGTCAACTTCAAGCGGTAACTTCAAAAGATAAACGAAACAGACACTTTTGTGCATCATCTAAGACACTCAAGTCTGCTTTATTATTTTCATAAACACGTACCTACTTACCTTTTTCAATAAAGGCACTAGAAAGTGCATTTTGCGTTAACAATTTACGTTTGTTGTTTATCAGAATATCATTCGGTAGGAAGTGATTTTCGCAAATTAATTTATTTTTTAAATCTGATACCTCCATGAGTGCAATTTTACTGTTGCCACAATTTTTTTGCCAATTCTCAGCTCTCTTGCAATTTTTCGTGGGAAATTTAAAGAAACTAATATCTTTGTCATTTTTATTATTCTTGAAACAGTTATTATAAACACAAATATGATTAGCTGTGGTACTCATTTCAACAACTTTTAAATAACCTCAAAGAATATTAAGTATCAACTACAACATAAGGGATAATCACACGACACAGCTTAAGAAACAACGGCGGCTCTATGGTAATAAGAAACGAATAGGCAACGTACGAATGCCAGTTGTTTGCTTGCGACTGAAAAATCTCGGATCCTAGACGCGACTAGCGCTCCTAGTTGTCGGATCCTGTATTGGCTACGCTATTTAACAACACGTTGCGTCTCTTTATAGATTCTTTCACTCAACGGTTAGTGTTAATGGTTCTTACGTTGAAAAATTATATTTTGTTCGTTTTCTAACTCGTTTCTTTCATAGCTAGGTAGATATCATAAAAGCTCCTCTGGTACAAACAGCAACTAATACTACATCCAGCCATCAGCAAGGCAGTGACAAATCGTCATTAAACTAACAACATGAATAAAATAATGGAGGTATCTTGACTATCAACATATGTTCGATGCTAGTAAATCGTTTGACTACTTCCTATTCAAGAGTATTACATGTAGACGTTCCTCAAAATTTATTTTAGAGGAAGAATTTGATAAAAGAAACCAAAGCAGTTGGTTGCCAGCAACAATTTTTTAAATCGTTTATAAACATTCATTATTTGAAATATTTGCGTCATACACGACTCTACTTTTGTTTTATTTTTGTATTTACTTTACTACGACGTGGTCAAAACCCGGAAGCTCTCGTAACAGGATTAGTTCTTTGTTTGGGTATTTATCTGACAGTAAATCAATAACACTATTACCTACAATACATTTCGGCTGGGATGTCTCCGATTTCGAAAACGTGCGCAATACTCTCACTCTGCCATATTGGCAATTCCATTACAAAAACCATACACCATGTACATAAATACACTCGTATTCATAAAAAAGTGTACAGCTACTATAAGCAAATTTCACAATATTTTGATATTGTAAAACTAACTTCGAACATTTAACACATATAGTAATATTGGTATAATTGTGTTACATGTTTCGTGAGTATTGTTTATTTTGGATAATAATTTAATTTTATGCAGCATTTTAAAAAAAAAAATAAATTAATTAATATTTAGTAACTCCATGGCTTCCTTCTATTACTAAATTTAATCTTCTTGGCATTGAAAGAATAAGATTTTGTGTCGAACTTCTTCTGGCAAGCCTTCCCATGTATTTTTTATAGTGTCCCATAGTTCTTCCGCTGTGTGTGGTCTACTATTTAACATTGATATTACTTGAGTGTATAAAGTGTGCCACAATCTTTAATGTGGTCAGAGACGAAGGACTGTATAATATATGTTAGCAGAGTAAAATATAGAAACAAAACAACTGGAGTATCGTCATTCACACTTACATATATTTGATTTGACATAAATAGGTCAACCAACAGTAAACAAAGAAAGCAAATTAAATGTGTTAGTAGCAGTCGAGACAAGTATTCATGGTTCTACAAAGAAATTGCCAGAAATAACAAGAATTAGTTAGTTAAATTAGTAGAATTAGCCATTACTTTGTGAGAAATTACTGCATTAGATATCGTAAAGATAAATAAATGTCTGTAAAGATCATTTTGTATCTATTAAAATTTCGATTTCAGAAACTCAAGAACCACGTAAGACAGTTACATAAATTCTACAAATGATATATGTATCATCATATCATTTTCAAATGATAAGATACACATTTATTAAACTTAATAACATCATTGCTATATTGATATATTTTAACAAACTCGTTTAGTGTAATTAATTTGTGCCTTTTTAAATAGCCGAATGCATGAACATGAGTAGTATTGATTCACCACGTTCCGACATCAACACATTTGACTTTGAAATAGAAAAAGTTTTGGACCACAAAGAACTGCAATCATTTGCTCTGCAAATCGCAAAAGGCATGGAACATTTGGAGCGCATTCCAATTACTCATAGGTAAGTTACATATGTACGTGCAGTTTCTTTCATAAGTAATGTCTCCCACCGAGTTAAAATGTTTGCAGTAAAATACTAATCTTAGTTGTATAATGTAAACAAAAGTTGACTTGCGTCAATATATTCAACATAAAGGGAGACATTAATTATAAAACAAGCTATACATATATGTCAACAGTAGATACTATTAAGTCGTTTCAGGGATTTAGCCGCTAGGAATATTCTGATTAGTTCAGAAAAGGTTCTAAAAATATCAGACTTCGGTTTATCTAGAAAAGGACCGTACATTAACAACAAATCCAAAAAATTACCTCTGAGATGGATGGCAATCGAATCAATCGAGGATCATTTTTACGATAATAAAAGCGATGTTTGGTCGTTTGCAGTTGTTTTGTGGGAAATTGCTACATTAGGTATGGTAAAAATATATAAATTTTTGTAATCCATATTTTGTATATACAAGCTATCTTACATCTCTGTTATTAAATGTTCTACGTCGGAAATTTAATAACCACATAAGACAAGTAGGTAGAAATAAAATAATAGTTTTTCCGTGTAACATTTCTAAAATTGTATACAGTGAGGTGACGTACATTTTTTTACAGTAGGTATATTTTATACCGAGGCGGCTTGCTGTAGATGTGGTGCGGTTCTACTCCTAGCCTGTTTATCCGTTTCTCTATCTTGTTTGCTTCAACATAGAATTAACATATTAGAGAAAACGCTACGTATTAGATAGAGGGTAATATCTATAAAAATATTAAAGATGAGGTTATCGATTGCTTTACCAAAAAACATGTAATGTGTTCATTTTAAATAAAAATCTAGTTTGTTGATGTTAGTTTGGAAAACTCACTCCCCTATTTCTAACATTTTCTGAAATTAGAGAGAACTCCTGCTGTATCGAAAGAAAGTAAATTTTAAAATTCTTTGTCTTGGAAAGACGTTATCTACCACTGGCGCACTAAACAGATACTATGTATATGCTCTATACAGTAGAATATTAGTAGTTAATAGAATTTTGGACACGGTGTGTCCAAAATTAAATGTTCACCATGATCAACACCCTTATTATTGGAACTACGAAATTTGTTTAAATTAGAAAATTGGCGATATTTTTTTTTTCTGATTAAGATCTTAAGAACAAAAAGTAGTTGAATATTCTGTTTCATTTTTAGAAAATAATATTTTGCAGGAAAAATTATTTATTTTTGTTTCCTCCTTCATAAGCGGGAACTCGACCAAAAAACGTATTGGGTCCCCATAACGTTTTAGCTCATTCTACCTGATCGCAGCCGAACAAAGTAGACACAAAAGTAGATATACGTCTTTCTCTCTCTCCGCAACTGGACAGTCGGCAAGGTGGTACGCGCAAATTTCGCGCACTCTCACAGTTTCTTCACAGGTGAGAGTGCACTAGGCGCATGTGCATCCGAAAACCAGCGAGCTAAATCCTTACTTTGATTTTCGGAGATAGGATTTTGTACTCCCACTAATAAAACTACCTATCTATATATTGTATCACCCAGTGAAACAGAAACACAGCCAAGATCTTATCCGCCTTTATTAGCGGTGGTGCCGTCAGGTCAATATAGTTTAAGATATTGGTATGGTCTCCTGTTTTGTCAGAGAATTCTTCGTACCTACTACATTTTTCTCTGTGGTCCAACAATGATCTTCATGACTGTCGTCGGTGTCGAGGATATGGCTCTAAATAGGCAATCTTCTGGACCTTACTAAATGTGTTTACCTCATAGCCCGGACTAGCTTTATGTCCATAGCATTGCTTCTGACCATAACACCAACTACAGCGTAGGAAATACAAGAATGATCTCCATGCTTGCCATTGCTGTCAAGGACATAGTAAAACTTCGATCAACCGTCACTCGATCCATCGTCACCTTCTGTTAACCGTCACTATACTTGCTGCCGTGCGAATTAATTTTTAAGAAACTTGTTTCTACGGCGCAGGCGCCGTTTTGATTAAACACGCATTTATGCACATATATACATATCTACTGCGTCTGCAACAGTGTAAAGAAGTGTTTGACGAAAGTAGGTTATATTTTGAGTGTTTGCAAGTTGTGTTTAGTACATACATAAAATTTTGTTTCTATTATCCGTCTTTTTCTCATATCCATCACCCTTTGGTCCCGACCACTGACGGTTGATCGAAGTTTTACTGTACTTCATTCTTAAGCAAAAGTAATTCTTGCATAAAAATTATAGATAGAATACGTCAAGTCAAGCTGAAATTTTGTTTACAAAGCCTTAAGAAAACCTTTAAGAAATGTTATTATTTGTTCCATAAAAATGTGTTTCTCGGCCATTTTGAGACAACATGTTATGGTGTGATCCATTTCTGAGCGAATCAATATCACTTCCAGTTAAAGCAGAAACAAAAAAAAAGCTGATGAAGTTTTGAAAGGTGCGCGGTTATACAACATATCTTAATTTTAAACATCAGGTCAATCTATTATACTTTAGAACAGTTATAATCTGTTATCTGATTCCGTTGTCACCTGATATACCTACATATATATCTAGGTAGATATTGAAGTAATAACATTTTAACGTTACAGGTGCTTTTCCATACCAAAAAATACCCGACTCTATGATGCTGTATTATCTACAAAATGGGAAACGATTAAGCAGACCAGAAATATGTACGGACGAACTTTATAATTTAATGCTTAGGTGTTGGTCAAGAGATAAAAATACTAGGCCATCATTCGCAGAACTTGTAGATCTTTTAGACGTCAAAGCGAGACGTGTATATGTCGATTTTAGTCAATTGAATCCAACGTATGTGTTTCCACCGACGTCTCATCGTGATAGAAGTGCAGAAGTAAAATTTTCCACGACAATTGAAACTGCACCCAAATATTTAGAATTTACGTAATATTTTGTAAATTAAGTTATATATAATATCTAAGTCAAATAAATAAATAAATAATGTTATTGTCTTGTAAGCTACAAATTCTGTAGTAGATATCTCTTAATGGGAGTGATAGACATAATAGTCATTAAGGGTCAATATTGACACATTGCAAGTTTGCTTATTTTAGTAATAAATTTGTGTTTATTTTGTAAAGGCCATATTATTAGTAGTTAATTCAAACATTGCTGCGGCCAATTTAATGTCATACAATGTTCTAAAATTAGTTGATTGCCTTTGGTACTCATTTAAAGCAAAGATCGGGTACCTATACGAATTAGCGGTACAACCAGTCTAAACGATAAATAATTACCACTAAATAATTTTTCGTCCACAGACTTCTCACTTTTCCCTTGAACAAGGCGAGGTATGAGAATGAGCTTAAAATTATAAAAGATGCGGCCAAGTGTAATGGTTTCCAGCCTCAGCATATCTATAAGTTAATTAGGAAGTTTAATTATAAGAAAACTCTGAAAGAATCTACGACTTTTCGAGAGGATGTTAAAGCTTCACCCGTTGTGACGCTCCCTTAAGCTCCCTTTATCACTAAAGGTTTGAGTAAAATCTTCAAAGAGCTAGATCTCAGAGTAGTTTACAGTTCTGCGACTAGTTTACGAAGTCTCATCAGTAACCCTAAAGATAAAATACAACCTCTAGAAAAGTCAGGTATTTACGAAATCAATTGTAAAGATTGTAATCAAAAATATATTGGACAAACCAGGAGAGCAGTATAAATTTAAAGAGCATATGGCTAATCTTAGATTCAATACAATTAATATACAGTATGAGCGCGTTCGACCCGCTGATAGATGCATTAGCAATGTGTGGGCGACTGTAACTGGGAAGCGCTATGTTATGCTCTGTCTGACACTCTCGGTGTATTATCAATTTCTTCGCATCACCTTGATAGCTGAGTCTAATGTGCATGTACGCAGGCGCAAGTCTGTTGCTATCTCAAATGCATTCTGTCGTATTTGAGCACTTCGATCTGTTGATAGGATCTTCAATGTGTTAGAGCAGGCATAGGATTTTAAAATGTTAGATAAAGAGATACAATGAATGCATTCGTCCAAGCAACCAGTACCGATATACGTTTCCGGTGTTAACTAAGGGACGTCTCTTCGCTGTTCTTTTTCATCTTACACTAAACGTATCAGCAGCTCGTGCGCGCGCACCTGGTATATATTTTATGACCTTTAAGTACTTATCTTTTAATTCCTGATCTATTTCCACTTCTAGGTCAATAAAACAACGAATAATAAAATACCAATTTATTCCATAACGTATAATAATATGTTTTCGTTAAATATCTTCTTCAGTGGTAGAAATTGACATTTAATATGTATCAAATTACTAATAATATGAATATAAATTGCCATGCCTATCAACGAAATTATCTAAAAAACAAAGAATTCATTGATATATCGAATTTTAATTATATTCTCAAGTAATAATTAAGGATATATTGATTTAATACAACTATAAAAATTGAAATGATTTGAATTATTCGTACATCAATCTATTTTTTGTCAAGCTCTAACAATTCTGTTCAAGGACTAGTCATTTTCAATACATAAATTCATCTACATGGGATGATTAAGCGATCTCACCGACCGGGCAATATTTACGCACGATACGACTGCATACTAATTGGCAAGTCAAGGCTGTTAGCATACATATGCCTAGTTGGCCAGTCGCAAACCCGATAACGCTCGAAATATCTCCCGCTACGTATGTGGTACAAACATGCCGTGTTTATTTAATGCAAGAAGTTTTACCAGTACTTTTGGAAAACATACCTCTTAAAATCCGACAAAAGATGCGGCTACAGATGTATGGCGCTCCTTCTTTCGGAGTTAATTAGATAGGCAATACCTTAATAGTTAAGTAGGACGTGGTAATTCACAGAACTGACCCGCAAGATCCCCAGACCTAACGAGTCCAGTTTTTTTGTTGTGAGGATATATGAAAAATATTGTATACAACAAATGTACGTACCACAAATAACACCTGACAATACGAAAACATTTCAACCAAGAATTTATTTATGTATTGAAAATGAGTGATATTTGAATCATTAGTTTCTTTGTTCTCTTTTGTATTAAGTTTATGATGAAAATTTGTATGTAATAAAACATGTATTAGTAAATTTTTATTTTGTTTGCAATAAATATGAAGCAAGGCCTAATGCACCACTGCCTTCTTTTCAAAAATAAAGTAGACAAAATTAATATCCGAAATTAGTGTCATAATGTCAAAGCTACCTTGATCTAACCAAATTTTTTGTACATAATCCCCAATTAAAACACTAAATTGACTTTTACAAAAAATCTATAAGAGATAGGTATAGGGAACCTTAATAACATTTAAAAGAGAAACAAAATTAAAATCGAATAACGGTGTTAGATACAGGGTGTTCTGTTTAAAATAATCAAGTTATTGAGCATTAATGGTACCCACAGTTAGAGGTAAGATTGTAACCACCCTGTATAATTTTTAGAAAACATCTTTAATTTAGCATTAGATGTAATGGTTGTGCTAATGAAATAATACAACTTGAAACACGTAACTTTAATACGTACGCCAGGTACTCGTTCTAAATATTGATCTACATTTTCAAAAATTGTTAAATATCTCAGAAAATATTGAACTTAGGTATAGGGAATATAATAATAACTTGCCTTTATTTAGTCTGCGTCACCGAAATATACAATAATATACATGGTGTTCCATTTAAATTTTAATAACTTTGATGTGTAACTTTCTTTTGGAACACCCTGTATATTTCAAAATAATTTTAGAACATGCTCCTAATGGACCTACACATGCTCCAACAAAAAGATTTTAAATATCATATCATTTTTTGTATATCAACCGAGGCGAATGTGGTGCCGCACCCTGTATAATTCTGAATTTTCAAATTTATGTATATTTTGACCTGAACCCTAAAAACTTCTAATGAACGGTCTCGCTGAGACACCCTGTATATGTGCTAGGTAAAGGTAGTATACCGTACTCTTTGAAGAATGGTCAACACGATTTCCGACTACTTACACTAGCTAAACAGCGAATAATGCGCTTTTGTGCTAAAAATACACGGCGCATGTTGCAAGGATCCCAAAAATATTGTGCCGTACATAATTACGGAATGAATTTCAGCAAAATAAAATGATAGTAGGTAAGTCACATTCAAAATAGATTTCAGGTTTCTTAATAGATAACATGAGGTATTTAGTTTTTTAGTTTTTAATTACTAATTCACAGTGATTTCCCCAATTCAAATTCTCATCCAAATGAAAACCTAAAAATTTCGAAGACTCTTGACGTACCAGAGGTGAGTCATCTAGATATATGCTTAAATTACGAATACATGTGAAATGGGAAGTACTAAATATATACAATATAATTTGTTTTATCAGTATTCAAATGTAAACTGTTTGTACTCAACCATTGACTGATTGAAATTCACTACAATTATATTGGTTTCTAAGCCTACCGCAAGTAGATAATCAATTATGATTAAATATAGAGACGATATTAAATTACCCTTTGCAAATAAGTCAAATGGTTGTCAAGCTTTAACGTACCAGAATGTAAATAAGACCAGAAATGCTCAAAAAGTTCGTTGGCATAATCAGTTGAACGAGTAGTCATTTACTATTAAACATCGTCCTGGAAACAAGATGGTACATTTATCTACACGTACCATCTTAGAGCATCTGCTCTAAGTCGAGTCACCAATCGAAATGGACGATAGAGAGATTTTTCCAAAGGAAAGAGGCTCTTTCAATATGCTGATGAAGAATTAAAGAGAATGATAGACAACTCAAACAAGGAAATGGCTCAAAGAAGCAAGAATTACAGAAGAATTATAAACTGAAAAATAGATTACTATATAAAGAAATATCAGTTGATGGACAGTCACAATATTTATTAGTTGCGCCTAGGGCAATGAGAAAATCCCTGTTACTAAAATATCATGATATGAAAAAACATGGAGGAGTCGAGAGAACAATTAGACGGATCCAAGGATACTATAACTATTTTCCCAAAATGGAAGCCTACTTACACAAAGCGCATGTAAAAAACTGTTTGAAATGTATTCTAAGCAAACCAATTGTTGGGCCACAAGCTGGCGAATTACATCCTATACCGCCAGAGTAAAGACCATTCGCTGTCATAAACCGGGTGTCAACGAGATCATGTATCAGCCCGCCATTTATTTATTAGTTAAAATAAAACTTTGAAATTCGGACCGTATATATGAGTGATTCGTGGGCTTCTTCAGGTGCACTCGGTTTTTCTATGGCACTTCCGGTCAAACCGGAAGTGACGTTAATTTTGAATTTTTAAATACAACATGTATTATTTCTGTTCATATTCTGTATCTTCTAAAAATTTGCCATCTAGTGCAGGTCAACTTTTGGCATTTCTGTCAAAGATGGCGGTATCTATTAAATGTATCCCTTAAAGTGAAACTGCTTTGCAACAATTATCAAAATGTAACAACCATCAAAGTTAGCTCTGAAACAATGTATTTCACGTTCAAATTACTAAAGAAAATAAGATTTTTTTATTTTTTCATTTTCAAATGACAGGTACTCGTTTCTTTTAAATAGTAACACCTATTTTTTATTACAGTGCCATTGGCATAATTTTTAGCTTTCAAGTGATATAAAATATGCTGTGGTTTAGTGGTAGACAGGTAGTACAAAATATACAATGTTTTAAAAGTAGTCTAATTCCAAAGCAAAAGAATAATTACATTTCAAATGAAAAAAAAACAGTTTCCTTCGCCAATGGGTATAAATGTGAAAAATACCTTTCTTAATTGTTTTCAAAGCTAACTTTGATGGTTGTTACAATTCGACAATTGTTGCGAAGCAGTTTCACTTTAATTCACTTTAAATTTAACAGATACCGCCATCTTTGACAGAAATGTCAAAAGTTGAGCTGCACTAGATGGCAAATTTTTAGAAGGAACAGAATATGAACAGAAATAATAGATGTTTTATTTAAAAATTTAAAATTAACGGTGCAATCAGTTTTTCTATAGCACTTCCGGTTTGCCCGGAAGTGCTATAGAAAAACTGATTGCACCTGAATAAGCCCACCAATCATTCGGTCCGAATTTCAAAGTTTTATTTTAACTAATAAATAAATGGCGGGCTGATACATGATCTCGTTGACACCCGGTATATATAGACCACTTAGGACTTTTCGTTACCACGAAGACGAAAAGTCAGTGTATCTTATAAAACAACCTTACCAAGTTTGTCAAATTATACCCAGTAAGAAATACGCAGACCCAACCGACTTTGAGAAAACTACAATAATCTGTAGAAAGTTTAGAAGCCTCTGAAAGAATAATATCTGGCAGAGGAACCTGTTTTACGTCCAGACAGTTTGGCGTATTTTGCAATAACCACAGTATAAAGCACACATTGAACTCGAGTCGATACCCACAGGCAAATGGATTGGTTGAAAGGGTAAATGCTGTTATCCTTGTATTGACAACCATGGTTACTGAGGATACCGATTGGAACCTACATTTGAAAAAGGTAGAAAATGACATGAATACTTCAGTACACAAATCAACTCACAAAACACCTTTCGAACTTCTATATAGGTATATGCCGAGGATGGGAGATGAACAAACCAGATTGTTAACCCAGGAGTTAGAACAGTACCGAGACCCAAGACACCTGAGAGAAGAAGCGACAGAAAGAATAATAATGGAGCAAGAAAAATTTGAGAATCGTTACGACAAGAACCGTAATAAGAACCTGAAATATTCAGTAGGCGACATGGTATTTATGAAAGCAGCTCCAATAGCAACCGGGGAATCAAGAAAACTACAAAAAAGTATCGCGGCCCGTTAACCGTAATCAAAACCTTACCTAGAATCACTGGGCAAGAAATACGCCATCACGGTCCAGGTTTCACAGTTGAAAATATGGAAACCGAATCACAGCGACGAAGACGAAGATGACCATCCGGAAAAGTTGGATGAACCGTCCCGAACTCGATAAAAAGGTACACCTAGACGCCAAAGAAGAAATGGAAAGAAGAACTCGAAGAAAGCCCACATCGCTACAGAATTAGCACCTCGGGGACGAGATGGATTCCAGGTTGGCCGCGTGTTAGAGAATATTAAATTGGTACAATCGATGTGTTACTACTATTGATATATTAGGACAGGCAGATAAAAATGTAATGTAATGCAGAGATATCAGATAGTAATAGTTGAATTGTTCGCGTAAATCTGATGTATATTATTATTAAGAATAAACCTAATATAACTTTAAAGTAGTCGTGATTAATAGGACTTATAACAATGGTATTTGAATCTATGTACACATTTTTATAAATATTTAGATAATTTCATCACAAAAGTTTCGCTAAATAATTTTAGAGAAATTCACGAACACCAGGGAGTTCTTTATTTCTTGTATGAGGATCTCGAAAGCTACAAAATAGATATAGTTTGGATCAAATTAAAAAAGAAGTGACTTTTTCTGAGTTTAACTTGGTTTAAAAACGGTTTAACTTAATGAAAATATCCAGAAATACATATGACAATACCATGAAAGCTGCTTCTGCAATTTCCTTCGATCAATTATTTTTAATGTTTTAAAAAAACTTAATTTATTATAATTTCAAAAAAATTTGCCATATGATATGTAGAGAGATTTCTCGCAAAATCTAATGCTTGCTGGAACTGGGTATCTGTTTATGTTATCTGCGCACACCACTATTATGACTATACCAGTCAGTGATCAAAGTTAACTGTCAAAATGATAATAAATTGACAGGGAAAACCTTAGCAATCACATCATGACAAATAATTAAACATAGTAATATAAAATAAACACATATCCAAACAAATGTTTATTAAAATGTATATGTACATGACATAGAAATTAGTGTATTTGACGATATCATACACTTAATAGATTCAAAAATGAAAATCTTTAGAAGCACAAAAGAAAGTAGTACTAAACAAACCGCAGAAGAAGCGTCTTACAAAGCAAATGAACTAGTCTTATGGAAACAAATATTTCTCTTACCTTGGGAACCCGTTTGGTATATGACACTCATCGTACTAAGCTACGCCAATACAGTTTATTACCTGTATACTAGCATTGATGGGATATGTACGAATACAGACTATCACTTTTACGTAGGTAAGAAAATTTCCAATATTATGTTATATATCAAAAACGTGGCGCTAATTTTTACTATTTAAAAACAATTTAAAGCTTGTTTTACCTTATACTTTTTTTTTCTAAAAAAATTCTAACTTAAAGCAGATGATAAATTCATTTAAAATTGACAAACGTCATAATTCCTTGTATGTTCGAATACGTAAGATACCGTGTATTATAATCACTTTGGTGCAATATTAGCAGAATATTATTTTTGGGCTTATTTCTAGAATAAGTCAGTAGTATTAAAATAGTTCAAGTGTCAAAAAGAAAGATGTTGCAAAGAATATTGAAATGATTGAAGGTCGATATAAGAGCAAACTAACCAAATAGTGGTGCTTGTCGATTCAGTGACAACAAATTTTCATCAAAGCATAATAAAAAGTAGTTAATAAATCGTTTGAAATACAGTGGAATCGCAAGACTGTAAACTACGGTTAGCGGAAATTTGGGATAAGGTGAATATTCTGTTAAAACTGGAGGTTGTATAACGTGAACAATCCGATCGTTAACACATATTTCGTGCGGCTGTATTTCTCCGGATCGATAGATCTTTGCAAATTTGATAGACATGCCAGTAGCGCATTAATTTAAATTATAAGAAAAAAATTACGAACTGTATTCACCATTGGACGGGTAAGCGAGTTCACCGATCGTGGTATATTTATACACGACAGGACTACATACTAATTTGCAATTCAAAGGTCCTTTCATTCGTACAGCAAGTTACCGATAGCAAACTCAATAACGCTCGAAATACCTCCGCTATGTATGTGGTATAAATATGCCAACATTGTAGATATTGCTTGATTTATTCGGAAAGCGAACATTACATATAAAAATAAAAACGACTGTTTTAGTTTTACTTCAGATCTCCTGCAGCATCACTTGTGAAGCGGGAAAATTTGTTTGTTATACAAATATAACAAACCAATTTTATAATTTTTTATTATTTCTCTATGAAGAACAATATTCCTATAGATACAAGATAAGATATTATTACCACAGCCAAATAATTATTTTATAATTTCTGTTACTACATATGTGTAAATTATATGAGCCTTTTCTTCTTCTGTGAACTTGGACGATAACTGACAACACCTAGCACGGAATTTAATCTTACGAACGCGTTCATGACCGTCTATTTTAATAACCTTCTTGATGAGAAAAAATCGCATTTTTATCCGCAATGCGTAAGAATCTGTTGAAAACTAAATATTAATTTTTAAATACATATCAAGGGCATCGAAAAAAACGTTTTAAAAATTCATTTTAACCTATTCTGAGACTGTATTTTTTCTGATATGATGATGATTTATATTAAATGTTGGTATCATTAAATACATATAATTTTAATTACACTGTATCATAAAAGATCAAAATCGAGAAATCTGTTGATACGCCCTTTTAGCATGATGCCCTCGATATAGTGTAGCCATAAATATTAGTTATTCTTTAGAAAAACAAATCTAAGAATTATAACATGCATACACACGGCTATTTCTTTTTTGGGACTGCACGGATGGAAGAACCGTAAAGGCAAGCTCGGCCATAAGGAAGGCCTATTGTGCTCCCGCGTTGTTTTACTCCTCTTAGGGTCAATGTGAGGATAAAAGCGTTAGTTAAATAACTGATATTGCTAATGGCAGATAAAATTTAGCAACATACAATGCTTTATCTTGCAGATAACTTCTATTTAACACTCAATAAACGTTTCATTGTAATTATCTTACGAATAAAATTTTATCTGCAAGTCAATTTATTTATCCTCACATTGATAAACCCACCCTCCGGCTATCCGCAATCTGGTCGATCCATCTCTAGTCGAGCAGTCGGCAAGAAGATGGATTGGAGTTTCCTCCGCATTCCCACAGTTTCTACACAGGGGAGAGTTTATCATGCCCATGCGATGCAGGTGTTTGTTTAGTGCGCAGTGACCGGTTAAGATTCCTATGAATAACCTCAGCCTGACCCTGCTCATAGAAACTGCCTTACGCAGTGTTTCTCATACGGGCGAATCCCGAGAGTTTTACAGTATCTCATGCCGGCAAGTGCATTCCAATGCGAGCAATACCTAGCAACGAGTTCGGATCTGACAAAGGCTTTGATGCTGCCATAGCATAGGAATTCTCACATGTACGTTCTAGACCCGCAAGTGGGCCCTCACTGGCACCTCTAGGTAATTTGTCAGCCATTTCATTACCTAGCTTGATTACAGAGTCACCCTCGGTTTCACCATCTCTCAAAATTCCAATTCCCGTGCCGTTTGGTGTTTTAGAGGCGTCCACAAACCAGCAAGATATTTCCCGTCTCGGCTTGTGAACGAGAGTTTTTGCAGTCTCTCTGTATTGGAGATGTTTACATTGTATCCCCCACTGAAGCTGAAAGCAGGCGAAATCTTGTCCGCTCTTATGGACAGTGGTACTGTCTACTCTATGTGGGTAAAGATGCTGGTATGATCTCCCGTTTTACCGGAGAAATCCTTGCATCCACTACATTTTGCTCTGTGGCCCCTAGGATACCCTCCGACCACAGAACAAGCTGTAGCGGAGGAAGCCGAAGGATCGCCTCCATCGCCGCAGTCGGCATCGAGGAGATGGCTCCAGTGATGTCTAAGCAGGCAGTCCTATAGATTTTACTGAGTGAGTTGGCCGCATAGCCCAAACTAGCTTTGTGCCACCAGACCAACGATGCATAAGTTATAAAAGATACTATAACTTTCGTGTACAGCCAGAATCTGTTGAAAACTAAATATTAATTTTGAAATACACATAGTATAGTATAGTATTTTATTATTTTTAATAGAAAGTATATTGTAACATAAATATTAGCAGAACTAGAAAAACAAATAGAGAAATATAATAATACTTATAACATGCATACATATGGTGATTTATATTACAAGTACTTCAACATAAAATCATCAATAACCTAAAAACAATAGCACACAGTATCGTTGCAAAAGAATTTTCATGCTTTATCGTTAGGTTTCATTTTCTACGCCACTAAAGTTGTCTATCGGTTGGTTAGATATAATCTTCATAAGTGTATTTTAGAGAATGAGGAAGAATTATTTTGGTGCGTATTATGTGCATATACTGGGTGTAACAAAAATATCAAATATTTGTTTTATCTGTCTTGGGAGCTAGTGGCAAAACTGTATCACTTGTCGAACTACGGCTGAAACTCTTGCTATGTAGTTTGTGTGTGCAATTGTGTTTCATGTCCTTGTGACAACACTATCACACCGTTTATAATGCCGCACTGTTAATCACTTTGCTTCCAAGAACGCATAGTAGATCGATCGAAGTATAATGCTGCAGAAAAAATGTAATCGTCCTCTTGGTGAATTGAACCCTGGACCCCAATAATATGCCATATTACTGAATAGCCGCCTAACCATTGCGACTGTCGACCCGTTTGTACTTTATATACAAGGTGATTGGTGAGAAGGGCCTATTAAAAGAATTATACAAACGGAACGGAATTTTTAAACAAAATTTTGCAGTTGGATATGGTTGAATATGAACTATCACGTGAAAATATTTTTGAATAAATATCACTTCCGGTTAACCGGAAGTGGACATCAACTTCGATATTTTTAGTAGCATGCTATAAAATAAATTATAAATTCAGCTTGTATGATAAATTTTACACATATTTCATGTATTATACCCTATACCTAAATACAATTTCTTCCGAGTTATTCGCAATTTAAGAAAAAAAGTGACAGATACCGATCTTACTTTATAGTGATATTACGTCACGTAGGAGTAAACGAGACGAATGAAATTTTGCATACGCGCGGCTGATATTGTGTAGTTACACAAAATTCGAAGTTCTTCTCTGTAATATTATACAGGGTGTTTAAAAACTTAGTTGCTTTTAAATAAGTTCAATCTTCGGAAAGTAGATTTTTTTAAATGGAAAGGTATATATTTTATTAAATATTCTGATTCTACAAAAGATTCTCTTTTAATCCATATTAGGTGTTCCTATATCTAAAATGAAAGGTGAAGAAGTTGTAACGATTTAATTAGCCTCCGTACCTAAAATGCTTAGATATGTCAATTTACTGAAGCAAGGGTGTTTAGCTCATTTATTTTATATACTTACTTGCCACTTATTTTGACGTCTGTCATTTTGTTAATCGTATTTTCGTAAATTCTTCCTATTGAATTATGGGAATAAGGGATCCTTTAGGCAAATAACACCAGATGCTATTCGAAGAGCAACAATTACAGGAATACGTCTCCGATATAGAATGCCTCAATAGAAACGGTTGCCATATCGAACCATTTAGATATCTTATTTATTTATGTTATTATTGTTGTTGTTCTTATAATTTTTCTACTGTACCTTTTATATTATCTTTTTCATTATTTTAATTTTACCTAATTTGTTATTACTAATTATTTAGACCTTTGGTGTAAATTTACTTTAAGTTGATTATTCAAATACCGTTTGTTGGGAGTATCTAGGAGAATTCTTAGATAATCTAAATTTTTGACTGATATTGTTCTTCGCCATTATCCTACGAACCTATTGGTTGCTAAAACTTGTTATATCTTAAAAATTCTTATAAATTTTTGCTGATCATTGGTTGTAAATGTTAGTATCTTTCACTAAACGTTCGATATGTTCATTTTACTAATCGATTACATCCACTTTGCATAATAAATAAATTCATGATTACTTGGTTTGGTTTATTCTCAATGCTAATCCATTATAACACCATATACCGAGAAAAATTGTATTGTACAGAAGCGAAAACAATGTTATTACCGGTAAAATAAAAATTTTAAAAAATATTAAGATTACAATATGTTTTGTAACAAATACAACAATTTTTTGTTGTTGTAAAGTAAATTCTTGCATTGTCTACCCTACTTATTGTACTGGTGCAGATCTATTTCTTTCAGTATACGTAAGAACAACTAACTAAAATGACTTACGTCAAAATAACTGGCAAGTAAGTATGTAAAACAGATGAGCTAACCACCTTTCTGAGCATTTTAGGTACGGAGGTTAATTAAATCGTTATAAGTTATTCCTTTCATTTTAGGTATAGGAACACCTAATACAGATTAAAATAGAATTTTTTATAGAATCAGAATATCTAAGAAAATATATACCTTTCCATTTAAAAAAATCTACTTTCCGAAGATTGAAATTATTTATAGGCAACCAAGTTTTTAAACACCCTGTATAATGTTACAGAGAAGAACTTCCAATGTTGTGTAACTACACAATACCTGCCGCGCGTATGCAAAATTTCATTCGTCTCGTTTACTCCTACGTTACGTAATATCACTATAAAGTAAGATCGGTATCTGTCACTTTTTTCTTAAATTGCAAATAACTCAGGAGGAATGGTATTTAGGTATAGGGTATGATACATGAAATATGTGTAAAATTTATCATAGAAGCTGAATCTGTAATTTATTTTATAGCATGCTATTTAAAAAATCTAAATTGATGCCCACTTCCGGTTAACCGGAAGTGATATTTATTCAAAAATATTTTCACGTGAAAGTTCATATTCAACCATATCCAACTGAAAAATTTTATTTTAAAATTTCCTTCCGTTTGTATAATACTTTTAATAGGCCATTCGCACCAATCACCCTGTATATATAATAAATAATTGTTTCAACATTTAACAACCATGTTACACGCTGCATAGTAACTTGTAGTACAAATAGAAATACGAAACCCTTTCGACAACAAAAATCTTTAACTATACGTATCTTGTAATGTAGATATTTATCTAAATCCAGTATAGTACATATCAGTAGACAAGGACGGTCAGATGTGTGTCTAACCCTTCTTTTCGAATACGTTCGGCAGCATTTATAAAAGTAAGTAGGTATATTGCCACCGTCTACCTGTCGCTTTAAACACCAAAAATTTCATACTTATATAAATACCACCCAGCTCATGTATATTATGAAGGTACGAGATGCGCTTAACGGTAGAACCGATACTGTATCAGGAGAACAACATATACTCAACACACGTGGACATTCTCTCTGTCCAAGATAGTACCTATTGATAATGACATTATTGGGCAGTTATTTGCGATATTGCTATCCAACCCCTAACTGTATTTCTAAAAAAATATTCCTTATTTTTAAAAATAATTTCAATATAGATCCTAACAGTATTTTTTCCACATATTCTAATAGTAATATTAACCAAATTTCATATTTTATCAACTTTTTATCGCAATCTAAAAATATTTAATTTAAAAAAAGATATTTAGAATTAGAACAAAGCCCATATTTACAACATAACAACGTAATAAATTTTTAGTTTCTACTTTTTCTAAGTACACTGGAACCTCGCTTATCTCCGCACTCACTTATATCCACCGTCATTCATATCAGCACTATAGCGCTCATTTATATCCGCTCGGCATCCACCACCCGATAGTGCACGTATTCACATAAGCCAATCAGCGCGTAGCACGGCCTTTCCTCTCCACTAACGGGATAAGAGTGGGGACCCCTCTTGAGCGGATGTAAGTGCATGTTTACGCTTCCCGACCGCGGATATAGACGAAGTTCCAGTGTACTATGTTGTTAATCGTTAATCGAGTCGTGTAGCGCCCCCTACTTTGCTTAAACACCACCTTAATAAAATATTTTAGAGAATAAGATATTTTAGACGTGCTATTAGATCAAATTATATTTTACAAGAAAACCTAAATGCACACTCGGTTGCATGCGTTATGCTGCCGCTGCTATATGTTAGGTATATAGAATTATCTGTAGTAATACCATAAGAGCTTTGAATTTATCGATAATTTCACGAATGCTTGTTGCATAGCGACGAAGACGAGTGTTAGTTTGACAAGTATTTAAATCACGACAGCCCGTAGGGCTGAGTGTGACGTAGCCTGAAAGAACATGGCGCCTATTCCCCTTCGGGCGATTACGGGATGGCCTGCAGTCGTTCGGCTAATGCTCGACTGTCCGTAGTTTCCTACTGTCCCGCGTGTTCCCGGGTCGGCGTTTACCCTATAGCGTCGACCCTTAAAACTCTGCGGCTGCACTACCCAATCCCTGATCTCATAGTTTCAGGGCAACGGGCGTGGCGGGAGTAGACTTCGTATATAGGGGAGGATGCTTGGGCGTAGGCATGGGCATACGCTTCGGTGTCCGGCCGCTAACCGTCGGAATATACGGTGGGTAAGTGAGGCACCCTACGGCGCTTACCTAGAGAACTCTGCAGCTGCACTACCCCATCCTTGGTGGCCACACTCAGGGAAACGGGCGTGGCGGGAGAATTTGGCGAAGATAGTAGGGCAGGACAAAAGTCGGTTCGCCGAGGAGTAGTCCGCCCGCTGGTTGTCTGGTTGGGGAAACCTTTGGTTTCATCCTAAAACAACTCGGTGACTCTGGTACCCTACGGTTTCACTGTAGCTGCCGCGGATACTTGATCGCCGGAGAAGCGAAAGAGTTGGCGTGGTTGGCATATTGGGGTAGGGCTTCGGCCCAGCCGTCCCCGTAGTTCAGGCTTAATTCACGGGCGGGCTGGTTGTACCTTACGACCAGATTCCGTTTCCCACGCTTGACCGATAGTAGCCATCCGCAAGGAGGCCTAGGCCCCGTGGGGTTAGATGTGAGGTAGGAGTACGCTAAAGCGTCTCCAGCGGTGACCCGTCTAACGCTGACAAGGAAACTTGTCTAACATGGGTAGCACGGGGGAGAGGAGCCCTCCGGCTGGCCGGTCCTCTCCGAGAGGTGTCGGTCTCGTGCGGGCGGTGAGATAGTGGGTGACAGCTTCAAGGCACATAACTTGTTATGTGCGGTGTGGTACCAGAAAATTGCAGGATATGGGCTAACGCCTAGGTGCCTGCGGCTGACCATCCAAGCCATTTTCAATCAGAATGTCCCGCGTGTTCATGTCGTTTAGTCAAGCTTTTGTTTTGTTAGATACGCACGCGGAGTTTTGATATTGACAATGGATAATATTACTCAAAAAAATAGAAAACGAAGTGAAGACTCAGGCGAGAGCAGTAATGTTACTTTAAGTAAACGGAAGAAATATAGGAAATATGACGACCAATATTTGAATTTCGGATTTACCTGCATTACTAAAGGGGATGTAGAACTTCCTCAATGTATATATAGAGAGGCCTTAGCAGCAAAGAACATTACACCTGTGTTAAGTGTTGTGATGGATAGCATTATTAAAGTGGTGAACTACATTAAAACACGACCTGTGAAATCAAGACTTTTCCATAAACTTTGTGAAGAATTGGGTGCTGAGCATACCTCTTTAATTTATTATTGCAACTCTCGTTGGTTGTCCAAAGGTAATGTACTCGCACGTGTATACGAATTAAGAAACGAATTTTACACGTACCTACAGACAGAATCATATAATGATGCGCAAAACTTTATGAATTCAGAGTTTATTATAAAACTGGCATATCTCTGTGACATATTTAACAAATTATATGATCTTAATAAGTCTTTGCAGGGTAACAATACTCATATCCTGCAATTGGCAGATAAAATTACTGGGTTTCAGAAGAAGTTGCTCTTATGGAAGAGAAAATTAGAAGATCAAGTAATTGACTGTTTCCCTGCTTTACAAGGTATTCTACAAGAAAAATTGATAGAAATCCTCGATCCGTCTTTAAAAATAATGTTCACACAGCACTTGCTATCATTAAGCGAACAGTTTGAAAAATATTTTCCCGATAATCTGGAGCAATATGACAGGGTCAGAAACCCTTTTCAGTCGCCCACACCATCGACACTTTCAACAGAGGAAGAAGAACAACTAATAGAATTGTCCTGTGATTCCAGCCTAAAGCTTCAATACGACAAGGGTAAACTGTTTCAATTTTGGGGCTCAGTTTCTCATGAATATCGTGCCATTGGCACTGCTGCATTAATGGTTTTATTACCATTTGCAACTTCGTACTTGTGCGAAACAGGCTTTTCTGCAGTTGCAGTAATAAAGAACAAGTACAGGTCAAAAATAGACGTAGAACAAGAAATGAGAGTGGCAATTTCCAAACTGGAGCCCCGGTTTCAGACGCTATGCTCAGAAAAGCAAGCACATCTTTCACATTAGGCAGCCAGTTACATAAATATCTTTTATGCTTATGTTTTGATTTCGTTATTTTCTAATAAAACTTTGAATGTCCAAATAGTTTTTTTTTCTGATAACCTGTTACTCTAGCCTACTAGTAAGTACTAAAACTGGTAAGTATTTTTGGGGGCAGGGTTGAGGGGCGTCGTAAAAAAATGGCAAAGTCCCAAGGGCGTCACAGTACAAATAAGTTTGGGAAGCACTGGGCTATTATAATATTATTAAAACACGACGTTTATTTCTTTTATAAATTTACTTTCAAATTTTGTTTCAACAATTACACAAAAATACATAATATAATAATAACATGATGTACATATGTACATACATATGTATAGTGATGTGCTTTAGTACTGACACGCGTCAGGGGCAGTCAACTATTTAATTTTCTTAGTAACGTTATTAGTAACAGAAATGCATACATATATGTATGTCTACTGGGAGAAGCAAAATATACGTTAGATAAAAATTTAAATAGGCCAAAGGTGAGTACAGTGAGATAAAAAAAAATAAAAACTTGTGTTAACTTGTGTAAACACTTTAACTAAGAAAACAAAATATAATGACTGAAAATAAAACATTTAATAAATATAATACAATACACATATTAAAAAAATATGCCGGCATGTCTCACTGTTCCCGCATTATGCAGTACAGTGAGACATTTATCGTATATTGAAAGAATCGAATTTTAAGTCGAAACTGATGAGACTTTGTTGTCGTTTTGTCGCTGCGTAAACCTTAGGGTTGGGCAAAATTATTTTAATGTCCTTTAACGAAATGACAGAAACATCTTTTTCAATCGGCAGTATGAACGCATCTTTACATTTGGCACTTTTTCGATAAAATGAGACGTTAAATTCTTTGGGTTCGGTATCAAAAATATTTATAACGTTTCCCGCATAATAATCCACCTTTTTTGAGGGCGGTGTAAATTAGACTAAAATATAATCATATGTAAGTGGAGAATGAGATAGTTCACCAAACGTTAGAACATTTTCTGACGCTGATGGGGAATGGGGAAATAAAACCGCATCAGTGGAAGACTCTTGAAAACCAGGTTGAGTTTGACTGTTGTTACAATCCTCCTCCCCTGTAATAACTTTTCTCTTTGCTTTCTTTATAACCTTAGACAATTCTAATAGAATTTTCTCCGGCGTATCTGTGGCAATAATTGATCTCCCTCGTCTTCTGTTTCTCTGAATTTGTTTTCTCGGCATCGCTTTTGGCAACATGGGAATATCATCTGGGAAAACAAACAATTTTGTCTGCTGTGGTGGAGTTTGTTCCTTTGCATCTTGACTTTCTTTCGGTGGTGTGATGATTTCCTCTTGAGAGTTGCAAGATGAAGAACGAACGAGAAAATTCCTATTTTGTTCAATTACGAATTTTCTATCCGTAACATCGCTGGGCATAAAATCCTCATAATTGAAAACATGGCGATCAAAGGGATGAATACCAGTTTTTCTGAAGGCAGCAATAATGTTAACAGGGGTCATAGCTCTGGGGTACGCTGTACCCACACGAGATGCTACGTTATAAATATTATATGTCTCCTTCGGATGAGACATCATCCAGGAATCTATAGCGGCATTGTAGAAAGTTTGAAATGGCTTTAGAATACCAACGTCCAACGGCTGAAGCTTATTGGTACAATGAGGGGGAATAGTTAATATGGTAATGCCCAGGGACGTTCTCAAGTGGTGTGCAAAAGGGGTGCAAGAAATACAGGCAGCTAAATTTTTGGGGCGGCCAAATTTAGGAAATTGAATATTTTTTAAATTTAAACTAAGTAAAAGTTTATTAATTCTTAAATTCCATAAAGAATTTAGGAGAACGTTTTCTATAGTGTTAGATTTCAACAAGCGCGTCGAATTTCTATAGATATAGGTACATACTCTGTATCACCAACAAATTTATTATAAATTTGAAACAAATCCACCTTCCTTATTACTGTTATAATATATTTATATATATGTAAATCGGACTTTTTCTTCTGACGTCATAAATGTCCACGTGAGTTAGTGGTGATTAGTCCATTTCTTCGTGATACAGAGAATAATTTATGAATTAGTGTGCAAACAAACGCTCGTAAAATGATGACGCAGAGTTTTTGTTTGGCTGAAGTTCCGTATGTCTGAATTGGCAATTCATATGCAGTTTAACGGGAAGTACACGTTTTACTGAGTTCAAAACGACCCCCTTTTTGTGGAGATCAGTCTAAAGGGGCCCACACACTGCGTTTTTGTTCGACAGTTTTGTTCGACGAACAAGTCTGTTCGAACAAAAACGACGAACGTGAGCTGCCCACAGACTACAGTTTTGTTCAACAGTTTAATAATATGAAGACAATAGCTTTGTTCGCGGACGGCATTCTGAACGTATTCGGAGATGAAAGACCTGCGCATTACAAATATGATCGTACGCGGTAACAGAATTTTCTCACCGGTGCAGAATATTCTTTGTTCGCGCAATCCATTTTACAAATTCCGAAGTAGTTCGTCACATGTTCTGTAGATCCTGAATCAAGGGCAAGAAATTTATATCCTACGCATGCGCTCTAAATTTTGATGTGAAAATACCCCATGTTCTTGCTTTCTTGCTATGGTTAACAGAGTTAAGTTGGAAACAAATTGGTTAAAATTGTTATTAAAGTAAAAACGTGCCGTATAAAGGAAAGTTTTTTATGTATCGAAATACACATGTTATGTATGTACGAGCTTTAAATCAATTCTGATTGAGTAAAAATTTAGATGTCTAAATATTTCACATCAAGTGATGATAAATTAAAAGAACTTCTTCAGATATTAGAGGTTCCAAAAACTACCAATGTTTTTGAAGGAATTGTACCACAACTCTCAGATCAACATTATTTTGAACATTTTCCGCAAAATACACATAAACAGTATCCGTTTGTAAGTCACCAAGGTTAACCTGGAGTATACCAAAATTTAATTTGTTACAGTGATGCCAACGTTAACTAATGAATATAACAGAAACTCGTTCGAGTAGTGTTCGCGGATGAGAAAATTCCCTCTCGTGTTCCAAGAGTCGCATGCGCAATACAAAAGTACTGAACATCTTCCAAGTATATCCTGTATCTATTCGGGATCTCTTCCGCGAACAAAGCTAATATATGTGTGTGCAGTGACGGCGGCATTAGCCATAAAATCAAACGAGAAAATTGTAAGAGGAAATTGTAAAATATTTGTATGTTTTAAATTACATTATTTCAATACAATAAGTTGATGTACAGATGTTGAAATTACGTAGATTAACTAAACTTGAAATGGTACAGATTTTACAGTTATAATAACACGACTTAAATAAATATGAATATATAATACTACATAGAACTACACCACTGCAAAAAATCGTCGTCTTTTAAAACTGTTTGCCCCACACACTTCAGATTTGGTCGACAGTTTTGTTCGACGAACATGTTCGACGGACATAAACAGGCCGAACCAGAATATTTTCAGCAGCTTTGTACGCCAACATCAACGACGGTTTTCGACCCACACACTTCGGTTTAGCGTCGTTTTTGTTCGAACAGATTTGTTCGTCGAATAAAACTGTCGAACAAAAACGCGTGTGGGCCCCTAAGATACCTAAAAATCGATGTAAAAATTGCTATTTCTAGGTTATGTTTCGCTAGTGTTATACGTATTTTATCAAAGCGCCAAAAAGTTGCAGTCGCGCTAATTGCAGCATTTAATCTTGAACATAGAAAAGGAAAAATATGGGCAAAAAAATGGTTACGTGAACGAAAAAGACTTAGCCACATGACCTTATTGAAGGAACTAGACAGTGATGATTTTCAGCTTTTTTAGTTCTCTTTTATACGCGGCCCTTATGTTTTCAATTTTCTTTTTTACTACGGCAATACTAGTATTTGCATCTATAAGTTTTAATTTTTCGACCAATATTTCCGTTGCTTGGTTCTTTGCATCTCTGGAGTTGTATTGCTTGCAAGAAGTATCCCACAAACAAGAAAAATCTTTATATAATTCTAAAAATTCTATTATAACTTCGCGTTCGGTTACCGCCGTACTTATTCCTTGACGTTCAAAGTACTACTGACGTACCAGATCGTCCGACAGTCCTACAGATAATGGGATTTGGTCAGACGGTCAGAGAGTCGGGTGGCTCGGCCACCTGACAAGACCCGACAAGAATTCTGTCATGTTTATTCTGACATTCTATTTCATCATTTTTAAAAATTATAATATTTTGCTTGCGCTAGAAGCGATCACTGAGTTCCCGCAGCAAGTTTTCCACCTCGGTCTCGTTATGATTATCCGTATCACGCACTTGTCTTTGCGAAGATCAAGTATGCTGCCTTTAGCTCGTTGATACTATTTCCAAGTGAAGCACATTCGACGCAGAAGATAGACCTTTTTTGTCCTAATAGTACGAACTTCAGTTGTTAATAATTCTACGCAAGAGTGTTTATAACTTTCTTTGCATACACAACATTCCACGAATTTATGATCCACATGAAAGGAATTGCATCCATAAGAACAAGCAAATAAAGTCATACCAGATTATCATTAGCTTCAATTAACGCAAAAAAAAACCTTTGAGTTAAGAAAAGAAAATAAAGATAATTCATAAGCACCTAGAGGTCCGTCAAAGTGACTAACTAATAGGGCACACTGAGCTAGACCATCGATAGGAAAGTTATAAAATTTAGGAAGTATAAAATATATAAACGTTTTGAGTAGATCTGCATACTGCAGGAATAAGGAAATAAATAGAAAAATATGAGTAACAAAAAGATAGTTGCAATTAAAAACATATGCTAAACAAAAAGCCTACTCACAATTAATTTCTAAATTCTGCCGCAACAGCTGCTCAAATGTAAATATGACATATAGCACCGATTAAACAAAGTTGTAACGATTTAACGGGTCGATGGCCGCAGTGGTTAGGCGACTGACTATCGTTGTGAGAGGACGATAGGTGCCGGGGTTCAATTATCTGGAGGGACGGTGACATTTTTTCAGAGAGTTTAATCCCGGATCGACTTGCCATTCGCTGTTGGGAGCAAAGTGATTAACAGCGCGGCATCATAAAAGGCGATATGATGCTGTCACAAAGCCATTTGAACACAACTTACACACACAAAAGAATTGTATTGATAGCCAGACATATAATACATACAAAACAGCTTACGGAGTCACTGCAACTAAGCACTCACAACACATTAAAAAAATTTCGAATGACGTAACTTACTGAATAAAATCAATTTAAATAGAGAACTGACGAGAAGTAAGTCATGTGTGTGTAAATACTTTTTAAAATAAGACGTTCATTATTAGCATGTATTACAAAGACCAGATTAATCTGTGATAGAAATGTAATTAGAATTATAGTATTCTACACAAGAAGATTAATAAGGTGTCGTTTTATGTGTTCTAGGTATTCTTAACTTATTGGATACTTTGTATATATTGGATATCATCTTAACCATTAGCAGAAGATTTGTTCCCGGTATAAAACTGAATGAAAAAGATGCAGCAGAGAAACCATTAAATATCGTCATATTTGATATAATATCTCTGCTACCATTGGAAAAAATTTTCAATCCAGAAATAAATCCGAAACTATATTGCTTGGCTCATCTGAATAAAACTGCGAGAATCCTTCGTGTACTATATTTTACATACCGAATTTGTTCATTAATCATCACAAAGTTATATGTGCATCTTATATGCATGATTGTAATTATATTATATATAGTGATGGTTAACTTCACTGTATATTGCGTTATTGAATGCGTCAGCGAAAATTGCGTATATCATCCTTGTCATAATATGAATTTATTTACAATGATTTTAACTAAAATAACTTCAGCAGGTAGTAAATATTTTGATGTAGATATTCCCTGGGAGTTTACAACTACAGTAACTTCTACAGCCGTGTTTATATTTGTGTTAAATATTGGATTAGGTACCACAACTGTATTTTTTATAAACACTGCTGCTCATAAAGTACTCTATGTTCATAGATACAATGTTATAAAACTTAGGCATCAAATGTTTAAGAGCCCAGATTATTTAAGACAATCATCTGAGGAAGTATTCAAGTTAACCTGGAAAAATTGTCGAGGATACGACGAAGATATTGAATTTTTAAACATACTATCACCAGCTCTTCAAAATGAAATATTAATTGACGTAAGTTGGCCAGCTTTCCAGCATTCAAAAATTTTCAGAAATATGGATTTACCTTTCCTGAGACACGTTTCAAAATATATGAAGCAAACTTTTATTCTTCCCAATGAATTTTTAATTAGAAAAAATGAATGGAAGAATAAAATGATATATGTAGCATCCGGAATAATACAATTACTGTCAGAAGAAGATGGAGAATCACCCATAATGCTATTGACTAGCGGCACCTGTATAGGCGAATCCTCACTATTCTTAAATTATAAATCAATAAATTCTGTTCGATGTCAGACATTTTGCGAATTGCATATTTTAGAAAAGAAAGATTTTTTAAATGTATTTCGTAGATTTCCTAAGAGATATAAAACTCTTCAAAATGTAATCGCTGATCGTTACAAGTACGCTAAAACAACTAGTGCACTTGCTACTACCATAAAAATTAACGTGGAACAAAGCGTACGTCAAACTGATATATATACTATATTTTGGATAAAGAATACCCTCCATAGATTAATGTCCAGAGATGCTGAATCCACTTACCGACATGAATTCCAAAATATTTATCTTTTGAATGAAGTAAACGAGGATAAAATTAACAAATTACTATTTACAGCAATATATTTGGATATGTTAGTCATTACTGAAAGAATTCAATCCGACGTTGATACTATATTTGTAAGAACATCTTTCCCGTGCATATTGCAGCCGCTATCTATTTTAATAATATTGTGGGAAGTGCTGGTAGTAAGTTTTGCTATATTTTTAGCTTTTGCTATACCGATATTCGCGTTTGTAAAAGAGAAGTCTACGGCCTGGTATAGACCTGTATTATATATAGCTACCATTGTATACTGGTGTGATTTGTATGTTCAATTATCCACTAGTTTACGAACTAGCCAAGGAGTATACACAAAATTTAAACAAATAGCAATTGCTCGAATGCAAAGCATAGGATTTTGGGTGGATATGTGTACGTGCATTCCGTGTGAGGTGTTTTCCTCTGTAGTTCTGTCAACTATTACAAGTCAAATGCGTGCTCGACTACAAATTAATAGAATTTTAAAGCTATGGCGTGTGATTAGATTGTTTAAATTCTGGGAAGAACAATTCAATGCTAACATTATTGTTATACGATTTGTAAAATACACATGCATAATTTTATATCTATCTTTTATTTTGTTCTCGGTCTTGTACAGTTTAGATGAAATTAAACGATTGAAAATAATTATTTTTGCTACAATACAGATAATGAGTACAGTAGGTATAAGTGCAACGGAAGACAAAGATAATTTTTTGTTTTTTTTGGTCGCACATGTTTCCTATACACTAGTAGGTATAATATTTTCCGCAAGTATAGCATCTGCATTTATACTAAAAAATTTAAACCTGTTTAAAACGCAACAGACCAGTTATGACTTGTTAAAAAAATTAAGGCAAAGAAACTCTATGGCAAATACAATGCACGAATTATTGACTATTTGATCACCCAATGGGAGGATAATAGATGCTACCACTTTCAAACTAAGATGTTTTCTGTTATTTACATTTCTAAATTGATATATGATGAAACTATAGATAATGCAGTCGGAGACACTATGCGGTCCTTAGGATTTTTCACACTCTTTAACAACGATCTTATTTTGGATATTTGTGGAAGACTCCTTCTAATGTCGTTCCCGCCAAATGAGATTATTACTCATGCCGGTGACGTAGCAAGAGAAATGATTATTAGTCATGTAGGATGCTTTGAAATGGTTTCGAATGACGGACGTACTACAAAAACTATAGATGACGCAAGAGATATAAACTTACTAGAAGTTGTATTTGGCCTGCCAAACCATAATACATGCAGAACAAAGACTCATTGTAGAATATTTAAGCTAAACTACAAAGATTTTCTGCAAGTTCTTCTGAAATATCCGGACCAGATGGCGAGATTTAACGATGTCATTGCGTATTCCAGTGATATAAAGCAGAAGTTAATGTGTATTTCACAGTCAGATACCGAAATAATTGAAACTTTACCAACTAAAATGCCAAGTAGATGTTTTTATCATTTTGGTTACAATTTAACAGCAGATTCTTTTGAAGAATACGATTATTATATTCCTTTCGACAGACTGTATCCATTTTCATGGATTAGATTCTTTTTACAAAGGTCGACTATATTACCCAGTGGAAAGTTTCTGTTATGTTGGGAAGTTTTCCGTTCTTTTATTATAATAATATCGTCATTGCTATATTTTACAATATCTTGTCTAATTAGTAACTATAATCGCTTACTGGATACATTAGATGTTATTTCCCTAATAGATTTATACGTTAGATTACATGTTTGCTATTACGATGAAAATGGTTTGTTGATTAAACACCCTCTAAAAACAGCTATTCACTATCTAAAATATGGATTCTTAATAGATTTTATTGGTATTTTACCATTGCGATATTTTAGCGCTACAGATAACAATATTTACAATTATTTATTGAATATCAACAAATTACTCCAATTGCACAGATATCTACATTTGGTTTATTATTTACAAAGCAATGTAATTAAGCCAAGTAGTAAACTTTTTACTTTAGCACATATACCTATAATATTAGTACTCGCTAATATTTGTGGAACCTACATTATTTTTAAAGATTGTACTTTTGCTCCCGATAAACAGGATATGGAATTAATCGAACTTGCCTGCAGTAATGAATCACTCCTCTTACATTCCGATATTGAGAAACCAATAGATAAATGGCGTGCAAGTTTTTTTGGTCTCTATATCTCCACATCAGTCATGATGATTTGTGGTTTTCAAGGTTATTCAATTAAATCGGATTTGACATTATATGTTTTATCTGCACTTAGCATCTTTGGATTCTATGTGATTATAATAATAAGCGGATATGTACATACTTTTTTTACTTTTCGTCCAGCCTATTTGTTAGAGACACAATTTTTAATAAAGCACTTGAAGAAGTTTTTGGATATATCCCATGTAAGTAATGAATTAAAAACATACGCAATTAATAGCTACGAATTAAAATGGAAAAAAATGAAAGGACAGAGTATATATCTATTGATGGAACCATTTAGTACCGCCTTACAAACAGATGTTCTGTACGATTATTATGGTGCAGATATGTATGAAGTTTCGCCTTTCAAATCAAAGACGAAATCATTTTACAGGAATTTATTGTTGAATATGAAGCATGATATAATAATTAAAGGTGGATATTTAAGTACAATCAATGATGTTGAAGCAAAAACTTATTTTGTATTAAAAGGATTTGCAGATATTTTATTGCCGGACGGTACAAAAATGATTACTATTTACCCTGGATCTATTTTTGGAAATTTAGAATCCTTGCGTCGTGTTAGAACTCGTTTTAGTGTTGTTGCCATGACGCACGTGCAAATATTATCAATCTCTGGCCCTGAATTTCAAAAAGTTTTGGATATGCATCAACCTATCAAAGAAGAATTTTGTGAACTCAGAAGAACTTATCTAACTTACATTCCAACGATTGTGAATCAAGCAGATATGGCACGTTTCTTGTCGTCTCAAGCGTCAGAATACCAAAACGTGTATTTTTTGAGATCATTCCATCCACTTGGTAAAGCAATACGTATATGGAAACATCTTATATTAATATACCCATGTTACATTGGTGTCTTACTCGATCTTTATCAACTAGGAATATATGAATTTAACACCATCACGCTTGCAATACAATTTTCATGTGATGTAGTTTATTTGGCTGATTTCTTACTAAAGGATAGAATTGCATACGAAGACGAATCTGGAAATATGATAACAGACTTACAATTAATCAAACAATATAACCGAAAGGATAAATTAAAATTATGGATCACTTTAATTGGACTTATACCTCTTGATGTAGTTGTATATTTAATGCCTCTAGAGACGCATTTACGTAACAGTTTGTTCTCATTATTTAGACTGAATCGATTATTTAGATTATCGTATATAATTGATTATCTTACAAAGAAAAAGAAAAAATTAGATGTGAACGCTTATATCATTAGAATGACATTCATTGTTTTTTGGACCTCACTAACCCTAATTGGTCTAGCTTCTATTTTTGGTTTTGTGTCATGCAATCATAGAGGAGCGAATATCCACCCTTACATACCCACCTGCAGAGAAATAGAACAGTTGACTCCATTAGAGAGATTCAGATTATTTACAATGTATTTGTATATAGTATCAAGCTGTTTTACCTTGACATCTCAACAAAATTATTATCCGCAAGGAACATTACATATAGTTATTTTCATCGCGCTCTTTTTAATAGGGCAAACATTGAATATTATATGCGTATGTCAAGTATTTTCTGTTTGCTACAATATGAACATCCAGAAGAATCGATTTAAAAGTATAGCAGAAAGAATATTTTACTACTTAGAAACCGAAAATGTTTCAGCATCTCTTATGCAACGAGTTAAAGAATATATTCAAGTTGCGTGGTCACAACAAGAAGGACAAATCTATTCCGAACTGTTAGATGCAATGCCGCCATATCTACAAGATGCAATATTGAACAACGCATATCATCATATTTTAGCATATCATCCCATTTTTGAACATTGTCATTCAGATTGTTTAAGACAAATTACACAAAACTTAAGAAGCAGAACATATTTCTCCGGTGATTATATACAATTCAAGGGCTCGATTGATGAATCGATGTATTTTATACTGAACGGTGAAATTGGAGTTTTACATGACGAATCTACACACAAAGATGACTATGTCTGCAAGTTAGTTCCTCCCAGCAGCTTCAGTATCCTGCAAGGTTTGCATTATAGAAAACCACATAACTATTCATTCAGATGTTTGACATCCTCGACTATATTGCGTTTAGATTTTAATGACTGGGAATATCTACTATCATATTTCCCCGCATCACGGGAAAAATTTTCGCAGCCGCAAAAAAATATAACGATATATAAATTATATATGTTAAAAGTTTTATGTATTTAATTATAGTGTCAATATATTTTGTTGTTAGATATACTTGTTTGTTTTTAACTTAACTAACTAACACTATTTAGCAAAATTTCATATTTGAATCAACCTATCAAACGATAGCACCTGTAACAAAATTTCATATTTGAACAATATGTAAATACCAACTAATATACAAGAAAATCCCTTCTTAATCGTCTTCAAGACAGAAAATTTACAATGCATCCGAGATAGCTATAGGTAACAAATACATAAAGTACTACTTTCTTGGCCGAGTCGAATTTATATGGCCGAACGAGCTTGCGAGCGAAGCTATGATAAAGACGAGGCCAAGAAAAATCCATTTATGTACGAGTTATATACATACATAATTTTATCTTCGACTGCCCTATTTTATACAATAAATAATTAAAATGATTGCTATCTGACAGATCGTCTTTATTATAAGCCATAAATGCGACTCGGCTAAGAAAGTAATACTTTATGTATTGTACTTGTTACATAAATAACTATTAATGTAATAGTCAAACACAGTGGTTGCAGTCTGTGGAAGCAACCAATGGGCACATTCAACAGTTGGAAACATGTTGGGTAAATTTATAGTGGACGCTTTGCTACGTTGGCTGGCTTCAACCACTCTATAGAATAATTTACATAGCGAACGGCCGATTTTTCCTACATACTGCTAATAGCAAAGTTCTACGCTAGTGTGAAAAGAGCAGCCAAAGTAAGCGCTCAATTTTTCCTAAGATACGTCAACGTACATAGGCGTACAGATTTATACTCATCAACCACAGATATAAATAAAAAGAATTGTAACTTCAACCATTCGCGATTTCAAAAATTTCACGAACTGGCAGTCCGACGATTTTTCCTCCTGAAATTTTCCAGAGAACTTCAGTAAAATATTAAAAAAATATACTTTCTATCTCGATCTTGTACATTTGTTGTATGATATCAGACAACGGTAGGTAGGTACCTAATTAATAAACAGGAAATTATTAACATAATATTAAGTTTAAATTATATACTGTGGGTGAAGAATAAGCGACTTAAGTAACGTAATTAAACGTTTCTTGCAGTAATCTGTAATAATTAAGCAGAATTTACGTTTTTCTTTATATGATGCTTATCCCTGTTTAGTTTTAGAGAACGTATCAATTAATAACTTTGAAAATACTTTACTTTCAAAAGTAAAATAAATATTTTTTTATTATTAAACACATTACTTGTTATTAATCCACTAGTCTATATTGTATGTTACAAGTGGTAGCTCGAACGCAAAGGTGTCTACAAGAAAGTAAAAATAATTTGCTTCGACGATTCTTATTAATTGTAACGTTTCTTTGGCTTTCCAACGTCCAAAGTGTAAAAAACAACTCAGGATATATTTACTCATTTATTTTTGATCAAGCAGACCATTATTTCTATTTACTTCTGCTAATTCCATTTTGTTCAAGAACATTAGACAAGTAAATATCAGACACATATGACACATGTTGTACAGTTAAGTTAACAATATGTCTATGCCCAATAACTATATACTACTATCTTTCGACGTAGCCAGTCGTTTCACCAAGACCAGACTTAGTTATCACCATCATAAAAGCAAATTGGGGAATCATCCATGCCCAAAACCATTTTCATACAACTGCTACAGTGGGTGTTCTAGTCGGTTTACTTTCTTTATGAGGGGCAGTATTATCAACAAATACATGGTACTCCTATGGGCAGTCCCCTCTCACCTACTATAGCCGATATAGTTATGAACTGTTTACTAAAAAACGTAGATATGTAGTCAAATCACTTTTGTTTTCGGTTTTCTTTTTCAATATGTCGATGATATTGCCTGCGCTCTACCTAGACATGAAGTAGATAGTACATTAAATAAGGTAAATAATTTTAACTCACACCTTAAATTCACTTGTGAAACAGAATTTAATGGCAGATCACTCTTTGTAGACACCACCAACATAAAACAGGATAATTTAATTAGGTTGGGGTGGTACAGAAAACCAACTGACTCTAATAAATTGCTGAATTGTAACTTAGTTTGTCCCACCAATTACCGCAATGAAAATAAGACTGCAGAGAATCACCCATAAAGAGTTTGTCACGCAAGATCTACAATACCTATACAATATTCTTGCTAAAATAGTTTCCACCTCACTTAACAGACTTTTGTTTTCTACAGCTAGCTTTTTAACTCAAGACCGTAATGATTTATCTGACCTTCGTCATACAGAAGATATTAACATTGAACAATCAAAATACAAATCTCTTGTCTACATCCCTGGTCTTACGGATAAAATGAAATTGTTATACAGAAATATCAATTTAAAAATTTCATTTGCTTCAGCTAATTCGTGTAAAAAAAATTTCAGTAAATTAAAATCCTCGATAGCGAAAGGACAGCAGAATCATATTGTATACACATTGAAATGCAATGATTGCTCTAAATTCTATATTGGGCAAACTATCCATAGGTGTCGTGAAAGAAGCACTCAACATTGTAGTAATAGTCGGATAAATCCCAAAAAATTCGCCTTGGTCACACATTTACACACCAAAAATCAATGTAATGTCAATGTTTAGTGAGGCTACAATTTTATTTAATGAATCTATTATTATTATTATATTCAAAAAAAATGTCTTAAAATTTTAGCTGTCAAACATTTTTCGAATAACATTAATACAAAGAACAATCTTCAAATATTACTAACATTTATGATAATTTAATTAAATTCATCTAATTTAATGATTTACATAAGTCTCTTTGGTAGTCTTTTGTGATCTCTTATATTTGGATGTCTTTATATCTTTATAAAAGTTTTTTTTTGATAAAATATTTTCATTGAATTCAACAGATTGTTTTACATGTCGAAATTTAAATTCTAACATGTCTGTTTTTTGTTTACGAAATTGTTTTATGAAATGTTTTGCATACCTTTTCAAATTTCAAAATTGACAAAATTGTTTCGCAATATTTGTAGAAGTGCCTTTGTGTTTAAAAAATAATTAATCTGGTGTAAGTTGATTAGTAGTTTCTTCGTTTAGAAAGTTTTATTATATATTTGTGTCGGTCTGAAGAAGGTTCCATATAGTCCCATATGCACTTTGAGATAGTGGTTAGGCCCACTGACCCCAATGCCTGTCCCCACTTCTTGTATTGTAGAGCCGGCCGTGTACTATGCCAGGGTTCCTCTTTTGAGTTGAGGCTCACCGAATGCCCACTTAGTACGGCTTTCGATTACCACTTTGTAGGGTGGGTAGAAGTTGTATTGCATAGGGATTTTGTACTTTGCAATGTAAATCAGGTAGTTAATGTTGGGATCTTCAAGGGTTTTAAGGTGTCCTCTAATGTCCCCAGGTTTTTTTTCCCTTAAGTCTGTCCAGATATAGGGCACTTGTATAGCCAGTTTTTGGTAAATGTGGAGAAGTAGTGCCAAAGTTCGCAAACTCCAAACATTCCCACTACACTACCGATACTTATACCGTTGCGTCTGCGCAGAACAATCTAAACAAGTAACAGCTATTTTGTTGTGTTTACATTTGACTATACATCCATTACCAACTATCGTCTTTACGCATGCGCAACAAAGCAGGCGCATCGCCACTACTTTTCTTATGTAAATGCATTTCTGCACTACAATACGCCTTCCACTCATCTTATAAAACCGCATCGCTGGCGTCCTTATAAGTGATTATTGGTACAACTCCTATTGATTTAATGGTACTCGAAAGGACTGAGACACTCAACAACGCACAGGATGATCGAAGCAATGCAATAAAAGACGCTAAAAAAAGGACCTTGATTGAGTGGCAAAAGAGATGGGACCAAACGAGAGACAAGGCACAATTGACAAAGCGCTTAATTAGAGATGTCAGAAGTTGGGTAAACTGCCAACATCGCAACGTTGATTATTACCTGACACAAGTGTTAACGGCTC
Organism: Holotrichia oblita; assembly: GCA_023690525.1. Taxonomy (NCBI): domain Eukaryota; kingdom Metazoa; phylum Arthropoda; class Insecta; order Coleoptera; family Scarabaeidae; genus Holotrichia; species Holotrichia oblita. Next base: position 86,774,017 of record CM043019.1, on the reverse strand, counting down.
ATGGTACCTTCCGGGCCTACGCAAAAAGAATGGGAAAGGATAGCGAGGACCGATGTATTTATTGCAGCCTGGTTGATACCGCAGAACATACGGCTTTCGTGTGTAACAGATGGTGCGAAAATAGAAGAACTGCGCAAGGAAAGATCGATAGCCCAATCATGAGGAAACTCTAATTCCGTTGATGGTGGAGTCTGCAGGAAACTGGGAAACTATACAAAATATGTTCAAGACCATCATGAATAGAAAGGAACTAGATTAACGAAAACGACAGCAAATAGAGGTGCAGGGAGGTAGATGAGAGGACTGAGACAGCTGGCGGTGTCCGATGGTATATACTAAATGGTTCCTGGACATTGCTTAGAGCGGAGGAGGGGTTTTTTGTGGGTAGACAGAGATTCTCCAGTCCCAACTATCAGTCTTTACGAACGAGCCCAAAGCTGGTGTGCATCAAGCATTTTCCCCTGGCTAAAAAAAAAAAATGCACTACAATACACCTTCCACTACTCTTACACTACAATTGCCACTACCCTCTATGTAAATGAAGCTTAAAACACTTACATCTATATGTTTCTCTCCTTTGTTTATTATTTGTGTTATTTGTTTATTTTCCACTTTATTCGCTGTTTCGGGTCTAATTAAATCCAATTTTGTTCTTAATCTTCTGCCTAAAAATAATTTTACTGGAGATTCTCCGGTTGTTGACTGTTCTGTATTTCGATACATAATCAAAAACATTTATTGCTAAATTAAAATCTGCATTTTCATATACTGCTTTCTTTAAAGTTGTCTTGAATATGTTTACTGAAGCTTCTGCTTGATCATTAGAACTTATATACCTATCTATAATAAGTCGGAGAAAATAATTGTCTGATGCCGTTGTTTTTCAAGAATTCTTTACCACGTCGCAGATTTCCGGCCATTTTGAATGTGCGTCATATATGACTAAAAATGTATGACCTTTAAATGGTCCGAGAAAATCTGCATGAATTCTCCACCAATTTTATTTAGGACACAACCATGGTGATATTATTTTCCTATATGATCTGTGACTAACAGTCATGCACGCTTCACAATTTCTTACCATTTCTTCAATGATTTTGTCAATATCTGGCCACCACATATAAGATCCCGCTAAGCTTTTCATTTTAACTACACCTTGATGGCCTTCATGCAACATAGATAACTCATTCTGAAATTTTTGTGGTATTATAATTTTGTAACCCCACATTAAACAACCATGATCTACTGTTTTATTTCATCTCTTTTCTTAAAATAAGGTATTAACTGATCTTTATTTTCAATCTCGTCTGTTAACTTGTAAGACCAAACATAACATATCTCATAACAATACTTAATATAGGATTGTTATTAGTGGCTCTTTTTATTGCTTGCACATTTACTATTGGAAATTCTTTCAAAATTGTCAGATGTAATTTTTAGTGGTAAACGTGATAGCATATCAGCACTACAGTTTTTTGTTGTATTTATGTATTTAATATCAAAGTCGTAATTTATTAATTCCAACGCATATCTCGGTTTGCTGCCACAATTGGTATTCCTTTCTTATATTGCAATGTTGACAAATATTCAGAATGCCAACGTTTCCAAAAATGTTGGTACATCTGCTGAACGAGTTGCCTTCTTGTCAGTCTATTCATAGGTACATCCTTGTAGTCTGGATCACGATTGCTGACTAGCGAGTCTCCTATTAGGAAGTGAGCGGGAGTGAGAAGCGAAAGGTCATTAGGATCTTGTGACAGGGGCGATAATAGTCTTGAATTTAGAATACTTTCAATTTGTATTATTAAAGTGTTTGCTTCATCAAAGGTCATGGGTTGATTTTTAGTAACTCTTAGAAAATAATGTTTGCAAGATTTTACTGTAGATTCCCATAAACCTCCGAAGTTTGGTGATCTTGGGGGTATATAATGGAAACTGTTATGAGATAGCAACATGTGGTTGATCCTTTCTTTGTGTTTGGTATTTTCAAATAGTTGTGGTAATTCGGCTAGTTGATTTTTTGCGCCAATAAAATTTGTTGCGTTGTCAGAATATATGTTTAGAACTTTACCTCGTCTAGCGATAAATCTCTTCAGTACGGCGATGAATGATTCTGTTGTTAAATCATTTGCTAATTTTATGTGAACTGCTTTGGATGCAAAACAGAGGAATATTGCTATATATGTTTTCCGTAAACGTTTACTTCTACCGAAACCTTCCTTTATATATATTGGGCCACAATAATCTACTCCGGTGTTTGTGAATGGTTTCGAGGGTTTGATTCTATTATCTGGTAAATCACCTAACTGTTGAATAGATTCAGATGGTTTCGTTCTATAACATGTTATACAGTTGCGAATGATCTTTTTGTCAAGTTTTTTCCCGCTATGGGCCAGAATTTGTTTCTTACGGCTGCTAGTGTTCCTGTGACACCTGCATGAAGTTGCATAATATGTTGGTTTTTGATTGTAAGTGTTGTTAACGGATGTTTGTTTGGAAGCAAAATCGGGTATTTTTTATTGTAGGCAATTTGCGAATGTCTTAGTCTTCCTCCTATGCGTAAGACATTGTTTTCGTCTAAAAATGGATTCAGGCTCAATAGCCTGCTTGTAGTTTTTAACCGATGATACCGTTTAAGGTGTTCTATATCATCAGAAAACTCTCTTTGTGCCAATATTATCAATCTTGTGAATGCATTATGTGTTTCTTTACAAGTAAGCAATCCCGTGAATTTGTTCTTTCGCGTATTATTGAAGAATCGTAATATATAAGCTGTTACTCTTACTAGTTTATCCAACGTAGAAAATCTGGTAAATATCCATTGGTTATCAAGGTAAGTAGTCTGTGTTATTAGAATCAATACTTCTTTCCTTCTTTCAGGCACTTCTTCGTTTTGTATTTGTGCGTTGGTAGAAGGCCAATAAGAACGCTCAACTTGTAACCAACTGGGACCGTGCCACCACAATGTTGAAGACTTTAATTGCATCGGTTGCCATCCTCTGGTTATCAAGTCACCTGGGTTATCTCTGCTTTCGACGTGATGCCAGTCTTGAGGATTTGTGTTATCGTGGATTCTACTAACTCTGTTAGCTACAAATGTTTTCCAGGTTCGCGAATTTGACTTTATCCAGGCTAATGTAATTGTTGAATCGGTCCATAAATAAACCTTTTTAATAACCAATTGTAAATCTATTATTACTTGTTTCATTAGTGAGCTTAATAATCCAGTGGCAGTGTAATCTTTTTTAAGGGTGCTAATCTTGATTTAGATACACCAAATGACATGTATACTGGTTGTTAGCGTTTATCGTTCTTAAATAGACGCATGCACCACAAGCTTTTTCAGAGGCATCCGAAAATCCGTGAATTTCTAGTGCGGCTAAATTTTTATGATTAACAATTAGTCTGTCTACTGATCTAGATCGTTTAAATGATCTTTAAAATTTGTCCATGCTGATAGTATGTCTGCATTGACAGGATCATCCCATGATACATGCAATTCCCAAAGTCTTTGCATTATCAACTTTGCATTGGTGATGATTGGGCTTACAAGACCTAATGGGTCGAACAATTTTGATATTGTTGACAGAATATATCGTTTAGTAACCGTCAAAGAGTGATCGATATGTATGCTGAATTGAAATGTGTCATTCTTCGAATTTCATGCTAAACCTAGTGTCTTGATGGTTTGGTGTCTATCAATTTGTATGATGTTATCTGCTGTCGTATTTAAATCTATTAGTATTGCTGAATCGTTAGATGCCCATTTTGATAACTCGAATCCTCCTAGTCGTAATAAATTTGTCATGTTTTTCCGAAGTTGAATTGCTTTATCTCTTACGTTGGTTCCCGTTAAGAGGTCATCAACATAAAAATCTCTTTGAACTATTAGTGATTCAATCGGAAATTCTGTTGTATGATCGATGCCTAATTGTTTTAGACATCTGGTTGCCAAATAGGGAGCTGATGACGTTCCATATGTCACTGTTTGTAATTTATATGCTTGAATAGTTTCGTCTTCATTATTTCGCCATAGAATTTTTTGATACTCTTGATCTTTTGGATGAACTAGAATTTGTCGATACATTTTTGTGATGTCTGCAGTCATAGCATATTCGTGTGTTCTGAATCTAGTAACAATTGATGTTAGGCTTTGTTGTACAGTTGGTCCTACGCATAATTTATCATTCAGAGAAATACCATTTGAGCTTTTGCTGGAACCATTAAACACAACTCTTAGCTTTGTGCTTATGCTTGACTCTTTTATCACACATAGATGTGGTAGATAATAAGGCTTGTTGATTTCATCTTTCATTTCTGTATCTAGTTTCATGTGGCCTAATTCAATATATTCATTCATAAAATTTGTATATCTTTGCTTTATGTCCTCATTCTTGCGGAGGTTCCTCTCTGTTAAATGCAATTTCTTAGTTGCTATTTCTTTGGATTCTCCAATTTCTAATGCATTTTCTTTAAATGGAAGTCTAACAACAAATCTTCCTTCTTTTGTTCTTTCATGAGTATTTAGAAAATGTTGTTCAACTTTCTTCTCTTCTTGCGTCAATGGTTGGCATTGGTCAATTTCTTCAATGTTCCAGAATTTTTGTATCTGGTTGTCCAATTTGTCGATCGATAAGTTGCAAATTACTTGATTTTTGATGGGTTCATTCAAGTGACCAGCGACAATCCATCCAAATGAAGTTTTTTGTAATGTAGGATGGGTGATTGATTTGATCTGTTGCATGTGTAGGATTTTTCAAGATAATTCTGCGCCGATTAGTACCTCAATGTCTTTAGATATATTGTAGTTTGGATCTGCGAGAACTATGTTTTGCGGAAAGTATACCCCTGAGATATTTATCGTGTGAATAGGTATCTTGCCTGTAATCTTTGGTAAAACTAGACACGATATGCTTGTTTTAAATGAATTGTATCGTTATTGTATTTTGATCTTTGTTGAATGTGTGATGTTTAAGGTTGCATTACCTATGCCAATAACAGGTGCTGTTATAGGTTGTAGTTTTAATTTTAGTTTTTTGCATATAGACTCTGCGATGAAATTGGACTGAGATCCCGGATCGAGAAGTGCTCGACATTGATGTATTGCATTATCATACTCATTCACAACATTCTACTTCAAGTGTTGAAAGAACTACTTGTGAGTTTTGAGTTGCATAGTTAGAAACTGTTGCATTGGACAACTGTTGTGTGTTAGAATCAGCGTGAAGTAATGTATTGTGTTTCTGTTGATATTTTTTACATGTGCTACTCTGACAATCTTTCAATTTGTGATTAGATTTTAGACAGTTGGCACATAATTTTAGCTTGTTGACTTCGTCGAGTTGTTTGTTACAAGGTAATTGAAGAAATTCTTCACAATAATAAATCAAATGATCTTTCTTACAAAATGAACATTTCTTGATATAATTGTTTACGTTGTTGGCTGCGACATGGACTTGAAGTGAATTGTGTTGACTAGATATTTTATTAATCGTTTTTTGTTTATCTGATTTCATCGATTCTAGAATTCTACATCTGTTGCTCAGAAATTCTGTTAATTGATGTATTGACGGTAATTTATCATTTTCTAGTTTATTTTCCCATTCTCTTCGTGTGTTATAATCGAATTTGCGAACTAAAATATTAATTAACAGAACATCCTATTCATCAGTTGGCATATTTAGGAATTTTAGTGCTCCTATGTGTTTCAGATAACCATCTAATAACTCTCTTGTGGCATTTGGTGCATCTTTTGTTATTGTAGGCAAATCCAAAATAGCTTTTATATGCGAATCGACTATTAGTCGTGTCGAATGGTACCTTTTTTGTAAATATTCGTACGCCACTGTGTAATTGGCTGACGTTAATTCTAATGAATCTACTGCGTTTAGAGCTGAACCTTTTACTGAATATTTTAGGTAATGTAAGTTCTGGTAGTCATCTAATTTTAAATTAGAGTGTATTAATGAATTGAAGAACGGTATAGCCATTGCTCAGTCGTACCGTCAAATGTGTGTATGTTTATTGGTGATAGTTTAAATTGTGTTTGTATTTCATTTTTCGTTGTAACTTGAGACGATTGCTGCGAACCAATGTTTTGTAGTATTTTGTTGGCGTTTGAGATAGTTTCAAAGTATAAATCGTCGAATAATTCCCTTTCATTTGAATTTTCTTCTTCGAAATCTATGTTTTCTATTTGTGTTTGAATTTTATCGAATTCTTTGTAATAATCTTCAATATTTTGTTTCCTTATGTATAATTGATCTAACTTAGTTTTGTCGTCTTGCAATGCTGCCACAAAGTTCTTAAAACGCGTCAATTTTGCTTTTATTTGACCCCTATTTTTCTTTAATAAATGTATTTGATTTGTTTCATCTTGATTTTGTGTTTCTGGCATTTTGAATACTATTTTTTAAATGCGCAAATGCAATTGGAAATGTTGTTTTTAATAGGAAAATGGAAAGTAAATGAGTACTTATAAAAGGACAAGATTGACTTACTGCTCGTTATGATGGATTTCTTTGTCTTCAAATGTGATGTTTTTTGTGAGGTTATCCCAGGCAACCAGATGACGACAGGCAACGTCGGGTAGACGTTAGTTTTTGGTCGAATATATACACGGGTTTGTACATTATGTCAGATGAGCGTTTTTTATACGTGATCTTAAACACGTAACTAAAGTGACGTCTAAGAAATGTATAAATAACGTTTATTCATTTGATACAAAATTTATCATTTCTGGAGATTTAAATATAATTTTATTTAAGACTTGAGAAAATGAGCTGTAATTACTTATTCGTTTCAAAATTCATATACAATGTTAGCAAAATGTGCTGCCGAGATAATATCTGTTGGTACCTAATAGGTTAGGTACATTTACTATTTGTATGTGCTGCCATCTATGCTGTAGTAATATAACATAGTATGTGTCGTTAACGAATGATAGACATGTGTAAGAAGATTAGCTCGTTGTATTTTTTTGTTAACATATCCTACAATAAAATAAACATTATAGAACAAGTGTGTTCCGTTTATTCCGACATGGTAGCAGTAAGTACTTGCGAAGAAGATTCAGTATTGATGATAAGAAAAGGTGAATCGAGAACAATCTAAAGAGAGAAAAAAAATTGCGTACATGAAGATGGATGATATAGCAATACCGATATTTGATGGCTCTGAATATTCGAACTGGAAAAAAAGGATTATCAAATTTTTGGAATTTAAAAAATGTGAATTATGTAGTAGTTAAAAGGGAAAAGGAAGGTACAGATAAAGAAGACGAGTGGAATATGGGAGACATAAAAGCAACAAATTACATATACAGTGCCATTTCGAACAAGCAGTTAGAAATATATTTCATAATTAGACTTGCCGTATAAAATAATGAAGAAATTCGACGCAATGTACCTGAAGGAGTCAACAGCACTACAGATCGTATGTAGAAATAATTTAGAAAATATTAAATTGAAGAATTTCGCAGAAGTAATGTCATTCTTTGATGAATTTGAAAAAGCTGTAAATGAGCTAAAAGCAGCTGGAGCAAAAATAACCGAACATGAGAAATTGCGACACACGTTGAAAGCATTACCCCTATCGTACAGCTAAATAGGAGATCTAGTAGATGTAGTACCTGAATCAGAATGGACTGTTGAATATTTAAAAAGTAAAATAAAGTTAAAGTCAATTGAAGTGAAGAACCGAACAGATAAGTACGAAGAAAGCTCCCCCAATTCTAAGTCGAATACTTTTATGTCGGAATCGAATAAGAAAATGTTTTCGTTGTGGAAAACTTGGACACTATCAAAAGGATAGTCATCAATTTAATTCCAATGGACAACAAAGGCGTGGTGAAAAGCATCAAGGTTGGTCACGTGGTCGTCCCAATCAACGAAGAGGCAGAGGCAACTACCGAGGTGCTACAAGAACGTCATCCAGTAAATCAAGGGAAACACAGGTCAACAGGAACTCTTTTATCACACAAGTAAATGTATCATAGGTTGAAGGTAAAAATAATTTAGATATAAATAAAATTAAATGGATTTTAGATAGCGGTTGTACCGACCATACTGTAAATGATGATAGGTTCTTTAATGAATATATAGATTTAAGAGAACCAATTATTGTCAAAATAGGTGATGGTAGAGAACTAAAAGCTACAAAAATAAGTAAAATATGTACAGAATTTGAAGTACCGTAAGTACCAACTTAAACCGTCCGCGAAATTTAAAAAATGCTGCTTTGGAGTAAACCTAATCAAAATAACGATTTCGACAGGATATTCAAATTCTTCTTGTAAAAACATTTTTATTTTTAAGGTAAGAGCCTATAACAATACATTATTTGTATATGAAAAGCAGAATTGTAACCTTTTACGAGAATTGTTTTTGCTTTTGCAAGATTTTGTTTTCGGCACTTAGGATGTTTGAAACTTTTATTTTTCATATGTGTTGGGATAAAATGTAAATAAATAGCTATGAATAAATCTTGGGACACTGCAGTACACTTGTGTTTGTCATTTACAATTTACCTACTTCACTCTCTAATTAATTTGTGGTTTGAATTTAGCCTTCCGAAATGTGTATAAGCGTGCCTAGTGCAAAGGCGTAACTTTAGACATCGGTTATGTAACCGCTTCTATCACAATTATTACAATTTGTCAATCTGAATTTGTCGTAATTGTGATAGAAACGCTTACATGACCGATGACTAAGTTACGACTTTGTACCACATTTTTTTGATCGCCATGGTGTATATACACACCAACAAACAACGTAAACAATACGTATCTACTGCGACGTACAAAAAACGTGATCAAAGTGACGTTTCTTAGATGAGACAAATTCACGTGATTAACGACGTCGATAAAACATCATAAGCTGACGTAAATTGGTGATGAAAATGACGTTTTTTTGACCTTTCATAAACGTAATTTGGTTGCCTGGGATGTTGTGATGCACGTGGTGATTTTCTTCTTTTGTATGAAAATCCGGTTCGCTTGGACCATAAAATGTTAGTGAGTTTGTTGATAAGTGGACTGTATAATAGTTGACATTGTTGATTTGAAACTTGATTATTTATTTGAAAAAAGAAACGTAATACATTGACTACACAAAATTTAACTACATTCCTCAGTACTATGTGTCAGATCAGAACCTCTCTCTTCAGTGCTATTACGATGAGAAGTACATAACAATATGAAAATTTTGTCAAAATTTGGAAAGCAATGTGTGTGATTACGGGTAGACATCGCAATTTTTTGTTTATCGTGTCATCTGCGAACAACAACATGGTTGCCATGATACGAACCTGTCAGAAGTGTCAATGTTATTACTTCAATTATTAACGGATAATTTTGAAAAATACGATGTATTTTATTCGTATATCAAAAGCTTGAAAAGCGTAAAACTAACATTTACTAACACAAATTTCATGTGTGCGTATTATTAGTAACCTAATCTCACCTCAATTTTTTTATTTGAACTATGTAATTTTTTTCTCTTTCGACAAAAAATCTTTCACAGGGAGATACGTTTCACCAAATTTTATTAGTACTTCACGGTAATTTGTGTCCATTTTTGTAATGTCTTCTTTCATTAGATTTAAAATTTCATCAAAATTCTCACTAGTCATTCTAAAATAAAGATAAAATCGTTTTGCATCTTGCTGCGTTGGTTGTCTGCCTCTTCTTGAAAGGTCCTCTTCTTCCAGTTCCACTTCCTTCATGGATGTCTTTCTGGTGGTTCTCGGGTTCCTGGGTTGTTGTGGCTTCTCGGAGTCTTCTGGATGGATCTCCCTCGCTGTTGGTATCTGAAACTAACGAAACAGAGGTATTATTTTATGAATAAATCATCACCGCGTCACATTTGTGGTGCGGTGCTTGGTGGGCCCCACTGATTTTTGCGCGATAGCGCTACTCATCGCTGGGTTGCTGTTTGCATCTTGTCGAAGTTGAGGCATCAATGTGTGGAACTCTCCGAAGTCCTTACGCTCCAAATTAATTTCATGAATCATTAATATAAGTAGAATTAATATAAATAGAATCATAATAAGGAAAATTTGGCTCGACTTCTCATTGGTTCTTGTAATCACTTGGTAAATTTAGTTCCTTTTGCTGAGGTGACAGCGTTGTAAGCATTTAGCAACCTATCGTAACGGGAAGGCATGGAAAACGTCATATTTGATATTTCACTTGCTTGTGTATCTTGCGTGAGCACCCTTGGTTTGGCTTTTGTAGTAACTGTTATTTATCTTCTTTTCGTTTATTTTAGTTTTATTTTACGTGGTATTTTCTTTATAATATTGTAGTAGTAGTTTATAGTTTTATTAGTAGTATTAGCAATAGTAATACTACTAATAAGTAGTTCTAGTTTAGGTTAGGATTCCTTTTGTGAGAATTATTTTATTTTTCTATTTTTAGCATCAAGCGTTTGTTGTTTCATTTTCTTTTGTAGTATTGTAGTAGTAGTAGTATTATTTCCTTTTTATTGTTACCGAGTTACATAATTTGTTATACTTAATTGAAAATAAAATTTTGAACATTTACGGGCCACTGTGGTATTTATTGAGGTCAATTGCCGAATCTTTATTCCCCTGAGATTTTTAAGAGAGTTGGTTGTTTTAGCTCGATCCAACAACGGGTAATAGTACAATAGATTAGATTTAGTTTAAAATTACTTTATGTATTAGTGTAACATACTTGTAGTATGTAGGTACTTATCTCTCGAACCGGTAATGTAGGTAATAACTCACGCAGATGAGGTTTGCAGCACGAGGCGATAGCCGAGTGCTGTAATTCATCATTCGTTTGTGCTTTTATCGCATTAAACATGCAGTGGCTCACAGCTTATTTGATGCAGTGCTTATTTTAAAATAGATAGAAGTCCCAATAATTAAAAAAAATAAAAAGAGTATCGATAAAATTTTGATGTAGGTTTGTAAACGCATTCACAAATATACACTGCCACGTTTATCACAATGAGAGGTTGCAATTATAATTAATAGAAATAACAAGTAATTAAATTTTAGCTAATACACGACTTAAATTTAAAAAGATGGATCGCCGTACAACTGTAAAAACAGCGTAAACGGCTCTTATATCATTATAAATTGGGGCAATCGTCCTGAAAATTTGCTCAGATGGTCAATCTGAGTGCGTCTGCAGTGCAGCATATTATTAAACGTTTTGTAGATGATAATCGGGTGAAAGATAAGCGAAGAAGTGCACCAAATAAAATGTTCAATGCATCTGGCAAGCGATACATTGTTCGGAAAATCAAAGCAAACCCGAAGTTATCGGTTCCAAAACTAGCTATTGAAGTTCAACATGAATGAGGAAAGTCATGCAGTGCTAAAACCATCCATCGTGTGCTTCGCGACCATGACTTTAATGGCCGAGTAGCTCGTAAACAAAGCCGTCTTACCTTTGCTAACGAGCATGATAGCAAGGACGCTGACTTTTGGAACACTGTAATTTTCGCAGAGGAGTCCAAGTTCAACATTTTTCGGTCCGATGGCATGTCCTACATGTGGCAGAAACCCAACACCGAATGAAAGAAGGAGAACCTCAAAGCCACAGTGAAGCATGGCGGAGGAAGTGTGATGGTTTGGGCCTGTATGAATGCATCTGGTGTTGGAAATTTAGAATTTATTGAGGAATAATAATGGACAAAAATATGTACCTCAATATACTCAACAAGAATTTGTTGCAAAGTGCAGAAAAATGGGTGAACATAATTGAAAATCTCTGGGCTATATTGGTAAAAAATATCCGTAAACACAACATTTCCAGCCGCGAAAAGTTGAAGAAGACGCTGCTGGAATTATTATAAAACTAAAGGGATCATCCCAAATATTAAAAGTAGTGCAAAATCAATAGATTACCTATATTATTTTTAAGTTTGAATGGAACTGCATCAAATAAACTGTGCCATAATATTTAGCAGTATTTTTTATTTCTAATTTTTATATTGTTAAACAGCACTTGTGTAAAATAAAAGAAGTTTCTTAGTTAAACTAGATATATTATTGATAAATGTTGTTGTAATATTGTGCTAATTTTTTTTTTATTTTTTAAATTATTGGGAGTCATATTTTAAAATAGGCACTGCATCAAATAAGCTGTGAGCCACTGTAAGAAGAAGTTATGGCAAAGCATTGCACATAGAGCTATAAAGATTCCTGACATTGTGTCTTTCATTAGTGGAGATTGCAGTTTTCATCGCCTGCTACCATTAAATCATTGCTTTACATGCTTGAAATTTAAGCAGTGTAAAGTTGTTTCTGATGGGTATCCACGCGATGTAACAGGAAATAAACTCAAAAATGTAATGCATGTGTGAAGAATTTTGTCATGTTCAAGTTTTAACATCTTAGTTACTTATATATTGATTTGAATACATGCTTTTGAATTCTTATTTGTTGTTATTGTTGTTGTGACACTGTAGTCTCTGCTTATAGCTTTAGTCAAGCTAAATATGTAAGTCACAATGATATTTTTAGGACAACATATTCATATTTATTCTAGAAACTTTTCGATTTCCCCTATTCTCAGATGTATACTTATAAAATACTTACTACTATAAATTGTTTTTTATATTTCTACAAATGATTGTCTTAGGGCCGTTTGCAGTTTGCACTACCTCTATTTAAAAGTTCACTATACCAATTATCAAAATCAACATAGTTGTAAATTTCTCTTTTCATACTTTCTATCGCAGTGATTTGTTTACGTATGTCGAGAAATATGCAATCAATCAATAATTGAGTTACATTAATATAAAAACAAATGCTTTGCAGTTGTGAAATCCACACAAAATATATTAATCCAAGCATATTTTACATCACAAGTGTAGTAATTTTGTCACAGTTTTCATATTTCTATTGATTTTTAACATGCATGGGAGAAAATCATTTTCTGTGATATTACTGTTGTTAGTTATGGGCACTTGTTAATAGATAGCGCATGAGGTATGTCAGTTGTATGCTAAGCTGAAATATATAATAATGAGCAATTTGTTTATTTATGCGACATCTCTTGGTAATTTTTGTGATTATTGTAACACGCAATGGACTTGGTCAATCTAGTTATATATAATCAAAGTCCTAGTAGTAGTACCTACTTAAGCTAGTAAGCGAAGTAGATCGCTCATGTATGCCCTCGCTATCGCAGTGTAAAGAGGGGAATAGCGCGCTTGCGGTAATTCCGTATATGTTTTACAACCGCCCCACTCTAGATCTCTCTCATTTCTAGCTGGCCCTAGTCCCTCCCAATGATCTGTATACATGTACGACCTAATTATGAAATGTGTGCCTGGTTAGATAGGCAATACATAATAGATACTCTTATTTGGATTGCCTTTTCTAGGTAACTCCCCTTGCACAGTAGGCGATGCATTTCCCCTCAAAATACACCAAATGCCCCCTATAAAGCTGGGTAAGTACATATCTATTTGTATGTATAAGTGATCTGTGGTCTTCACAAAAACAAATAGAAATACCACGCCTTCAATAAATTTTCATGAACTCGGTCCCATTGATTACAAAGGAAGCAAGTACTGTTTATGCAGATAAGATGGTAACATTTCGAGCATGTTTTTTAACGGAGTATTTTTACAATAAATGGATTTCTGTAAATAAATATCTCACCTAACACAATTGAATTGCAATCAAATGACAGTTGTTAAAATTTTACTTTCGAAAAGCATTTGGTGCCACAGTGATTCCAAATTAATAGACTATTTATTCAGTGTAGCTAACTGTAAAATGTAAAAATTAAGTGTATAAAGGATTTTTGTACTATACAACTCAGTTCAGACCATGGATGTATTATATATGGATAGCGCCTAATATACTAAACAAGCGCCGCGCATTGACTCCAACATTAGAGTGAGAGGTTGCACAAGTGAGATAGAGCTAGAATAGGCAAAGGATTCATATACGCCCATAAGATTTACATTGTTATTTTGGTTTGGTTTAGGTATTTATCCGTTTATCTCGTTTAATATTGATCGGATACCGACTTAAATATATGAAATGCGTAGCGGAATAAATAGAGAATAACTTGTAGTTTGGTTTTTATTATAGATACTATTAAATATATTAAGAAAGCCCATCAATGCGTTTCCCCATATAGGTATGAAATATATGTTAAATCTTCGGCACAAATAATATATAACACTTACTTTTAGCGTTATATGGCTAAGGTGGTGCATAAAAAAATATTCGTAAGCAAGATTTTCCCAATATATTAAATGAAATTGATTTTTAAAGTGATTTATGGGATATTCATAATCTTTGTACCAAAAATCACAAAACCGTTTTCAATATCTTTGCCTCAGGTATTGGCGCGTGAAATATACAATTACCATAAACTAAAGGAATACATAAAATTCGTATAATGAGCATGAAATAAACTAAATTAAAAATTAATTCTTGTTAACAAAGAAAAAAAATGTAGGTATTGCTCAAATTTAAACAAACATTAAAATATTAATTTATTGAAACTTAAACTAATACAACATTATTTATTGGTGTTTAAATATTACCATCTTTGTATGCATCTGCCTAATTCTTACGCCTCCTGCATTAATAGTGTTATTGTAGTGATGCAATCTCAAAATGAAATAATTGTGTAAAATTAGTTTAATTAATTGGTAATGGTGCGAATTTAATGATTGTTGTTCATAAAAGTGATTCTGCAAGTTTTTAAAATAATATAACGCTAAAAGGTAAGTATTATATATTATTTGTGCGGAGGATTTAACATATATTTCATACCTATATGGGGAAACGCATTGATGGGCTTTCTTAATATATTTAATAGTATTTACTTAGATATCTATAATAAAAACCAAACTACAAGTTATTCTCTATTTATTCCGCTACGCATTTCATATATTTAAGTCGGTATCCGATCAATATTAAACGAGATAAACCGATAAATACCTAAACGAAACCAAAATAACAATGTAAATCTTATGGGCGTATATGAATCCTTTGCCTATTCTAGCTCTATCTCACTTGTGCAACCTCTCACTTTAATGTTAGAGTCAATCCCTGAACAGAATGCGCTATCCATATAATAATACATCCATGGTTCAGACAGCTTGTACAAAAAAAATAATGACTATATTCATAGTATACCCTCTAATCTGGTTTTTTATGGCTTATGAAACGGAGCTTATATTCTAAATTCAAGATTGTTTGAGGTTATAAAATAATAAGTGACAGTTTTATTGTTATATCACTAAAAAATTAAACAACTCTGTGACAATTAACAGTTTACGTAATCATCTGGAACGTCGAACTTGCAGTAAGGTAAAAATATGAATTGTTCAATGAAAATAAAATTACGTAATTTTCTAAATTATAGCAAAATGGTAAAAGCATCCGATACTGGTGGTGTCATGCCGATGGATCTTGTCGGACGTTTAGGGCGAGAACGTGAACGCCTAACTACTATGACAGATGCTGAAAGAACATTTCGTAAAGAATACCTTAAAGCACAAGAATTACCAGCAAATGAGCCTCGTTTTGTTCCTGAATTATATAGGGAAACCTACAATCCAATTCGTAGAGCATATCGCTTTCCTTTAGATGCATTTGGTAAAGTTATAGAACCTGTAGTTGGTCAACAACAAGCAAAGAACATAAGATATTTCACAGGAAAATTACTTATGTTTGTAGCCTTTTCATATGCTTGCACTTACTATTTTAAATATAATGAAAATACCTGGTTAGCTAAAATGGGATGGAGAAGAGTTGAAGGACGTGTTGCTGTTGTAGAAGGAGATCCGCAATATCCAAAGCCATCAGAACGATTGCATGGTGCAGATTATGCATCAAAAGATTTTAATAATTTGAAATTGAATTTGTAAGACATGTAAATATTTTGTTATTAAATTATCTCTACTAGTATATCAATACATAGTCAAAACAATACTATTTCCATTTCTGCTTTTTCTCAGAACAATAGATGGACACTTTATTTAGTTACTGGTGGATATTTGTATCGGAATTTGCATTTACAAACAAAAATAAAGCGATAGATAATTGTAGTAGAATATATCAAACATGTTTAGTTGTAAAAAATATAACATATACGCACAATTCGAGACCCAAAAAGTAAGTAAAACCATTTAATTCAGGATCTTAAAAACAGCTTTTATCATTTTGTTATACAGGCTAGCCCATATCAATACAAAAAACAACTCGATGGCAACTTGTCATTTTACAACAAAAAAAAACCATCAATCGAGTAGAAACTTTATCCGCGCAAATTGCATCATGTTAAATCAAATAAGATGTTGCGCGTTTTCTGAATTAATGGAGCAAATACACTGAAACCTCGTTTATATCCGCGGTTGCAAAACGTAAACATTCACTTATTTCCTTTGAAGAGGGGTCCCCACTCTTATCCCGTTAGCGAAGAGGAAAGGTTGTGTTACGGGCTGATTGGCTCATGTGAATACATGCACTATCGGGTGGTGGATGCCTAACGAATATAAATGAGCGCTAAGTTGCGGATATAAGTGAGTGTGGACATAAGTGAGCGCGGATATAAACAAGGTTCCACTGTAGTCATTTTCTGAACTGTCGCACGTTTTACAAGTCGTCGCATTTTCTAGAGCTTGTGATCTAGAAACCGAGAACGATAAAAAGTTGTGCGTTCTATCTAAGCATACAACAAACACTTGCATTTATTAATTCAAAAGTATATATCTAACGTCGTCCTAATATGCTCAGTAATGTAAATTACGTTGCATGCAACCTCTAATGTTAGTAGCAAGCTCGTTAGTGTAGATGCTGTCGAATCGCTATTGATATCTTGGCGATATGATGATTTATATCTTAACCACAGCATAAAGGATTTACAATTATGTAATATCACAGAAAATATTTCTAGTAAGTCTTAATGTACAAAACAGTCATATCGAATTTTGTTTGACGCTAAAATTTTATTGAACAACGGTTTTATAAAATAAACTTGATTGAAACTTGATGAATTATTAAAAACTGATTAAATATATAATTAATATCAATTTTTTTTAATATTCAGTTGCTTTTGGGAGTACATCCGTTTTGTATATTTTATATTTAGTAGAAATGCTTTGCAATGTTTATAAATTTATAATGATGAACTCCATATAAATAAAAATAATAGTAGTTGTCAATAATTACAGTTATTACTCCCAAGTGCTGAATTTACGAACCGAGCCGCGTAAGCGGCGAGGGAGTAACTCTACTCGAGAGAGTAATAGTCATTATTACATTACACTACTTTATCTACGACTAACTGAAGATTACTAAAAAAACAAATCAATTAAACGAAAATATCAATTATATATCGATATGGCGTTTGAAGGTTTGACAGCCCATAAAATTATCGTAAGCCTTAATATAAAAATGTTTGGATTTTTCGGGCAATAAATCAAGCGTAATTGCATCGGCGTTAAGTTTAATTTCTGAGGGTGTAAATAACTTAGATTCATCGGCGTCACTATCCATGATAAAATTAACACTAACACGCCAATTTTAAAAAACGCCGATAAGGTTTTGACGTTTGACAATTAAATACGAAATACTCGGACTTGTTTATCGTTACTATGATACGTTGGTATCATTATGTTCTTATTGGTTGAATGCAGGGAATAATGATAACGTTATGACTCCTTATTCCCTGTTCGCATTTCATTATTCCCTCCGGGTATTATGAGTACTATTATTAACCAATAGTGATTAATATAATACCTACTTTATTGTTTAGTCGTAGATAAACAATTTTATATACCTACCTGGTGCCATATTATTGCATATGTTATTCTAATTCTTATGCAAGGTGTACCAGTAACAGCATTAATAATTTCCCTTGTCAAGGAATATCAATCACATTCCATAAAAAAAGAACTAGAACTAGCAGTAAAATTTTTAAAACTAGCCCTGAACTATAATTGCAATAAAGGCATATTATTGTTAGTTTGGTCGGAAAAACCATCAATCTGAACTTTGTAGCGTTATAGTGACAATGGAAAACAAAACAACGTAATATTCATATTTTTACAGTATTAAAAAATAAAATCAAAATTTTGGTAATCATGCAAACCAAATTTAATGGAGTGTACGTTTTTGTACTTAAAAATTCCTTAGAATCCAAAAAAACTACGCAGTGTATTTCATTAAAAATATAGAATTTCCGGTAAAATCAATCTAATAATCTAGTGTTGAGCGATTCCACTCTTTTTATAGATTCGTACCGTTCGAATCAGCATCAACAAGAGATTCTTACTAGTGATTCGTATCGTAATCATCAGTACCTAGATCCGTGCCAAATAGTATGAGTAACCGGTGTGGATGCTATGCTTTCAACCGTATTCTTATTCCCTACATTTTATGGATATATTCGATACTCACTTTCAATGAAATCTCTAATTTACTTTTTGTTGTTAATTAGGAGTTCCAATAGTTCGTAAATAAATATAGGTAATATAAATAACGATACGGTGTAATATACAATACACTAGGTACTATGGCGGAATTTATAATTGAGAATATTTTCACTACAACTCGACTCTAACACACTGATATCTGTAAGCAAAAATGAACCTTCTAGTCGAATCAATAGACGTATTGAAATACAATGAATACAATCGAGACGCTTACACAAACAGATTTACGTCGCATCTGTTATCGTATTAGAGTTTAAAATCTTTGCTGAATTTTAGTGTGTAGGATGTTTTATTGATTGTGTTCACGTTTTCCAATGGAGATATATGTACTCCATTATATTGTATTATTTGTATGTTTCATATCTGTTATATTTGTAATGGAAAGTATTTATTACTTTTATATACACACATACATACATATGTATATGTATTTAATAACTAGATTAATTGTAAAAGATATACGAAACATGTATCAAAATAAACTATACAGGATGAATTGGAAGGACGAAAAGAAAAGTTATTACTTACTGACAATAATATTGCCGTACCTACTTCAATACGTATAGAGAAAGCGATGAAATGTATAGAAAACACATGTCAACGTAATTTATTTACATTAAATTCTTTGTAATTATTTCTCCATATCAACATACATATGTGTGTATGTCTTTAACCTTTATGTGACTGGATGGGTACCCGGGTGCCTTTTCCAGATTTAAATAATATTTTTTGTGTTTAATTAATATATGTATTTTTTGACCTTTGTGTACTTATCTTTTAATTCCTGATTTATTCCCACTTAGAGGTCAATAAAACAATAAATAATTAAATACCAATTTATTCCAATAAATAATAATGGAATAAATTGGTATTTAATTATTTATTGTTTTATTGACCTCTAAGTGGGAATAAATCAGGAATTAAAAGATTTTTTGTGTTTGAATTTGCTGAGCTTGGAAATTCTGTGACATCTCTAAACTTGTTTTATATTACATTTTCTTATATACATTTCGTTATTTAGATTTAATTTTTAACGAGAAAATGGCATCCGAAATTATTACAACGTTTAATGACGGTGTGGGTACCCGGGTACCTCCATTCACAATTACATAGGGAAGGAAGTCAAAAAACAAAAAGTATCATTTTTACATTTCTTATTTATATTTGTTATAAAAAAAAGTTGTATCAAAAGAACAAAAACAAATAATAGTAAAATTAAACTGCTTGTTGGTTACAGGTATCCCACACTGCCTTAGTAACAGAATGCTCATGAAATGTATCTCGAAATGATTGACCTCTGAATGCCGTAACGACTGGTTGTGTAATTTACCTCCTAGAATAATTTCTAGAGATGTATGTACGTGTAAAATAATTGCCCAAAACTCTTGGATTACTGCTTCGAGTTAGTACAGCAGATATGCATAACTCATTTGCAAGATCTTTCAAAAACCTCCATCGTCGTCCTCCATCACTCAATGCGGCAAGCTCGACCATATTGTAAAAAAATTTTAGGGGCCAGTGATTTGTTCAACGCTTTACTACTCAGATAACATTTTATCCATCGTGTCGACGCCGCCTTTGGTTTTATTGTAATATTTTATAATTTCGGGTTTTGCAGTAACACTATGCTCTACTTTCCCTGTCGTAAGCATTGGTGATAATAGGATAACAGATTTGTTCTTTTTGGGCACATACGAACATATAGTTACTCCTTTCCTAAATGCAAAACTAATGGAATTTATAACGCTATTTTATTCGATTGCATATTGGAAGGAAGGAAAGTTCCAAGAATTTAGGTTATGAGCCAACTCTAAACTTGTAAAAAATTCTGTCTTTATATTTCTTCCAGAACCTTTATGTTTAGTAACTAAATCTAGAACTGTACGCTCTCCGATATTTACTTGCCGTTCGCCGCCTAAATTTTACCTTGTAAAGGGTAAGCATTTGCCGCATCACAAGTCCAAGAAATGTTTATCCCATACTTTGCCGGTTTTGAAGGAATGTATTGGGTAAATTTTGTATGTCCGCTATAAAGAAATAATTGCTGATCGACCGTTATGCATGAACCCGAACTAGGACCAGGCGCATTATCACACATTCCGATAAAAATAATAATATTTGCACTTGTTATTACTAAAAACACTAAAAATATTTAGTAAATGTACTGTAGCGGTCAAATTATATTCGCGCACTTCCAAAAATGAATGTGAATATGTTTCCCCACAACTATCTCCCATATATATATAGATATAACGTATATACAATGTGGGGTACCCGGGTACCTACGTCGTCACTAGAAGGTGTTATTTTTTCCCAGTCACATAAAGGTTAAATGGTTATTTCTGTAAATACGAGTAAACTGAAAAAAAAAACAAATAGAAGGGAGGTTATTGATGTGACTATAGCCTCACAATATATGAGTAACTTTGTCACTGACTGACATGTGTCTGAGGAGGTAAGCTGCTCGGATCACAGACACATAAGATTTACTCTGGCAGGCAGAGTGGAGGTGAGATCCTACCGGGATCCACGGAAGACGGACTGGGAGGCCTTTCGAGCTGACCTCAGGTCTGGACTCTCCGGGATCAATAAGAGGATAGGAAATACAGCAGAGCTGGACATGGCTGTGGAGCAGCTAAATGACACAATCATTTCAGCCTATAATGACAACTGCCCCCTCATTGCAAGGCGCTCCTCCAGGAATGTGCCCTGGTGGAGTAAGGAACTTGCGGAACTGAGGGGACAAGTTAGGAAGAAATATAATAAGGCCAAACGATCAGGAGAGTGGGAAGAGTACAGGGTCGCTCTGACTGGTTACAACAAGAAGCTGAGGGAGGCGAAAAGGAAGTCGTGGAGGGGGCACTGTGAGGGGATTGAAAACACCCAGTACAGCGCCAAACTCTACAAAATTCTTGCCAAAGAACCTCAAGCATCTATCAGTACTCTCAAAAACCATTTGGGAGAATATACCACAACAGGGAAGGAGACCATAAATGAACTATTTAGGGTACACTTCCCTGGCTCTGAGATCGTGGATCAATCGAGGAACATCTGGGAGGAGCGTCGGAAGAGGAGGGTGTCCAGCGCCGAGTGGCAGACTTCCAGAAGGATGGTTGACTATGATAAAGACAGGTGGGCTATTGACTCATTTGAACCCTATAAATCGCCGGGCCCAGACGGCATTTATCCGATTATACTGCAGAAGGGAGCGGAACTACTGTATGCGATACTGTGTAATATCTTTAAATGTAGCTTGGCTTTTGGCTATATACCAAAAGCGTGGAGGTTCACTAGGGTAGAATTCATAGCGAAGCCTGAGAAAGCAGGACAGGCTACGGCGAAGGCCCTAAGACCAATCAGCTTAATGTCCTTCACTATGAAGGCATTGGAAAAACTGGTGGACAGGTATATTAGGGATGATGTACTGGTGCTTTCACCTTTACACCATGACCAGTATGTCTACCGGACAGGAGTTTCGACAGAAACAGCACTTCACGAACTAGTCAGTTTAGTGGAGGATACACTACAAAACAAGGAAGTGATGCTGGGGGCCTTCATCGATATTGAGGGGGCATTCAGTAACACGGGTTTTGATTCAATTACCAGAGCTCTCATAGGCAGAGGTGTGGGCGGCACTTGTGTCGCCTGGATAGACTCTATGCTTAGGGAGAGAGTGGTGGAAGCCTCGGTCGCAGGCGAGACTCTAGCGGCTCGGGTGGCTAGAGGGTGTCCGCAGGGTGGGGTGCTGTCCCCTCTCCTGTGGTGCCTAGTCGTGGATGGGCTACTAGAGGTGCTTAACGATCACGGTCACAGGGTACTGGCCTACGCGGATGACCTGGTCATTATAGCGCGAGGCAGGCACAACACCACGGTCAGAGATCGACTGCAAGGGGCTCTGAACATGGTTAGTAGATGGACGGAGTTGGCGGGACTGAGTATCAGTGCTGATAAGACCAACATCGTGGCCTTTACCCGCCGACGAAAGCAGGATGGCCTAAATCCGCTTACGTTGAAGGGGGTTACCATAGAGATGGTGGGGGAGGTAAAGTACCTTGGAGTAACATTAGACTTCAAACTTACCTGGAACCAACATTTGGACAGAATTACCAAAAAAGCGGTGACAGCGTTAACGCTGGTAAGACGCACATATGGAAAGAAATGGGGGCTAAGACCAAACATGCTGAGTTGGATATACAGCATGGTGGTTAAGCCAGTAATGACGTATGCAGCTTTGGTATGGTGGACAAAGACGCAACAAAGGAACGCTATTCAGAGGCTGAGCAAGGTGCAAAGACTTGCCTGCCTAGGAATAACGGGAGCAATGCGGTCGACACCGACTGCAGCCATGGAGGCACTCCTAGACTTGCCACCGTTGCACCTTGTCATACAGGGGGAGGCAAGGATGGGGGCATACAGGCTGCAACACACAGCGACTCCGAAAAGGGTCAACACAAATCATATGTCGATAACTGAGCATGTGGGAAAGGGGGTGTTGGAAATGCGGACCGACCACATGCCGGTAAGGCATAGGTATGGGAATCCCTTCACGGTGTCTATAGCGGACGGACGGGAGGAGGCTGCCAGGTATGCACTGAGAATCAAAGAGCAAGTCTTAGTCTGGTACACGGACGGATCTAAGACGGCTAATGGTACCGGTGCAGGGATATGCTCTCAGAATGAGGGCCACAGTTACGCACTGGTGGAGTATGCTTCTGTGTTTCAGGCGGAAGTATATGCTATTCTCCAATGGTCACACACAATGAATGTGAAAGCGGTGACCAACAGACGAATTCACATCATGTCTGATAGTCAAACGGCATTGAAGGCGTTATTAAGCCGGAAGGTGTCGTCCAGGCTGGTGACGGAATGCCCCAACGAACTGGTGAAACTGTCGAACCGGAACAAGGTTTGGTTGACTTGGATACCGGGCCATCAGGGGATTGAGGGCAACGCAAGGGCTGACGAACTCGCGAAGGGAGGCTCAGAGATGGAAATGTACGGCCCAGAACCTTTCTTCGGGGTCACAAGACAAACGGCATAGGAGACTGGGTTCGTACGAAACAGCAGGAATACTGGGGAACCTCACCCGGTATAGTACATGGCAAAACCTTTATAGGGAACCCATGCAGGAAAAGAGCTAGAGAACTACTACATCTTAGTAGGAAACAGCTCTGCATCGTAACGGGACTAATGACCGGACATGCTGCGGTGAAAGAACACCTACACAGAATCGGAGTGTTTGACGGGGACACAAAGTGTAGACTTTGTGGGATAGAACCGGAGACAGCCGATCACATACTACGCGACTGCGAGGCACTAGATCGCAGAAGGCAGAATCTGTTTGGGATAACGAAAGGAGACCCAGAGATATACCTTACCCACTCGGTTAGGGACCTGTACAGGTTAGTGGAGGGGACTACCGTGCTAGAGTGGGTGACTTGAACAAACAGATGTGGCACAATAAGGCTGATGGCTGCGGTGCCTACCGGTGACTATTGGTCGGAAAAAAAAAAAAAAAAACTGAAAAACTATAAAATTTAGTAACGTAATTTCTAGTCTTTATGCCTAGTAATAACTGAAGAAATATATGCATAGAGCTTAATTATTAATTCTTATTAAATTGCAATTAAAGCAGACATATTTTATGGTCATGCAAATTGGTTTGGAAGTTTATTACAAAACTAGTTGACAAAATAAATTAAATTTCTGTTATCTCAAACAAAAGTTTATTTATAGCTCCTAAGAAATGTCAAAATCAGTGTGAATCACCAGCTATACATACGAAATTTTAAGCATGGTTAGCATGTTCAGCAATTTTTAGTTTTAATAGGCACGTGTTTATTTTTTGACGAGAGTCCCATTATTGTCTACATTTTATGTATTTCCAAAGCGATCTTCTTCTTATTACTATTATTCCTAATTATATGCAAAGAATAGGATTTTGTTGAATATTTAGGTAATAATATTTGTTAGCTAGGTATGCAATCGTTACATTTAAAAAGAATCGCAAACTATACAACGTCATTATGAATATCCTAAACAACGCTTTTTACTCTTTTAAACGCATATAGTTTCTGCTAGCACTATATCTCTGGCATAACTTTTCTATTATTTTATTTATCCAAAAATAAATACTTATCTACTAGAAGGTAAAACAAGTATGTATATAAATAAAACATTATGAGCTAGTCGAATATTAGAAAACTGTTTACAAAACAAAATTTATTAAATATAAAACTCTTTCTTAATACCATAACAGATGCGACGACTATCTGCTTGTATCAGCGGTTCTTTTGTATTCATCATATTTCAATACCCTATTCATAAATGATACGTTCAATTTCGTTTACAGCGAAGTTTTAGAGTCGAGTTGCAGTAAAAATATTCTCAATTATAAATTCCGCCATAGTACACTGCATGGTTACATATGAATACATATACACAATATCTCAAATGTCATGTTGTATAGCATACTGTATAATACCAAGTCGTATATCGTATAAATCGTACAGTAGGGAAAAGTTTTCTGCCAGTCTATGTAAGGACGCTCTTTACTCAAAATGCACGGGTACCTTCTTGTTTTACTGTACTTACATAGACTGTATATGGCACAAACATTCTTTGTATGTATACAAGGACAATAAAGTCACCGTGTAGGGTTTGAGTAAGAAGTCCCCTTCTTTCGCGCACTGGCAAGATACTTTTTTCTCCAACTGTACGAGATTGACATTGAATCTTGACAGTAATTCGTATAGTACGACTCTTAGGAAACATCCGCATTTTCTATACGAATCATGCTACTACGTACCATATCCCAACGTTTATTATAAATATCTTGTCTTTGTTTAATCCATGAAAAATTAAATGTAAACCGAATGTTCAACAACCCACGGAATTTCACCATAAGTAACAATCGATGACAACTTATGACGGAAAATTTAGACATACAATAGTCGCGTTCAGTTATCAGGATCGATAAGTAACGATAAGTGAAGTATCGCACTGAATGTCTACACCACCAATAGTACCATATCTACAATATATGCGTTTTACTAGGAAAAGAAAGCTGCTTGCCGATATCTTCGTGAATTAATGTCGTCTTCCGTGGAACAATACTGTCCTATGCTTGGGCGCCCTTTCTAGACCAGAGGCTTACCATCGAGACACAAAAAATGTTAGTTGGTTTTACAGCCGCGTAAACTGACCTTCGCATTTCATGCCTTAAGCACTTTGCCACGGCCTTGGCCAGCATGCCTCGACAGATACTTCAACAAATTCCCTCTGATCAACCATCTCCAGGACCTGGGTTCAGACCGACCGCCTAATATTAGGATAATACTGAAAATCGTAGAGAACTAGGTGTTTAAAGTATACGCTGGAAATTCGAGTCCGTACATTCCAATGTATATGCCAACGAATCCCTGAATCATATAACCATAAGTTGTAAAAAAATGCCCAGCTGATTTTGTATTTCACCAGATTTCATATTGCCATTCGATATTGAGTTGATCTTGAGTTAGTTTAAATCGCTCCACATTTAAATAAAAAACAGCTATTTGTATAACTTTAGTATTTCGGTAGTTATCTGATAGTTTGTCATGCTTTCAATTAGCAAACATTAGATTCCTACACGTGAAAGACACCATGTATGAAATCTATTAATCTTTAAACGTAAATTTCAACAGGAACAGATACACAGCGTTTTATTTAAAATAAGAAAATTGATGTCATATTACGTTCTGCACAAGTCATTTTTAAATAACATTAAAATATACGAGGACCTGTATAAATTGTCGCATTAGCTACACATAGCGATGTTCTTTGCTCAATTTGAATCCAAAACTGTATTCCCCTTATTACGTTTTGATTTGCCAAAACTAGCCAGGGAATTGTAAGAGGCAGAGAGAAGAGATGAAGTTTTATTTTATATCCACGCTTTGACTTTTGTTTAGGCCTTCTAAGATAGCGTTAGTTTCTGATCTATTTGTATTTAGTTTATTGGAAATTTTACTTTCGTTACTCGTTTTTTATGTGTCCCTGAACTGGGCCTTATTTGTGTCTATATACAGTGTGTCCCCGGATCGATGCATGAATAGGTATGAGTCTGTAAATTTTTTAGTTGAAATTTCATCTTCTGGGGTTCAACCCTGCTTGTGTAGAAAGTAACTTGTGCCATACTTTTAATTTTCAAAAATCATGCATGCCTTGGAAATTTACAAAAAAATAGTTATTGTCACTAATAAAGTACCTGTTTTGTAGGAAATACGATAAAATGTTATTAAGAAAAGTTATTCAGAATAATAAACTATGCAAGTATGCAAAATTTGAAAAAGATCGAACATACTTTCAAATTCACAAAAAAGTTATTCTTTCCACTAAAAGTGCTTTTTCTGCAAAAATTTTGTACACTTATATAAATTATTAAACTGAATAACTTTCTTAACAACATTTTATCGTATCTTCTGCTGAAAAAGCACTTTATTAGATATTATTATACCTATTCATGCGTCGATCCGGGGACACACTGTATACTGAAATAAATCATCGTCAACTTATCCGTGTAACGCAACGCAATGTACAACACAGCTTTTCGTTTATGTGACAGTATGACAAATTACACATACGTTACTATTTATGTAAAGACTTGTGTCTAATAAACTATTTCACCTAAACTAGAAAGTTGATAGCTACATTGAAAAATGTGATAACTATCAAACTACTACTACCATCAAAAGCATTATAAGTTTTCAACTCTGTGTATAAGAAATATGTTACCTGTAGAAGCACATCATAATCTCTGATATATACTTTTTAATTTTTTGAAAGCATTAAAATATTAATTGGCAAAATAATGGTCATTCTGACAATATAAAATTAAAATATTGTTACCACATTAACATATACAGTGTATACGAATAGAGTTCGCAAGAGAGGAAACAATTTTGATTTCAGTTTTATTGAAAATGTCACTCCTTATTTTACTTGCTTATCCATTTTCTACAAATAAGCGTGGAAAGTTTTCGCCTCATATCATCATATATATGATTTACGAATATATTCATCTAGCCGTCCCTTTATCATAAAACTTGCCTTTATTTAAAGGAATGTTTTCTAAATATGGTATTAAAAGATTGTTTAGTAAATCCAAACTTCCCTTTTGCAATGCCGGTATGAAGATTTTCAGTAGTAGGAAAATAAAATATTGTAGTGAAGCAACGGCCATTTCATTTCATCAATGCATAGGCCTCGTGTCATAATAACAATATTTTAAGGGATGGATAAATTATCATGTAAAAGGAAACATGTTTCGGCTGTTCTAGTGAGAACTTTTACTAGAAAACTACTACCAGATTCTCTCACTATCCTCACAAATACCCAGTGGCATCCTGATCTCTGTGGTACTTGCGGTGGAAGAACTTGGACTCGTCAATTTATACCACCTTCGCTTCGATATTCTCGTCGAGACTTACTACTTCCATGGAATGATTTTCCAAATGATCTTCACACGCCCCGCACCATGAGGAACATCAATTGACAATGGTGTATGTGTTCAATGTCATCTTCATGGGCTATGTCCTTTCGAAACCAGTCTCTAGATCACCCATATATTATCGTTAAAACTTGTGGTGACAGTTGACTGCAAGGAAAAAAAAATGAACCCGTGCAAATACTTTGCAGTTGTCAAGTAAATTCTGCATTGCGAGCGGGATCCATAGCTCTCTTCACGAAAGACATTGACCCAAACAACTACCGCAGGCATAAATGTTTTACAACAGGCGCCTCCTGCTTGGCTAAGAAAGACTGCAATGGTTCCTGAAATGAAAGATCAGTGAGGATGAAATTTTCAATCCTCCTTTGAACTTCGTTCAAAAGGTCATCTGGGTTAATTATTCAGTTAACCAGTGTATCTAAAAAAATGAAAGTAAACATTTAGAACGATACTCACATCATAAAATGTTCTTTGGAATAAAAAATATAAATAAAAGTGAAATGTGAAAAAGTAGAACTTATAAAATAAACGATACTATAAAATAACAATAAATACGGTGCACCAAAAATACTAAACAATTTATTAACGGAAATAAAAAAACTATAAAGGATATACTAACCTACAATCAGCTTTAGACTTTAAATTGCAGGATT
Organism: Holotrichia oblita; assembly: GCA_023690525.1. Lineage (NCBI taxonomy): Eukaryota > Metazoa > Arthropoda > Insecta > Coleoptera > Scarabaeidae > Holotrichia > Holotrichia oblita. The sequence continues at coordinate 86,745,431 of CM043019.1, read as the reverse complement.
ACCTTTTCTTTGAATATTTTCTATAAGATGCGTCTGCTAAAACCAATCTCCAGTGCTCTTTTCCGTACACGTCCTAAATTTTCAAATACTGAATGGTTAATTCAATAATAAAAAGTAGTAGATGTATCATCGTCTTCACATTATACCTTTTACGGCTCCTTTTTATCTTTTAACACTTATTACTTTATTTTTTTATTCTATTAACCATAACGAGTACATCCGGTTATTTGTCATTAAACGCGTGAATTGCATAGGAAAGTTTTCCAATATAGTAACGTTTCACAAAGTAACAGAGTTAACATTGAGACAATGATACTTTAATATAGTTATTCCTTAATAATGATATATAAATAAATACATACCCATTAAATTATTGGTACAGTTTGAATAGTATAAAATTTCATTTGGTTTAATAGAAAATTGTCTATAAAATGGCAAAGGTAAAATAAAATCTGAAATTTAAATTTTCTAAGGTTACAACAATCAGTAAACATTTTTCGATAAAACTAAGAATATTTTTCCTCTCTTATGAACTCAATCCGTAGACATATAAAGCACGTGTAGTATGTTAATGTAATTAAACTATTTGGCAATGGTTCTGTAACAAACTTTACAGTAGTGAGTTAAATGACAAGAAAAAAAAAACGTAAAAATAACAATATATTGGCGTAAAAGGGCACAAATAAAATACATTACTTTATAAAAAGGTGTAATATGACATCACAAAATTATTTAAGAAAGTACTAAATATTGGTACCTGTCCTATTTACAATACTTTGTTTAAACAAAAAATAAATAATGTTTTAGGGATTACGCTGGAATCTACAAAATGCTTTGAAGTATAATGCAATATGCTGCAGGATACAAAAGTAAAATTTCATTAGACTGTTTATAATACATAATAACAATTTATTTATAAGAACGCGTAACACTATATTGATTTAGTGTCCTTAAAACTAATTACACCATAATCACTTTGGCGAACCTATAACTTTACCAGAATCCTCGTGTCCTTGGTATTTTGGTTTACCGTGCGTAAATGGTAAGTATCGATACTTTAACATATGCTAAAATTAAAATAGTTTAACTCCAGTTTATATGTTTAAGTAAAAAATATGGTTACCTTGATTTGTCTCTTCATCGTGACACAGAAGAGGGTTATAAAATATAAGACCAATATAGGCCAAAAAACAGGTATATTGAAACAATCGAAAAATGTACAAACTAAAGCTATTACTGTACTCTTCGTCACTGAATACCAAAACTTAAACTCTGGTAACCGTCTAATAAACGGCCGAAATTCTTCATTTGCTCTAGTTGGAAGTTCTGGTCCATTCTCATCCGCTAGAAACGTAACACATTATAACATAAGAAGTTTATTAGTTCGAAGAAATTCACACAAATTCAAATTAAACACATCATACTTTCTAGACACAAAGCATTTGAAGCGGTATAGCACACGGAGTGTGGTGTATTGGGGGACTTGTTTCAATTATAGGTATAATAGCAACATTGTAACCAAAAATGTTTTCTGTTCGTCTTGTTTGCTTACCTGATAGTATTACTAAAGTAGGCACCTTTGCAAACAGCAGACACCTTTTATTACAATGTTGCAAACACAGAATTTTGCTCAAATATAGAAATAAAATAGCGTAAATCACGATACACATTACTGTTATGAATAACCTCTACTGTTGTCTGAAATCCCTCAACTTATATAGTCACACCATAACTTTAATTGTATGTATTTTACTTATATTTTTATATAAGAAAAATTTGTTTTTATAATTAAAATCCTTAAATATCAATATTCCTATATTGAAAAAAAGTAATCGAAATATAATTCAAATTGAAATAATTTATGACACTGACTGATATTAGTGTTGGGCATAATGGCACCTTCAAGAGATGCACACCATCAGTTCTGGATCTCTGTAAAGAAGCGCTGCAGCTTTGAGCCGTACGCAAATTTGTGGAATCATCCATACATACAAATACATACATTATATTTGATACAAAATCACTATCACAATCTAATAGCCACTGTATTACACAGCTGCATAACTGGATAACTCACAATTATGTTTGCTGTTTTTATAAAGTTAATCCAAGGTGGCAATATTTTATTTTTAACGCCTCTGCAATTCTTTAAACTCACTCACAGACAACGTTACATATGTATATATTTTAGTACCGACGCGCTGACCGTATACATGAAGGATAAGCATATTTTTCAATATGTTATGAATTACCACTGGCACTAACAACTCAACTCAGATAAATAATAATTTCCAAATACATATGTAACTTTTGGTCTAATAGACACTTTTGGATAACTTTGGATGAATACTAGTGGTGTCGGGACCCGTGATTTATAAGAATTAGGTATGCGATTCCCAAAATTTCGAAGCCGGTTCTCGATTCCAACCCGATTCTTGACATCTATGCGGTTATCGATTCTTCCACTAATTTTTACACGAATCTTTTTTATCTTCAAACTATTTCATTTGTCACATAAAATAGCTCTTCTCTTTGGAAACAAAGACTGAAGTGGCGTTTTTTTATAACAATTATCCGTGTATCACTTTAATTAGTACAAGAATATTCTACAAAGATTTAAGTGTACTGTGATATATTTGTTTCCATTTTTATCAAAACTATTTTCTACTTAAACCTTTATCCATAATACATTTGAATTTGCTGTCAAATAAGAATGTTAATCGACCATTTTCACGTTTTTATATATGGCAATAAAGATTATGTTTATTCATATTCCAACACCCAATCGGCGAGCTTCAATCGTTGTTCGTACTGTACAACTACATATTAAGTTTTAACTCTTCATAAATTGCATAGAAACGCGATAGTTTGTTTTTTTAGCGGATTTTTTAATGACTAAATATAATAAACTAATTTAATTATTCAATAAACAAAAAATACACAAAAGATGAAGTATGATTAAATTAGAACCAAGGAACATCCGAAGTGGCCGATAAGGCATAAGTATGGGAATCCCTTCACGGTGTCTATAGCAGACAGACGGGAAGAGGCTACCAGGTATGCACTTGAAATCAAAAAGCAAGCTGGTACACGGACGCATCTAAGACGGCTAATGGTACTGGTGTAGGGGGTCTTGGCTTAATCGTCCGGACCGAGAGGAGACAACCTCAATAAAAACCTAAATCCTAAGGCGGGTGGGCAGGCTGACGGGATGCATGGCTGTCTAGAAGATCAGTCTCTACTGCTCGCACTCCTGGAATACCGGGCAACCTTCCGGAGTCTGTGTTGGGGCTCCACAGACGTTGCCCACCCTTTCCTCCCATACTCGTGGGACCAACATGGACACAGCGAATAATGATTTTAGATTTCAGGTAAAGGAGGAAGGTTCGGGCTCGGACGAATCGGACTCCTCTGACACCACCCTCAGAATGGTCACTTCGGTGACGGAATCTGAGGACACCACCGGCAGAGAACCACAAGGAGGCTCTGTCCAAGGAGAACCCAAAGACGACAGCGCTGAGCAACTGGCGGTAGGTATGCAAGGCATCGGAATTGCTACCAAGAGGCTTTCAGAAGCCCAGCCCAAGAAAGCTATGAAATGAAGCTATGATAAGACCAACATCGTGGCTTTTATCCGTCGACGAAAGCAGAATGGTCTAAATCCGCTTACGTTGAAGGGGCTTACCATAGAGATTGTGGGGGAGGTAAAGTACCTTGGAGTAAGAATAGACTCCAAACTTACCTGGAACCAACATTTGGATAGAATTACCAAAAAAGCGGTGACAGCGTTAACACTGGTAAGACACTTATATAGAAAGACAGGGGGGCTAAGACCAGACATGCTGAGTTGGACATACAGCATGGTGGTTAAGCCAACAATGACGTATGCAGCTTTGGTATGGTGGACAAAGACGCATCAAAAAATCGCCATTCAGAGGCTGAGCAAGGTTCAAAGACTTGCCTGCCTAGGAATAACGGGAGCAATGCGATCGACACCGACTGCAGCCATGGAGGCACTCTTGGACTTGACACCGTTGCACCTGGTTGTATAGGGGGAGGCAAGAATGGAGGCATACAGGCTGCAACACATTAGGACTCCGAAAGGGGTCAATACAAAAAAAGTCGAAAACTGAGCATGTGGGAAAGGAGGTTTTGGAAATGCGGACCGACCACATGCTGGCAAGGCATAGGTATGGGAATCCCTTCACGGTGTCTATAGCGGAGGGACGGGAGGAGGCTGTCAGGTACACACTTGGAATCAAAGAGCAAGATTTAGTGTAGTACACGGACGGATCTAAGACGGCTAATGGTACCGCTACAGGGATATGCTCTCAGAATGAGGGCCATAGTTACGCATTGGGGGAGTATGCTTCTGTGTTTCAGGCGGAAGTATATGCCATTCTCCAGTGCGCACACACCATGAATGTGAAAGCGGTGACCAATAGATGAATTCATATCATGTCTGATAGCCAAGCGGCACTGCAGGCGTTACTAAACCGGAAAGTGTCGTCCAGGCTGGTAACGGAGTGCCTCAACGAATTGGTGAAACTTTCGAATCGGGGCAAGGTCTGCTTGACTTGGATACCGGGCCATCAAGGGATCGATGGCAACGCAAGGGCTGGCGAACTCGCAAAGAGAGGGTCAGAAATGGAAGTGTACGGCCCTGAACCTTTCTTCGAAGTTACGAGGTTAACGGCCCGAAAAAACAGTGCTTTCGTTTATGATTAAAACCCACGTGACTTCTGACGTAAGATGATGAATAATATGTTGATTAACTACAAATATCCCTAAGCTGTCTAACCAGAAAATTACAAAATCGATATTTGACAGTTTTACGCCTGTGTTTACCTCGTTGTTTTTATCTTTATGTTATTCCTGCATTTTCGTAAATTGACATAAACATTTTTTTTAACTACCAGGAAATTATATCGTGTGTGCTTGGTAAGTTTGTAGCACATTAATGGCAATGACAATGAAAACAAAAATCGTTTCAGGTTTTATCATAATGGTGTTTACACCGGAGCATGATGCCTTTATTATAAAGGCACATTAAAGAAGTCGTACGCGAGATGATGATGAAAATTAGAATTATTCTCTACCAAGTTGTATCGAGCAATTCACTGAGGCGTTCCCAGATTTTGATGTTGATTATGATGCACTGAAATACCGCAGGCATGTTATAGTTCATCGTATTGAAGAAAGACACTGCATTTGCAAAAAGAAATCTTGCCAGTAGATTTAGATATTTTTCTATGAAACTATTACAGCTGAACGATACCGTGCCATATTAAACGAATTCATACCACAACTACACGATGATGAGCTACGACAAGGTTTTTTTCAACAAGATAATGCCTCCGTACACAGAGCTAGAGATACGCAGGAACATCTCAGGCAATTTTTTGATAATAGATTGATAAGCGAAAACTTATGGCCTCCACGCTCTCCAGACCTGACACCGTTAGATTTTTATTTACATAGTATATATAGATTGATGAGCTAGTGAAGTATCTAACATACAGTTGAATATAAAAAATAATAAAACCCAACTTCACTTGAATATGTATTTAATTGAATGGCCATTTCGTTACATACTATGTAACATCTTCAGAAGAATATGTTTTAATTGAATGGCCATTTCGTTAATACTAATAACATCTTCAGCAGAAGATGTTACAATTAACGAGATTAGTCAAGTATGAAGTTGGGTTTTATTATTTTTTATATTCAACTGTAGATTTTTATTTGTTTGGCAATTTAAAAAATAAAGTCTTCAGAAATAGATTACACAATTTAGAGGAACTTCAATCAGCTATACGAGAAGAATAAATAATATCACCATAGAAAAACTGCAAAATGTATTTGAAATATATGTTTAGATAACAACGAAAACCACTTTCAACATTTATTGTAATAATTAATTTTCGGTTACATAGTCATGATTATTTACAAAATAAACCTAACCTGTAAAATTTTAATTGTCAAATGTAAATAAAATTTCTGCAGGAATTTTAGTTTTTCTTTAGTACCACACTGTTAAATGGGTTGCATATATAAAAGAGGTCATGTGGGTTTTAATCTTAAATGAAAGCACTGTACATAGGTGACTGGGTCCGTACGAAACAGCAAGAATACTGGGGAGCTATACCCGGTATAACACATGGTAAAACCTTTATAGGGAAATGCAGCAAGAGAGCTGGAGAACTACTACAGCTTTGGAGGCATTGTTACGAGCCTAATGACCGCACATGCTGCGGTGAAAGAACACCTACACAAAATCGGAGTGTTTGACGGGGACACAAAGTATAGACTTTGTGAAATAGAACCGGAGATATCCGATCATACACGACGCGACTGCGAGGCACTAGATCGCAGAAGACAAAAGCTATTTGGGAGAACGAAAGGAGACCCAAAGACATACTTTACCCACTCGGTTAGAGACTTGTACAGATTAGTGGAGGGGACTACCGTGATATAGTAGGTGACTTGAATATACAGACGTGGCACAATAAGCCTGAAGGCTGCGGTGCCTTACCGGGTGACCATAGGTTGGGCGGGTCTGGTATAGGGGAAAAAACAACATCCGAAGTGGGTCACATCCGGAGCCGTGTTACAGATCCCCGAATGAATAACTTCGGGTGTCTTCAAACGGGTGCTCCGTTCATTTTAACACCACTAATGTATAGCAGACTTTAGGTGTGTCTCTTTGGTGTATCAAACCTGCTCTATACAAGTACGATGTGAGATATCCATATAGGATACATTAAGCGAACTGTTAGTCTTCGCACCTGAGGAGAAGCAAGATAAAGTAGACAGTCACTTGAATATAAACCTAAATGTGGTGTAGTTAATAAACGCAATGTATGTAAAGTCGGCGCCACTAATATTTGTAGTTATGTCATTAAATGAATAGTAGAGTAAAGACATGCAATACTGCAATACAGAAATTGACATTTGCTATTTGCTAAAAACATTGACAACTATTATTTCGTACAATTCATTGCAAATAGGGTTGGTATACTCGAATTTGTTTCGTATGCTAAATTTATAATAAATAATGATGTAGCTACAAACATTCATGGCGTCGACTTTATGTATTTTACTCTATGAAATTAACTTTTGCGTCATGACAAAATAAAATTCATAATAACTCCATTTCATATTTGTTTTTACAGATTACGCCTTTTTTTGTAACATTTAATCAATCATTTGATATAAATTGCAGTTGCACCGGATCGGTTCTTGCTTACTTTCGTGGCAGAATAAAATGAAATGACACGAGTTCAGGCAATGCTAAGGAAGACGTCTTTTGCAATTTAGTGCTTAGTAGTTACCTCTACGTGCGTTACACATGAACTTTTTAAAGGCTGGACAAACATACTGAGTGGCGAAACCAGCTAAAAATATAAACGACAAACTATACAGGGTGTTTCTGAATTGATACGAAAGATTTCAAAGGGTGATTCTTTAGAAAAAATTAGGGGGGGTCTTTCATATAACTTTTTGTTCAACACCCTTTTCCCTCCAAGTTACAGCCCTTTAAAATTAGGTAAAAAAAATTGTTTTTATTTAATATATCCACTTTGAAAAAAATTTAGAAGAATGAAATTTGGCAGATAACTGATGCTAATAAAATGGCAGTTTTTGAGTATTTTTTTTACCTAAAATGTAATCACAAGGGGCTGAAAAAAGCAACCCCTATAATATTTTGCATCAGAACTTTTTAATGCGCCTATATTTTCCTATTTAAAAAATTGATTTAAAAAGACAGAGTCAATCTGCAACTTTTTTATGTCTTCACTTGTTATCATAAAATTGTTAGTTTGATCACAAAAAAATAAAATACTGCTCAGACTCTTTTCCCATAAATTCACAAAGAGGTTATTATTTATTTAAAAAAAACTCAAGTAAGCTGCTGTCAAATGAAGTCATATGACAAATAGTTTTATTGTTTCATTCTTCTAAATTTTTCCGAAGTGGATAAATTAAATAAAAACAATTTTTTTTACTTAATTTTAAAGGGCTGTAACTTGGAAGGAAAAGGGTGTTGAACAAAAAGTTATATGAAAGACCCCCTTCATTTTTGCTAAAGAATCACCCTTTGAAATCTTTCGTATCAATTCAGAAACAGCCTGTATATGCAAATTCCAAATCCACCTTTCGAATTAACAACGTATCGGCTTCCATAACTTTAAAATAAATACGCGCCTCTTGGAAGCCGCCCAACACTAATTAATGTGTCTATTATATTCAAAGGATTTACATACACTGGAACCTCATTTATATCCGCGCTCACTTATATCCACCGTCACATATCTCACTATAGCACTCTTTTATATCTGCTCGGCGTCCACCATCCGATAGTGCACGTATCCTCATGAGCCAATCAGCGCGTAGCACGGCCTTTCCTCTCCATTAACGGGATAAAGGTAGGGACCCTCCTTGAGGGCATATAAGTGAATGTTTACGTTTCCCGACTGCTGATATAAACGAGGTTTCAGTGTACTTGCACCCGAATTCTGTGTTAATACTAAACACTTCTGCAAACGTATTATGAGACGTTATAAGTCATTAATGTTAAATGTCATTAGTCACAAAAAAAATTGCGGTGCTGTTCAAGTTCAAAATTAAAATTCACGTGCACTGTTTTAATTTTAACTTTTCAAAAATTTCAATTTGAATACAAATTAATTACATTGAAATGGGTAAAAGCTTTGTCAGGAAATGATTAAGATTTTAACGATTTTTTTAAATTAAATTTCAACACCCTGTATCTCGAAAATGGTGCATTTCAGAGGGTAAGTTGATAGAAACTTTTTCAAATTTTTGGACAAGCTATCACATCCTGATGAAGTCCTGCGCATCTATTATGAAACACCCTGCATATCTCATTTCGTCGCATTTCCCGTTGTATTGATTACAGAAGTACTACTTTATTTAATTTATATTCTCATTTTCTAGTGCAGCTTCCTTTGTTGTGACATGATGTGTTTTATCTTTACCACAATTTACATAGTTTAACGTGATTTATACTATAAGCAATTTCAATGCTATTCACTGAAGTTTTTTAATGCTTTACATATATCTGTCAAAAATATCTAAATATCAATAGACTGTAGAAATGTTTATCTAAACACATATAAAATAAAAAAAGTATAAAGCTAAGTATAATGAACTGCTTTGGATTAGTATTCAATACAGATTTGGAGTAAACCACAAGGAAGTCGGAATATTATTTATGTATAATACGCAAATAAAAGTTAAATAAAATATATTTTACAGTCAACCTTATTAATCCATTTTTTAATCAAACGTGATTATGATGTGCAAATAACTGAAATATGTGAAATGTGAAACACCCGAATTGTTGCGCCAGTACCCAGAAAAAGGAAAAGTGTCAACTACTAATTATGTATCGCACAACAGCAAATATACCCACCACTATAGCTTATAATTAATTTTCTAAAATAATAAGTAAACAGTAAAAACGCAAACATAAATAAGTAATTTCCGAAAGCTCTCAATTAGGCGTAAACATAACATATTTTTGCACAAAAGTAAAAGGTACGTAAAATTCAAGGAAAAAAGCTTTCAAAAAAGCTTATTTGACATTAACAGCTGTGTAATTGAAGATCATATTCTACTATACTACTATTATCTTCTCATCATTTGAAATAGACGAGACACACGAACCAAATCCCACCGAGCAATTTTTCAAATTTGCGGACATAAAAAAGAAACTAAATACTGTGCTATTTTGCTTTAGATTTTTATTACGGGAATATATTGTCATTTATTCAAATTATAAAATAAAAAGTATGTACCAAAATTAGATTCGATAAAGTAACCCTCAACTTTGAATTTTATTTTCACAAAATTAATCGCATTTACTTTTGCATTATGAAACCGCTAGTGCCAAATAATTTTTCAATATAATTGTTGTTCATGAAAGTTTTGAAAAAAACTGCTACATACTCGGTATATGATATAAATAAAAATAACCAAAGAATATCTAGCAAGTATATACTCCAACACTCATTAAAGAACCGTCACTTGTGTTGTGTATCACGTAGTTTGTATTGTCATAGCCGATGTGGAAGCATATAAATGGAAGAGATGTGAGAAAATCTCATATTTGGAAACAAATTTTCACGATACGTAACATAAGTCATCGCGTAACTCTAGTCATTATCAATTAAATAAATCTGTGATTCTATTTCGGCTGACTTATTAGTTTGTATTTGTGTTTATTATCGTGATCATATTGATATGTGTAAATGTAATTTACACATATCAATACATAAATAATACTACATACATAAATTTTCCTCAATAAAAAAAAAGAAAAATTGACTGGACATGAAGTATATTTTACAGATAAATAATGACAGTTTAGAGCGGTTCCCAGTAGCAGGCCAAAAAATTCAGTTTGTTAGATATTTTGTGGTATAATAAATGAATTGCCATTTGATCCTTAACAAACCCGTGCATTCAACATACATATAAATCTATCTCTCTTTTACATATTATGTGTATAAACAAGATATATATTGCACTTACCATCAAAATCCATTGCTGGATCAATTTTAGGTGTAAGAAATGCAATGAACAGATTTAGGTGATAGATTCCAAGAGCATATGTTACTATATACCACCCCTAGAATTACATACCGCATTATAAAAACAGTAATCATTTACATAAGAGACAAATCATTATACAGAAAAGAGTTACTGTGTATGATATATTTCGTAATGCACAGTTTTCTTCAAGTTAGATTCGTCTGAGTTTGTATATATGTTTCTAGTTATGAATATTTAATGTGATATCTCATGGTTCATATAGAACAAGCAGTTAAGCTAATTATACTGTAATATTAGCTCAATTGAATATGTTATATGAGAGCTAACATATTATAACTTTGAATTTAGAAGATTTGTGGAAAAAGCTTTCAAAAGCTCCTTCTCGCCTACTTAAATGTATTCTGTACGTCTTACTTAGTACATACCGAACCAGTTCAAAATCTCCATACTGTATAAAAATTGTCAAATACAAGATTTCAACTAATTAACTAATTAGTAAAAGTGGTGGAGAGGGGCGTAATAAATATTTAAATTATATGAAAAAATATGTAAAAATACCTGTGCATAAAGCACTCTACACATAAATAGTGCTATGAGAATCACAGCCGCTATCCATCTGGTTATTTGCCAAGGTACTGTCCTGTCCACCACTCCTTGGTACCACTAAAACAAAATCTTATTAATACCTGCTTAAGAAATACTTTTAATCCAAATGAAAACAGCAAAGATAGTGTGCAGAACCACCGCCACTTTGTAAAAGGTGTCCATCTGTCAAGAGTGCTTTGATAAATCTACATAACAGAGCACAATTAATAAATGTCAAAGAGAAATAATGCTGTAAAGATAAGAATAGTATAGTAAAGTAATCACAAGATAAATAGTGTAGTAAAAACTAAAGAAAAGAACATTAGTCCACCAATAAGTAATTCGTAAAAGCAACACAAGTGAATCAATGTTTTCCCTAATTACATATCTTCCCTGCTTATTAGAAGGAAAAGTATTTACAGTTACCGAAGAAAATCATACATTGCAAGCAATAAAAGTAAAATCCAAAATAAACTAATTTGACATGACCAACATTACACACGAAATCTAGTCATAATGTAAAATACATACCTATACATGGTGTGTTCGTTGAGGTACCCGACAAACTATTAGCACAAAATGTTCTACAAGTAACTCTTAACAAAAAAAATCATATACACATTAGGCCGGTTACTTTGTGTTTTTGAGATATCGACAAAAGTAGAAAAGTGTATCAATTAATTTAAATTAATGTACCTATAGTAGAGATAAGTAACCTAAATAAAATATTCGGTGGTAAGAAATTAGTGGCAAATTAAAATTACGTTTGCTGGTAAGTAATAAATGTCAAATTAAACAGCAGGCAGATGTCTAAACATGATTGTTGTGTATGGATATCTCAATGGAAACGGACGTGCTGCAGTAGAAGAATACAGTCAACGTTTTCCAAATCACACAGCCAGATATATGTACAGTCGAATTTTTGGATCTTCTCCGTTACGTCATGAGTAATGTCAGTATGAATCGACCTATGTGTCATGTTGACATTTCTCTCTAATGTACGTAAAATGTCGGTGATGAATATTTTACGTATAATATATATGTTTAATTACGCTGTTAATGACGTAACGGACAAGATCTAAAAATTCGACGTATACTATAACCAATATTTGTCAAACCCAGGTTTGGTGCATCTTTCATCTCCATGAGAAAATTCGGCTCATCGCACACAGTATTGTCAGCGATTACAGAACAATTGAAAACTTATTTTACAGACGAGTCTCGATTTACTTGAGATGGCATAACGACTCGGAATTCTTACACATAGGCTCATGAAAAGCCAGACAATCTAATTTTGCGTAATCACTGACGTAGTTTCTCTCTAAATGCACGATGTGCATTACTAAACAATAAGAAAAGGTCCTATACAATGCCTGCATGTTCTTTTGAACTATCGCCATTGGACATTTTTATTTTGGGATTGTCTTAAAGCTCGTGTTTACAATAAAGCTAAGCCAAATACCCGAAAGGAATAATTGATCAAAAAAATAATTGCAGTGGTAGATACTCTACGAAATGACGCTAAATAAACTGATAAGAGTATGGCCCAATGCGGCCTATCTAAAAAGAAGAGGCTAACATTGCGATATATTATTATTTTTATAGATTATTTCGTATGTATATGGTTTTTTGTTCAGAATTAATGCTAGAAAAGATTGTGCAAGTTTGTCGGTTACCTCAAGAAACACTTATATAGAAATGGAATATAAAATCCACGACAAATGTTAAACCACCTTTACTGGTGTGTTTATATACAGTCTATTACAAAAAGTAGATCAATCCGTTAACCATATATTCTTTGGGCTAAAATAATGAGACTTTCGTTATGTCGCCTTTTATTCAAATTTAAGTATATTTAAGATATTAATCTCAGGTGTGTTTTGAGATATCGTTTTCAAAGTTGGTGGACATTTTACTCTAATTTAAGTACACTGGAACCTCATCTATATCCGCGCTCACTTATGTCCACCATCACTTATCTCCGCACTATACCATCCATTTATATCCGCTCGGCATCCACCACCCGAGAGTGCACGTATTCACATGAGCCAATCAGTGCGTAGCACGGCCTTTCTTCTCCGCTAACGGGATAAGAGTGGGGACCCTCTTGAATGGATATGAGTGAATGTTTACGTTTCGCAACCGCTGATATATGTAGACGAGGTTCCAGTGTATACCTTTTTCTATGATTTCTAACAAAAAAATCTCAAAAAACTAATAGAGAATTAGGAGACGCGGTACCCATTGACTATCAATTTTTTTCTGATGAACGCCTATGGATTTTTATGGTAGGTTGATGATTTTTCTAACTTTTTTTCGTCTTATAAAATTTTGATTTGATGCTCCCTTTACGAGATATTTCTACTTATTTAACTATGTATTGTGATTTTTTCAATTAAACACTCTAATTGTTACTATAAAAAAATTGTATTAAAATGTTCGGCATACACCGCCTTGGCGAATATATTTCTTACTCTTTTTATAATTGAAAACCGAATATTTTGAAAAATATTTGGTTTTAATCTAAACTCTTCTGCACTGTCAAAACTTTGCAGCTAACTATGATTATTCCCTTGAATTTTTCCTTAAGTTTACAGTTGATTGCTTAGAAAAATGTTAAAACTAAAGTAACAGCGATTACAAAAAGTTACACTTTCCGAATTAGTATTATTTGAATATTTTTTAAGCTAGTAATTAAGTTAGTAACTTATGCTTTTTATTTAACCTTCGATTTTTCAAGCTTTAATTGTAGTATTTTTTATTCATTCAAACAAAAATTGTAGAATATATATAAATTTGCGTTGTTTATTTCAATTAACATGATAATTTATTAAATAAATAAAATTCTTAAAAAAATCGCAACCTGAGTCAAGTAAGTAAAAATATCTCGTAAAGGAAGCATCAAAGTAAAATTTTATGCAATGTAAAAAAGTTAAATCAACTTACTACAAAAAGCAGGAGTCAAGTCCATAGGCGTATGTCAGAAAACACTGGGAAGTCACACGGTACCATATCCCCTACTTTTTCTATTAGCTCTTTAAGTTTTTTTTTTGCTAGAAAACACACAGAAAGTGTACTTCAATAAGAGTAAAATTTGTACCAAATTTGAACTTCAAATCTGCCGGAAATATTAATAAATAACAAATAGTAAAAAAAACATTAATCATATCGTAACCTAACGCCTTATCAAATAATTAAACCTAGTGACCATGCAGTAGGGCTGGACGATACCGACATTTTTGGTATCGGGCATCGATACCAATCGAGGTATCGATACTTACCGATATATCGATTCCGACTAATGGAATCGGTTAAGTATCGACAGGTATCGAAACTTGGGAACCGATACCTTGAATCGATACCTCAAATTGATTCCTTGAATCGATACCTGGAAATGATTCCGTAAATCGATACCTTGGTATCGATACCTACGACAGATTTGTAGGTATAGATTTTTTAGGTTGATTTCAATAATTATATTCAATAACATATCTACGGTATCAAATGTACAATATTATAATACTGTGGCTTTTTTATAACAATTATTGTTCTTGTACGCGAATAATTACACCTCTCCTTATTCATTAATATGTGAGTCAATATATGAAAACTATTTCCATAAATATTTGTCTAGTAATGATTTTTTACGATACTGTAATTGTTACCGTAGTTCGTTGGTATCGATACCTAGGTATTGATTCTTAGGTATCGATTCCAAGGCATCGATACCCAAGTATCGATTTCCAAGGTATCGATACCGATGTTATCCAAGGTATCGGCGAATCGATACCAGTGATGGTATCTAATACTGGACGATGTATGGATACTTCGCCCAGCCCTACCATGCAGTATCTTCAACTTTTGACCAAAATATTGTGTCACAGCAGAGATTTTGATGTAACCAACCTCCTTCAGTTGACATTGCTCGTATGGTAGTAGTTGACAACAGAATCGATATTATTCTACTCCAGAGCTCGTCTGAGATTAATAAATGATAAGATACCTTAAGCAAAATAATATCTCAGTTTGAAACACAGGTTTTTATTGGATACGATAATTATCTAGGTAACCTAGCCTGCTGAGTAAAAAAATAGTACGTAAAAAGACCTCTTATTGTATGTCAGTATTGCCTGCGACTAGTGGCATATGTCTTTCTCAAAGCAACTTATTTATCTACTCTTAAATGTAAACGTTTTTTCGTTGATTAAAAAACGCTGTTTTCTTTTAGTAAATAACTTTTATAAATTATTATAAACCACTTTTTCTATTCTGGTGCTATAAAGTTCACTTTACGACACCCGTTTTGGTTGCATAAAGTATTAGAGCTCTTTCACACTGGCGATTTAGCAGTGCGAGTTAGCATCGCGATTTAGTCGCTTTATATGCTATGGTTCTGAATCGCTAGTGTGTATAGAATAGGGAATACATCGGCAAAATCTGTGAGCGATTGTCGCGCTGCTAAGTCGCGCTGCTATAAATCGCCAATGTGAAAGTGCGAGCAGCATGGCGATTTAGTCGCTTTCTATGCGGTTTACTGTACAGTCAACCGCGCTGCTGAATCGCAATTGTGCATAGGAATAGGGAATATATCGGTAAAATCCGTGAGCGATTGTCGCGCTGCTATAAATCGCCAAAGTGAAAGAGCTCTTACTTTATCGGTCGCTAATTTTATAGTTAAATTTATTACATAAATCAGACTAAATTTTAGACAAAATGGCATAAAACCGCCGATATTCAAATATTTAAATTGTTTTACTTAAAAATCCGAGTAACCAACTTCAAAAAAAGAAAATTTCTAAAATGTTCGAACAAAACATGTCTCTCATTATAATCTTTTTTGAACTTTTAATAACCGAAATAGAAAAAAACAGTATAAAATACACGTTTCATAAGCCATTTTTGCGCACTTGTTCTTTAGGAAACTCGCCTAGCGGCTCGTTTTCTAAACTTGAACGCGTGCGCAAAAATCGTGTCTACAATGAAACTTTGCACTTTTCAATTATTATGGATAGGTATTTTCAAATTCGCATATGGACCTAAAATTAAATTGTAAATAACTTTTTCCAATAACTTTTTTTCGTATCTTGAAAAATAACGCCACTCGCAATAAATTTTCCAAAATTGCCGCCATAGTGATGGTCACGTGATATACCAAAATCGATTTTTAGGTTTTTCAATATACAGAGACTAAATTATTTTTTGAAACTCTAATAATAAAAATGTTTTCCATATATTGCACACTTTATGGTCCACACTGTATATACGAGAGAAATATTTTACTGTTGTACCAAGCAACTACAGAACATTTTAATTGCAATAATAAATTTACCATCAGGATCACAAATTTAGAACTGCACGTTTATATGGTGTAGACACAATATCACTTCAAAATAAATGAAGTAATAAACTCGATTATATTATAGTAGAGAGACTTTAAAAATTTCAGAATATATCACTTTTATGCTCATTCCTCAAGATACTGTACTATGAGTATCGATTTTGAACTGAAGTGAAAAATGACAAGTCGCAACATCCTGAGGTACTAAACCACTAACAGATTGAACTCAAATTGCAGTTGTACTATATTAATCTCTATCAAGGAAAACTTTAAAGAAAACAGCAAGTTGTATACTCATAAACACTGTATATTTGAATAAACTCTAATGAATCGTCATTAAAACTAGACTTCTTAGCCGATATCATATGAACTTCTCCAGTTATGAAAATGATTATACACTACTCAAAATAAGTTACTCGTCAATATCTTTGCATTTGTAATATTGTCTATTACAGAAAATATGTATCTTCATTCTACACGTATCCATTGCGTTCCTAATATATATGAATTTAGTGCAGTAATATCACACTATACATGCTAATATCTCATGATAAATTCCAAGTCATCCTTTCAAATAACAATATATATTAGATAGCTCTCAGTAGATATTTATCTTACCCATGACTCATTTTTAAATGATCAATCTCTACACTACTTCTTTTGTAGCATGATGTAATATAATCAATGTACTTTAACTTTTTGAAGTACCTACTTGCAAAAGCAAACAAGACAATGACAGAAATATATCATTGCAATATTTTGTTGTTTAAACTGATGTATCTACAGATACTTTATAACAGTGTTACTCAAAGTGTGCTCCGCGGAACCCTGGAGCTCCGGCAAGCTCGACAAGGGGCTCCGCCAAAATAATATTAACATAAAGAATAAAGCACATCAAGTTTATATATAGTGTATCAATTATAAAAATGAGTTTTCGTATTACATATATTTGCATACTTCCATAATATATATATAAACTTAGGGCTCCACAGAAAACTTATGGTTCAAAAAGTGCTCTGTAGTAAAAAACAGTTTAAGAATTGCTGCTTTATAACATATCTATACATTAGTAACAGAATGAGTATGATTAGGAAAAGTCATCGTAGTTATTAACCTATATGTGTTCATGTGGTCACCAATATATTTTCTTACGTAGTTTTACTGCTTACCTGAGATAACCTAGTCCATGCTTGTGAAACAACGCTTCTTTTTTTAGATACAAGTAAATCGTCATCCATTGTATATCAACTAATATAATATATTTTTATCTACAAAAATAACATATAATTCTTTCACTTTAAATTACATGCACTTACTAAAACCTTTCTAAAATTGATGTTCAGCAAATAGAACTGGTGAAAGCATAAATTACATCCATTTACCACCTTTTATTAAAAGCTCTTCTTTATGCTTAATTAATAGTGAACAAATTACCTATTATTTTACCGCAAAATTACCACGTCAAATCATGCTTGGCATTAGATTAGAATCACTAAAAAAAAATAGGAACATTTTGCTAGTCCCTAAATTAAACTGTCATTCGGACACATAATGTACATACAACGGTAACTGGGCACCCAATGCATAAAACAGATTTGCGCAACCTACTATTTAATGGGAAACTAATTGTATATATGCGGCAAATTTGAAACTTCAGCATAGCTTTCCATTATAAAAAATATAAATATATACGGAATGATTAGTGAGAATGGCCTATTAAATAGTATTATACAAACGAAACAGAATTTTAAAATAAAATTTTGTGATCGGAAATTGTTGAATATAAAAACTACCCTATCACGTGAAAATATTTTTGAATAAAATGAACTTCGATATTTTAAATAGCATATGCTATAAATTTAATTACAAATTCAGGTTCTACGGTATATTTTACACATATTTCATGCATCATATACGATATACCTAAATACCACTCCGTCTCTCCCTTTCTTCCATTCTAGAGCAGACCAATTTCCGTGCGCCGATATGAGGATGATTGTATTGCATCAGAACTAATAAAAAGCATTCAGTATGTGTTTGGTACCTGCTTAGACTGCATGTAAGTGTAAGCATACGTAATAAAATATCGTCGACATATAAATCGAGAAAACGACCGTTGTCAGACGAAGTGAATTAGTTTATTATGAATTTCCCGGAGTTCATATACGATGGCAAAAAAAATGTTTAGTGTGTAATACATATGCAAGGTCAATAACACATTGTAAAGAACACATAAGTAGTTCGAGGCACAATAATATCAAAATTAGTCGACAACAGTTCTCCCTCGTGTATCTTCACCTTGACGTAGGCAAACTTGCTTTGCCGGGTGAGGGAGCTTGCGTGCTCTAATGAACCTGAGAGCTAAGCCGGCGGTAGCTTTGCTACCGGTAGGGTCACCCATGCCGGACAGGTCGAAGGTGAGGTGCCAGACTAAGAAAGATACCCCTTGCCCAGCTGCCGTGTCGTGGCTAAGGGCCTGCTAAGGGACAAACGATGCCAGTATCTGTCACACTATGTGTAAGGATACTGTTAAACCATACTCCTTCCCCTGTGGTCATGTCTCACAGGTGGATAGAGTGGGGAGTCTTGGCTTAACCGCCCGGACCGAGAGGAGACAACCTCAATAAAAACCTAAATCCTAAGGCGGGTGGGCAGGCTGACGAGATGCATGGCTGTCTAGAAGATCAGTCTCTACTGCTCACACTCCTGGAGTACCGGGCGACCTTCCGGAGTACTAGCCTTGCGCCTGTGTAGGGGCTCCACAGGCGTTGACCACCCTTTCCCCCATACTCGTGGGAACAATATGGACACAGAGAACACTAATTACAAACATAAGTTTCAGGTAAAGGAGGAAGGTTCGGACTCGGACGAATCGAACGCCTGCGACACTACCCTCAGAGAGGTTACTTCGGTGACGGACTCTGAGGACACCACCGGCGGAGAACCACAAGGAGGCTCTGTCCAGGGTGAAGCTAAAGAAGATAGCGCTGAACAACTGGCGGTAGGTATGCAAGGCATAGGACTCGCTACCAAGAGGCTGTTAGGAGCCCAGCGCAAGAAAGCAATGAAAGCTCGGAAGATGGCCGCAGGGACCTGGACTGCGGAGAAACCGAGCAAGATCAAAGGGACAACGGAACGCGTGGACAAGGCGGATCGACCAAAGACTTCGGGTGAGAAAAGACCGAGGTCCGAATCGAAGACACCTCCCACGACTACCGGAGCGAAAAGATCCAAGGGAGAACCCAGACCAACTGGATCTTATAGCGATACTGTGTCGGGAATCAGACGGGCGGTGATTAACAGACGCCATCCCGACACCGTGCTGACCCAGGAACAATCAGACCTGGTGCAGAATACATTGGCAGACGTGCTATGCGAAGCCCCGGCAAGCAGCACGGAGCCTCTGCAGTTCTATAGAACCATGTTCAGCGCAGGGGTCCTGCGGATGACTTGTGCGAACCACGAAACGGCCCAATGGCTGGAAAACACGGTAGCGTCCCTAGGAGAGCTTCTTCGGGAGCGACTGGAGGGAGCAGAGTTGAGGGTTGTGGACTCAACACAGCTTCCTGCCACACCTAGGGTGCTAGTACACGTACCAGAACCACAGAATGTGGAGGAGGGTACAATCAGAGACCGTCTCAAGAAGCAGAATCCTGGCTTGATGACGGAGAACTGGATGCTGATGAGCAGGAAAATTGAGAAGGAAGGACAGCTCCTGGCCTACTCAGTGGATGACCCCTCGTTCAAAGTCCTGGAGAGGAGCCAACTCAAAGCTTTTTACAAGCTGGGAAGGCTGACTTTTCGGGTGATCAAACGGCCGAGCAATGACAAGAGTACTACAAGCCAACCTTCAACATAGCAAGGCGGCTTCGGCAGCCCTTGCTATGGCCACGAAGGATTGTGACGTGGTACTCATACAGGAACCTTGGATTAGACAAGGTAAGGTCTTGGGTCTGAGCGGTGCGGGCTGGGACGTCCTATACGACAGAACGGCCAGCGCCTCTCGAACCTGCATACGTATCCGAAAGGAGGTAAAAGCATTACCGCTAACAGAGTTCTGTTCTAGGGATATAAAAATTGGGGGTGGAGGTGGATATGGACCGAGGGAATACGTCATCGGATCGGCCTATCTACCATATGATGACCCGAACCCGCCACCTACCAGGGATGTGGAACAGCTGGTGAGATACTGCAGGGAGCGAGGACTGCAGCTGATCATCGGCTGCGACGCCAATGCGCACCACACGACCTGGGGAAGTACGGACACCAACGAGAGAGGTGAGTCACTTTTACATTTCATTGTAGCAAATAACTTAGATACATTGAATGTGGGTAATAACCCGACCTTCGTTACGCGGAATAGAAGGGAAGTTATAGATGTGACTATAGCCTCACAATATATGAGTAACTTTGTCACTGACTGGCATGTGTCTGAGGAGGTAAGCTGCTCGGATCACAGACACATAAGGTTTACTCTGGCAGGCAGAGTGGAGGTGAGATCCTACCGGGATCCACGGAAGACGGACTGGGAGGCCTTTCGAGCTGACCTCAGGTCTGGACTTTCCGGGATCAATACGAGGATAGGAAATACAGCAGAGCTGGACATGGCTGTGGAGCAGCTAAATGACACAATCATTTCAGCCTATAATGACAACTGCCCGCTCATTGCAAGGCGCTCCTCCAGGAATGTGCCCTGGTGGAGTAAGGAACTTGCAGAATTGAGGGGACAAGTTAGGAAGAAATATAACAGGGCCAAACGATCAGGAGAGTGGGAAGAGTACAGGGCCGCTCTGACTGGTTACAACAAGAAGCTGAGGGAGGCGAAAAGGAGGTCGTGGAGGGGGCACTGTGAGGGGATTGAAAACACCCAGCACAGCGCCAGACTCTATAAAATCCTTGCCAAAGAACCTCAAGCATCTATCAGTACTCTCAAAAACCATTTGGGAGAATATACCACAACAGGGAAGGAGACCATAAATGAACTATTTAGGGTACACTTCCCTGGCTCTGAGATCGTGGATCAATCGAGGAACATCTGGGAGGAGCGTCGGAAGAGGAGGGTGTCCAGCGCCGAGTGGCAGACTTCCAGAAGGATGGTTGACTATGATAAAGTCAGGTGGGCTATTGACTCATTTGAACCCTATAAATCGCCGGGCCCAGACGGCATTTATCCGATTATGCTGCAGAAGGGAGCGGAACTACTGTATGCGATACTGTGCAACATCTTTAGATGTAGCCTGGCTTTTGGCTATATACCAAAAGCGTGGAGGTTCACTAGGGTAGCATTCATACCGAAGCCTGGGAAAGCAGGACAGGCTACGGCGAAGGCCCTAAGACCAATCAGTTTAATGTCCTTCACTATGAAGGCATTGGAAAAACTGGTGGATAGGTATATTAGGGATGATGTACTGGTGCCTTCACCTTTACACCATGACCAGTATGCCTACCGGACAGGACTTTCGACAGAAACAGCACTTCACGAACTAGTCAGTTTAGTGGAGGACACACTACAAAACAAGGAAGTGATGCTGGGGGCCTTCATCGATATTGAGGGGGCATTCAGTAACACGGGTTTTGATTCAATTACCAGAGCTCTCATAGGCAGAGGTGTGGACGGCACTTGTGTCGCCTGGATAGACTCTATGCTTAGGGAGAGAGTGGTGGAAGCCTCGGTCGCAGGCGAGACTCTAGCGGCTCGGGTGGCTAGAGGGTGTCCGCAGGGTGGGGTGCTGTCCCCTCTACTGTGGTGCCTAGTCGTGGATGGGCTACTAGAGGTGCTTAACGATCACGGTCACAGGGTACTGGCCTACGCGGATGACCTGGTCATTATAGCGCGAGGCAGGCACAACACCACGGTCAGAGATCGACTGCAAGGGGCTCTGAACAGGGTTAGTAGATGGACGGAGGTGGCGGGCCTGAGTATCAGTGCTGATAAGACCAACATCGTGGCCTTTACCCGCCGACGAAAGCAGGATGGCCTAAATCCGCTTACGTTGAAGGGGCTTACCATAGAGATTGTGGGGGAGGTAAAGTACCTTGGAGTAACATTAGACTCCAAACTTACCTGGAACCAACATTTGGACAGAATTACCAAAAAAGCGGTGACAGCGTTAACGCTGGTAAGACGCACATATGGAAAGAAATGGGGGCTAAGACCAGACATGCTGAGTTGGATAAACAGCATGGTGGTTAAGCCAGTAATGACGTATGCAGCTTTGGTATGGTGGACAAAGACGCAACAAAGGAACGCTATTCAGAGGCTGAGCAAGGTGCAAAGACTTGCCTGCCTAGGAATAACGGGAGCAATGCGGACGACACCGACTGCAGCCATGGAGGCACTCCTGGACTTGCCACCGTTGCACCTGGTCATACAGGGGGAGGCAAGGATGGGGGCATACAGGCTGCAACACACAGCGACCCCGAAAAGGGTCAACACAAACCATATGTCGATAATTGAGCATGTGGGAAAGGGGGTGTTGGAAATGCGGACCGACCACATGCCGGTAAGGCATAGGTATGGGAATCCCTTCACGGTGTCTATAGCGGACGGACGGGAGGAGGCTGCCAGGCATGCACTGGGAATCAAAGAGCAAGACTTAGTCTGGTACACAGACGGATCTAAGACGGCTAGCGGTACCGGTGCAGGGATATGCTCTCAGAATGAGGGCCACAGTTACGCACTGGGGGAGTATGCTTCGGTGTTTCAGGCGGAAGTATATGCTATTCTCCAATGCGCACACACAATGAATGTGAAAGCGGTGACCAACAGACGAATTCACATCATGTCTGATAGCCAAGCGGCATTGAAGGCGTTATTAAGCCGGAAGGTGTCGTCCAGGTTGGTGATGGAATGCCTCGACGAACTGGTGAAACTGTCGAACCGGAACAAGGTTAGGTTGACTTGGATACCGGGCCATCAGGGGATTGAGGGCAACGCAAGGGCTGACGAACTCGCGAAGAGAGGGTCAGAGATGGAAATGTACGGCCCAGAACCTTTCTTCGGGGTCACAAGGCATACGGCCCGGAGACATATAGGAGACTGGGTTCGTACGAAGCAGCAGGAATACTGGGGAGCCTCACCCGGTATAGTACATGGCAAAACCTTTATAGGGAACCCATGCAGGAAAAGAGCTAAAGAACTACTACATCTTAGTAGGAAACAGCTCTGCATCGTAACGGGACTAATGACCGGACATGCTGCGGTGAAAGAACACCTACGCAGAATCGGAGTGTTTGACGGGGACACAAAGTGTAGACTTTGTGGAATAGAACCGAAGACAGCCGATCACATACTGCGCGACTGCGAGGCACTAGATCGCAGAAGGCAGAATATGTTTGGGATAACGAAAGGAGACCCAGAGATATACCTTACCCACTCGGTTAGGGACCTGTACAGGTTAGTGGAGGGGAATACCGTGCTAGAGTGGGTGACTTGAACAAACAGATGTGGCACAATAATCCTGATGGCTGCGGTGCCTACCGGTGATTATAGGTCGGACGGGTCTGGAAAAAAAAAAAAAGTCGACAACAGTTTATATTGTCGATCCTTGGAAGACGCTGAAAATTGTAAGTGTTTTTTTTAATTCCTCTGTCGTGCACTCGATCACTGATTTCATACATTTTCCATTTTATTTATAAACAATAATAACAAAATTAGTCGACAACAGTTTATATTGTCGGTCCTTTTGTGTTAGGGTCCTTTCAATCACACACACAGTTTGGATTTTATTTGTTTTAATATAAAACTTTAATATAAAAGGAAACCTAATGTCACATTATTCATCTAGTCGAGCATCACAATACTAACTCTAACTGACTTTTCTATATGCTTACACCAATAGTATATTTTATCGTTTTCGCGCGAAATTTAAATTATGAATTACTAACACTCGGCCTATCCTGCGTTCAATACAAGAATATTCAGGTAAGTATACAATACATTCTAAATAAACCTTAATATAACACAACTAATACATTAATAATTCTACTTAAATGATACATATCTCAGCAGTGACATATTTAACGTATGTAATCTTTTAAATAATTGGGTTTTGTAATCAGTCTCTTCTTTCTTGTGGTTTCTTCTGTCACGTTCGGTTCATTCACCTTTCGTCGGGTTCTTGTTCTTCGTAGTCTTTATCTTTCGTGTTATCTATCTCTCTTACTTCCTGTTCAGTCTCACTCGTTTCTTCGTCTTTTTCTTCTTCTTCTTCTTCTTCAGAGTAGTTCTTCCATAATTTAAGTTGACTCACATGTGCCGTAGTTTGGTAACTGTGTCCATCCTCTATTAGTTTGGCGATTCTATAGGTGTCGCTCGGTAATATCTGTACAATTACAAATGGTCCTTTATAACGAGACTGTAATTTAGTCGATTGTCCTGTGGCTATTGGTATCGTTTTCATGTATACTATATCTCCTATTTCGTATTTGAGTCCTTCATATCTATGGTTGTCATATCTCTGTTTATACTTTTTCTGTTCTTGTTCTATGGTATTTCGTGATTCTTCTCTCAATTCTTGGGGTAGCCTATATGCTTCATTGTCTATTGTCAATTCTCGGGTTATTCCTTCTTCAAACCTTGGTATGTAGCCATACAGCAACTCAAACGGAGTTTTTCCGGTCGTTTAATCTCGGTCATATTTATGTCTCTTGCAATCTTCTTCAAATGCTTATCCCAATCTGTTCCGTCGCACTCCGCGTAGTTGTTCTGCATCTTTGGTATAATGACAGCATTCATTCTTTCAACGAGTCCATTGGCTTGTGGGTGTTTACTAGAATTAAGCGTGTGCTTGATACCGTGCTTCTTACAATAATTTTCAAAATGTGAGGCAGTAAAGCTGGTGCCTCTATCGCTGATAATACGTTCGGGCGCACCATACTGTTGAGTAAAATCTTCCAATTTACGTACTGTCGCTTCGGCTTTGGTGCTTTTAACTGCTTCTAACTGAACAAATTTTATTAAATTGTCCACTATCACTATTACAAATTTATTTAATTATTTATATATTTATTTATTAATGTTTCAAATTCGTCTTGATCCACGTTTACATTTTCCAGACTCATTTCTTTACTTATTCTCGTCTTCCTACAAACAACCACCAAAATAGTTACTCACAATCACAACGTCAGTTCACTAATACTTGACAGTTATATTCACTCAACCCGTTTCTATTACTTCCTTATCCGTATTTTACACTTCTTATCCCACTTCTGAATTGTTAGGGTCCTTTCAATCACACACACAGTTTGGGTTTTATTTGTTTTAATATAAAACTTTAATATAAAAGGAAACCTAATGTCACATTATTCATCTAGTCGAGCATCACAATACTAACCTGTGATACTAACCACTAACTATGTACTAACTCTAACTGACTTTTCTATATGCTTACACCAATAGTATATTTTATCGTTTTCGCGCGAAATTTAAATTTTAAATTACTAACACTTGGAAAACGCTTAAAATTGTAAGTCTTTTTTTTAAATTCCTCTGTCGTGCACTCGATCACTGATTTCATACATTTTCCATTTTATTTATAGATACATATAACGCATTGTAAAGAACACAAGCAGTTCGAAGCACAATAATAACAAAATTAGTCGACAACAGTTTATATTGTCGATTCTTGGAAGACGTTTAAAATGGTTAGTGTTTTTTTAAATTCCTCTGTCGTCATACAACGCTGCTATAATTATGTACTATTCTTATTTTTCATGTGTTTATGCATATTACTTTAATAGCAAAAAACCAAATGTATATTTAATTGTTTCTGATAGAATACATGTCTCTACTTCCATACTTATGTATATCGGTAACAAGCTCATGTTTCGTTCCTATTCTATCGCATATTACCGGCGCTCACGGAAATTGGTCTGCTCTGATTATTATTTTATGTAACTACACAATATCCGTGCTCCGGACGACAAATAAAAATAAAACTATTACCGGATCCGCAACGAACTCAAACATAAAAGCAATTGCGAAATACAGTTACTTATATGTTACTATAGACTGGAGAAAGATGTCACAAGCGAGAATATTATTAACTATTTAAAAAAGTTGGGAGTTTAACGACGTGATTTGCGACAAGATGAATTCTAAGCGACCGGATATAATATTCGCTATTTAGAATTGGAGTACCAGCGCCCATCTTAGATAAGCTGAAAGATGCTAGTATTTGGCCAATTAGAACGTACCTACATACGTAAACACTTTTTTGGAAGATGAAGTCGCATACCAAGACGACGTAACTGAATCCGATTCAAATTTGTATACAATATATTATCAAAACATCCAATGTCTGACTACTTCTCATAACAAGATGAATATTGAAAATGGCTTGCTAAAAACTGCAAAATGGTTCTTTTCACCGAGCATTGGCTTGAAAGAGAATCTCTAACAATGATTCATATTACTAACTTCAACTTATGGTTAGCTGCGCTCTGCGCTTAAAGAACGCGGTGCAAACGCGGGCGCCGTAGGCATAAATTATTAAAATCGATATAATTAAAGTCACTAGATATATAAAGTACCGCAATAGGTAAAGAACATGTGTTAAAGAGAGAAGTATATTTTGGACCCAAAATGGCGGTTTTACTTTGCTGTCATATGCCAAATATTTTTTGACGTTTACAAAATTGACGGTGTTGTTTTGCATAATCATATCTGATAATCTGTGAAAAAGCATGTTGATGTAAAAACAAATTCGTGATTTTTTTCTGAAAATACCACATTATATCACATAAATTTACACTATCTACAAATTGTTGCGCCAATCCCTATCTTTGCTGCTTGTTAACTTCCGTCAAGTATATTTTGTTAGTTGCACATGAATTTTTCAATTCACTATTTTTAATTCTGCGGCGCATAGTATAAATTGAAGCAACGAAATTTATTTGTTCCCGTGTACTAATTGCTGTTTCGAATGGGTTCTCACGCAGGAAATTTTGTAAATTTGTGTCTTTCTGTTGAGTCGAAACATTGCACTTTCTGTGCTGTTAGCCTTTTCGCGCCAGATATTCAAATAGATATATATCAGATACACGGGGAAGGGGTGTCATGGCGGTGACACAAGCGTTCATGTATGTAAGCATTAAGGTACTAAATAAATAAACAAGTTCGAAGTTAACGGGTTTTTATTAGTTAACGCCACATGGTGACAGCGGTGTCTTCAACAAACTAACAGTGAGTTAAGTTTACGAAGATAGAACTCAGAGCGCAGAGTACGCTCAGTATCAACATTCAGCACGAATTGAAGCGATACGAGAAACCTCAATGGCCGACAACACCGTAATAACTCCGCCCGGAGAATTCAATTTCAACGAGCCTTCAGGATGGAGTCATTGGAAGAAACGTTTTGAACGTTATATGTCTATAAGTGGATGGTCGTCTAAAGAAGGTAAAGATAAGGAGAAAGTTGATATGTTAATGTACCTCATGGGTAACGAAGCGGAAGAAGTATTTTTACAATTCAACCTCGAATCGAAAGATATAACGTATAGCAACGTAATGGAAAGGTTTAATAACCATTTTGAGCCTCAGCGTAACGTCATTTTCGAGCGCTTTAAGTTCAACACAAGAATTCAACGTCCAGGAGAGACAGTCGACGCTTTCATAACCAGTTTACATAGTCTTGCTGAGCATTGCGATTATGGTAATCTGAAAGATGAATTGATAAGAGACCGCATAGTAGTTGGCATTTTAGACATAAAGGTTAGTGAACGGATGCAGCTATTAAATAAATTGACCTTGAAAGATGCTATACTAATGGTACGTCAAGCAGAGTTGCAAGATTCCAGAAACAAAATCCTAAGACAAGATTACAAAGGAGTTGCTGCAGTGTCACAGAAAACCAAACTAAGCTACGGAAAAGAGTACAACGCCAAGCCGCAATCGGAAATTTCGGTAGGGAAATGCAAGTGGTGTGGCCTGGAAGCTATGCACAACCGAGAAAAATGTCCAGCAAGGGACAGTTCTTGTAGAACCTGTAAGAAGAAAGGTCATTGAGTGCAGTGTGCAGGAAGAAGAAGACGGTACGCACAATAGACAGCGGAGCTACGGAAGAAGATGTTGCGTCAGTGGTAAGTGAGATAAACAGCGGGAATTCCATAGACACTAAGGATGAAATTTTTATTGGTCAAATTTATAGTAACAGAAAAAATCAGTGGATTGTCGATCTGATGATTAATGATAGTCATAAAATAGCCTTTCTAATAGATACCGGTGCTGATGTTTCATGCATGCCTAGTGAAAGTTTGCCTAGTAGTCTAAGAGGTAGTGTTAAGGAGTGTAACGAAAAATTAGTTGGTCCTGATAACACAGTCTTGAAGGTTTCAGGCAAGATAAAACTTAAATTAACCTTACAAAATAATTTCTATAATGATTATGTTTTTGTTATTGACAAGCTACAGATGCCGATACTAGGCAGGGCAGGTATTGTTAAACTAAAAGCTTTACAATCTCCCAAAGCTATTCACAATGTAAATAAAAATGAGAATAGGTCAAGTACTATTTGCGGCAGTACTGGTATGACGAAAAGTAAATTTAATCACGACAAGGTGTCAAGACAATATCCCGGAATATTTGATGAGTTAGGTAAATTTAAAACGGAAATGTCAATAAATTTAAAAGAGAATGTTAAACCTTTTGTTCAATCAGTACCTAGAACAGTTCCTTTACCATTAAGACCGAAACTAAGAACTGAGTTAGACAGGCTTCTAAAATTAGATATAATTGAATCCGTAAATACTCCAACTGAATGGGTGAGCCCAATAGTATGTGTGCCCAAAGGAGATACAGTACGTCTCTGCTGTGATTACAAGAAACTTAATGAAAATGTATTAAGATCTCATTTTCCTCTTCCTAAAATCGAACATACTTTAGGGCAATTAAGTGGTTCAAAGTATTTTTCAAAATTAGATGCCTCAAGTGGTTTCTATCAGATTAAACTATCTGAATCCAGTCAGTTATTAACCACATTTATAACCCCCTTTGGCAGATTTTATTTCAAAAGATTACCTTTTGGTATTAGTTGCGCGCCCGAATATTTTGCAATGAAATTTTCAAAAATATTGTCAAATTTAGAAGGTGTTGTATGCCACGTGGATGACATTTTAATACATGCATCTTCCATTGAGAAACACGACGAGATTTTAAAATCGGTTCTGGAAAGAATTCACAAAGAAGGGTTAACGTTAAATAAAAGAAAATGCCAATTTGCTGTGGAAGAGGTAAAATATCTGGGTCATATCGTTTCAGGGCAAGGAATTTCAATCGAGCCTGATAGAGTTTTAGCTATTAGGAAATTTCCTAATCCTACTAATAAAACTGAATTGCTACGATTGTTGGGAATGATTAATTTCGCGGGAAAATATATTAAAAACAAATCGTCAATATTAGAACCGTTAACGGCTTTGTTGAAAAATGATTGCGTATTTCTATGGGGACCAGCTCAAGAACGATCTTTTACTAAAATCAAATGTTTACTGGAACAAACGCCTAACTTAGCATTTTTTGATGCCAGTAAAACAATTATAGTTAGCGCAGATGCAAGCTGCTATGGTTTAGGTGGCGCTTTAATGCAAGCAGCTAAAGATGGCTCCCGTGAAATAGTTGCTTTTGCATCACGATTATTGAGTGACGTAGAGAAACGCTACGCCCAAATAGAAAAGGAAGCGCTTGCGATCACTTGGGCAGCCGAATATTTTTCGGACTACATTACCGGAGTAACATCACTAATTTTCGAAACCGACCATAAGCCGCTTATCCAAATACTTATGAGCAAAAATTTAGATGATCTAACACCAAGGTTACAAAGGTTTCGGATGCGTCTTATGCGGTATCAGTATGACGTTATTTATACTCCAGGGAAACAGTTAGTGGTACCGGATACGCTAAGCAGAAGTCCATTAGAAAATTCTATTCCGAAATGTAATGAATTAGGTTTAGAAGTAGATAGTTATGTTAATACAATAATAAAGTATCTACCAGTAAAAGATAATTTTATTAAAGAAATTATCGATAACCAAGTTAAAGATCCAATAATCCAGAAGCTAAAAGAGTACAGTCTAACTGATTGGCCTGATCGTTCACAATTACCAATTGAGTTATTACCATACTATCCGATTAGGTATGAAATTTCCTTTGCAGAAAATTTAGTTTTGAAAAACAATCGTATAGTAATACCAGAAAATCTAAAATTAAGATGTTTAAATTTTATTCATACAGGGCATTTGGGGATAGTAAAATGTCGAGATCGCGCAAAGTCGAGTGTTTGGTGGTTAGGGTTATCTTCGCAAATCGAAAACCTAGTGGGGAACTGTCCTTTATGCGTCGAAAATCGTACAAACAGAAAAGAAACGTTTCTGAAAGACGAAATAACAACCCGTCCGTGGCAGAAAGTTGCTTTAGATCTTTTTAAACTCGAAAAATGGTATCTTATCGTGGTAGATTATTTTTCGCGTTTTTTCGAAGTTTTCGAGCTAAATTCTATGAATGAAAATGCAATAATATTAAAAATTAAGGAACTTTTTGCTAGACACGGTATTCCCGAAATTGTAAGATCAGACAACGGTCCGCAGTTTCAGACTTCTTTTAAACACTTCGCGAAAGAATATAACTTTACCCATATTACAAGCAGTCCATATTTTCCGCAAAGCAACGGCCTTGTGGAAAGAACAGTTCAGACAGCCAAGCAATTAATTAAGAAAAACAAAGATGATATGTTTATTGCTCTTTTGTCTTATCGCACAACACCTCTAGAGTCAGGTTTTTCTCCAGCCGAATTACTTATGTGTAGGAAATTACGAACAAATTTGCCACAACTTCCTAGCAATTTGTCTAAAGTAATTGACCCTAAATCGCTTTCGTTAAACAACGATAAAGAGAATAAGGTTAGAGCGGCTGAAAATTATAATTCACGTCATAAGGCCAAAGATATGTCTCCCTTACAGGTAGGGGATTCGGTATGGGTAATCGACATTAGAAAATACGGCAAGATTGTAGAAATATGTAACGAACCGAGATCATATGTAATTCAAACAGAAGTAGGGTTATTTCGTAGAAATAGATGGCACCTTATACATGCGCCTTATTATTTTAATGATATATTGGACACCACAGAACCAACTAATTTAAACATGTATAGGACTAATGTAACTGATGTAAATCCCAATCAGGATAAGTTTAATAATTTGGAATCAGAATCTAGTAGTTATCCTGATTGCGATACTGAGATATGTAATGATGATCGTGTAAGAAAGCATAGTGACGTGTTCGTTGACAGTGCGCGGAAATCAACTCGCGAGAAACGAATGCCTAAACATCTTAGTGACTATGTATTAGAATAATAGTTATTTTTCCGAGGTTGTAAAATGTCTGGCTGGGAAAAAAAAGGGAGATGTGCTGTTAGCCTTTTCGCGCCAGATATTCAAATAGATATATGTACAGATTGAATCTCTGGTAACCAAATGGGTGGGGAAGCGGTCGACTCCCACTACCATTGTAGAAAACATATTCATGGATATACATAACGATACGCTCGTATATATGTCATCAGTCTGTCACCTGTCAGTTTCTCTATTAGCATATTAATGTAATAATGCCGAAATACACAGAGCAAGAAAAACTTCAATTGCTAAAATGGCATTATGCTGGTAATAGTTTCCAGCAGGTCCGCGATTTATTTAGCGTTAAATATCCAGATAGGTCTATTCCGTCAGTATCCACGATTTTTGACTTACTTAGAAAATTTGAACGTACTGGCATGGTAAAAAATTTAAAAAAAAGCTATCCCACACGCAAAATATCTGCGGATACATTGCTATTGGTATGTGCGTCGATTGAAAATAATTCAAATTTATCGCTACGACAGATTGCAAATGATGTGGGAACATCAACATCATCTGTTAGTCGCATTTTAAAAAGTAATGCGTACAGCAGTTTTAAGGTGTCTAAGCATCAGCAATTATTTCACGACGATGCATTTAGACGAATGGAATTTTGCGAGAGGTTGATGGAAATGGTGAATCTCAACGATGATTTTTTAAATAATATTTTATTTACGGATGAGTCATCATTTCCCATTGTAAGATCCCACAACCCGTCAATAGTTAGGTATTGGGCTAGAAGAAATGAATTTCGCAGTGTAAGCACGCGTACCCAGTATCAACAGAAAGTAAATGTATGGGCTGGGTTGTTAAATAATCGGGTTATAGGTCCCATATTTATCAATGGCAATTTAACTAGCGCTAGTTATTTAGCTCTATTGGAAAATGAAGTTTTGCCGATCATAGAACAACTACCGGACATTAACCATCAAAGAATTTACTTTCAACAAGATGGTTGCCCAGCCCACAACGCTGCAGTCACTCGGGCTTTTTTGAATCGTGTATTTCAAAATCGTTGGATTGGAACCTATTCGCAAGAAATATCGTGGCCACCCCGTTCGCCCGATTTGTCTCCCTTAGATTTTTTTTATTGGGGATATTTAAAGGAGTCCATTTACGCGCACGCAGATATCAGACCAAATACCATAGAGGAATTAAAAAATGCTATTACAAATACTTCTAATAATATCACACCAGAAATGCTGTATAATGTAAAAACTAACTTTTACAATAGATTAGGGTTTTGTTTATTTAAGGGAGGCGGTATTTTTGAACCATTTATTTAATTTATACCTATGTAATTTTCTATAATTAGGTCAAGTAATAAATAAACAGAATGTTTTTTCCTAACTTTTTTATTTTACTATGACTGAGCATTACAGGCTTAACCTTCGCCAATGCTCGGCCTCATCACCCATCAATGTACAATAATCAGGTCTACATCTGATTATTTATTTATTTAATTTCTTTTTCTTGAATCCTGACTAATTATTTTTATTTGCCAGAGGAAGGTCTTTGTTCTATTTTTGAGAATTCGCTATCTTTAACTTATTATTCGATTATTGAGCATAATCGTTATTTCATCGAAGAATAGTTTTTATTTTCTCTCGTAGCATATTATTTTCTTTTTGTACTCGCCTATCAAAACCTGTCATTTCACGATTCGATTTGCGTGCGTAAAAAGTCACTTTAAGCACGAGTGCGTAAAAGTAAAGTTGGTACTTACTGGAACTTGATTAATTCAGTGACATTTTAAAATGATAAATCCCTAACCTGAATAATATATGGTCATAAACGATAACGTATTTAACAATATGTATTATTATTATAGTTCTCGTACAAAAAATATTGTACAAACTTCGTGCGTGAAACATTTCGCGAATTCGTGTCCATAAAGCGCTCGCCTTACGGCTCGCGCTTTAAACTGGTCACTCATTCGCGAAATATGATTTCACGCACTTGGTTCGTAAATAACTATTAACATAATTGCGTAAAATGCCTGGTTACTTAATCATATTTGGATTAACCTTAAATTATTATTCATTGATTGTGAATTGAAATTGGCTGACGCATATGTCGAAGTTCTACTGTCACTGTCAACTGGTCACACGTCTATATCGGTGTCTGCCGAGAAAATGGTGGGGAAACATGGCTGCGTTCTCCTGTCATTCGGTTACCACAGATTCTACCTGTATATCAGATACACGGGG
Source organism: Holotrichia oblita (assembly GCA_023690525.1). Classification (NCBI taxonomy): domain Eukaryota; kingdom Metazoa; phylum Arthropoda; class Insecta; order Coleoptera; family Scarabaeidae; genus Holotrichia; species Holotrichia oblita. The sequence continues at coordinate 86,711,330 of CM043019.1, read as the reverse complement.
AAGGGGTGTCATGGCGGTGACACAAGCGTTCATGTATGTAAGCATTAAGGTACTAAATAAATAAACAAGTTCGAAGTTAACGGGTTTTTATTAGTTAACGCCACACTTTCCAGATCCTTGCCTCCAGACAATTGATTCAAATTCAATAAGTTTCCTCTTTTATCACACTACCGTGTTTTACTAATTTGTAATTCGGCAGCTATAGTCCTTATTGGAACACCATCGGTCAATCTGACTTGTAACATCACTTTTTTGTGGGCACTCAAATTCGGCATGTTTTAGTTTTAAATTAACCTCTGTCACTTTTGACATTTGTTTCCATTTTATCAAGCAAGTTTACATTAGGAGAAATTCCTATGTCTCAAGGTTTTTTTCGTAACTGACCGTACATATACAGTGAGCTTAATACAACGCTGTACATGCTTTAGATTAATTACAGCTAACTTTTTCTGAAAACCATAGTTACGTCAGTTACATAAACATAATTTGTGTAACTTCTGTCAGTATTAAAACGTTAAATTTGTTTGTAGAGCCTTAAATATTCACAATATACACAACAGAGGAACAAATTCAATTTTATACGTGGTATTTAGAAGGATCATCGTTACGCGAAGTTGCAGCTCTGTTTAGTGTCCAGTATCCAAATAGACCTATTCCTAGTCATTCAACAATAGCAAATGCAATGAATAAATCGAAAACTTCTGGTTACATCAATACTATCCACAATAAAAAACGATCTACAAGACCAAGAGTAATATCAGAAGATTTGGAATTAAATATTGTGGCTTATGTGGAACACGACAAGTGCGCGACATCTAGAAAAATTGCTTCGGAAATGGGCATAAGCCAAGCGACCGTTTTAAAGATTTTGAAGAAGCACAAGTATAAGTCATTTAAGTTCCAAATGCATCAAGAATTAAGGCCACATGATTATGAAGAACGAATACGCTTTTGCGAAAATTTATTTCACAAAATAAATACTGACAACGATTTTCTCAAAAGAATTCTCTTCACTGACGAGGCAACATTTATTAAACACGGGGAACCTAACCGTCAGAACTGTAGGTACTGGTCAAAGAAAAATTTACATTTGTACAGTGGCGGGATCATAAAGCGGGACATGTCTTATATTCAAATGCTCTGTTATTTTGGTACTATAAGTTGGACGTAGTTTTTGACATTAATTGTCATGTCAATTCATTAACAAATAATTATATTGTATAATCACGTTAATGAAAATACACGAGCAAGGATAATAGAAGAGTTAGAAAATGGATGGTCATATCGTCAGATTAGGACAAAATTTGGTGTTGGCAAAAGCACTATAGAAAGGATAAAAAAACGATGGAGTGAAGAACATGTTGTAAAGCGGAGAGACTGTACTTGATGAAAAAGATGCACAACTGACAATGATGATGCAATAATGATGCTTTTAAATTTTCTTAGAGATAATCCATTTGAAACTGCAGTGTCGGCATGCGAATATGTAAATTTTCCTGGATCAGTATGGACGGCTCGAAAACGGATAAATGCAGTGAAATATCGAATTATTCTGCCGCACGGAAACCATATTTATCACAGTAAAATATTCAACAGAGGATTGCATATGCACAAGAATTTTTAAATAAAAACAATGACTTTTCGAAAGAGGTCATATTTTCTGATGAAAAGGTGTTTCAGTCCTTTAACAATGGACGTATGCGTGTACTTCGACCAAGAAATAGTCGCTATGATGAACGATATACCCAGAATATACAAAGTAGTGGACGTTTTTCTGCAAATATGTGGGGATGGATTAGTTACCGAGGAGCAGGTATCTGTTGGAATATTGATGAAAGATTAACTGGCCAAGTATATGTTAATATTTTGGAAAATATAATGCTCCCATCAGTAGAAAATTTGTACCCTAACCGTAATAAATATGTATTCCAGCAGGATAATTCTCCTATTCACAAATCACGGATTGTTCAAGAATGGCTAAATCAAAATAATGTTAATGTGTTAAAGCATGTTCTAGCATGATCTAATTAATATTTGTAGGTTGTTAATGCGGATGAGAATTTGCCAGACTTTAAGCGAACAACATTATGGAAATTCTCAAAAAATTAGGATTTATGTGCGTGAAACGCAACCGAGAAAGTGTGCTAATGGAGCGACAAGATATTGTTTTACGGAGACACCTTGGAAAAAGGAAGCATTAGTTGAATGGCTAAATTTAAAAGGAATTGTTGTTGATAATTCTTTATTAAAAGTTAAATTACTGGAACTTACTAAAAAATATCTTACCGCCAAACTATTACGTACATTCTTGACAAAATCGTAGCAGAAAGTGTTCGCACAATATTACGATTACCCCCATATTAATTAATATGAGCTCAAGTGAAGCATCATATTGCTAATAATAGAACTTTTAAGTTAGCGGAAGTAAAAACTTTATTATTGGATGGAGTTAATCATGTCACTGCTGAGGTCTGGACTAATTGCATCAAACATTGGATCACAGAAGAAAATACGATGTATGATTTGGATTTTTGCGTATTATATCATATAAATATTTAAAAATATTTCTTCTTATGTACAGTAAACTTGAAAAATACATTGCCTATACAATTATTGTGTTTCTATACTTAAATATTAATAAATATAACCGATATAACATAGTCATACATCATATACAGGGTTTCCACGGCCGAGAAATTTAAGTGCCGCATATAAAAACTGGGTAAACAATGAATATATCCACAATCATAGTACAATGAAAGTCATTTTAATAAAGCCAGAAAATTATTATTCTTAAATCTATTGCACGTAAATTTCTAATAAGGCTTTTTAACATGTGAGATGCTGCAAGCGGCTGTGGCTTTATTAAAATGACTTTCTTTATACTATGATTGTGGAAATGTTCATTGTTGGCCCAGTTATAATATGCGGCACTTAAATTTCGATGAAGTATAGATAATATTCACAGAAAACCGATTTTATGTATTCTCCCTATGTCTCGTTCGGCTGTGGAAACCCTGTATACAATTTCTATACATAGTCTGAATAATATATTTTACAAACATATAAATTTTACGTTTTAAAAATCAATCTTATTATTAATTGCCTGTGAGAAGCTGTAAAAAAGTTTAACAAAACTTAATAAAATAAAAATGTATTGATTCATAATGTTATATAGACATTATTAGCTAAAACATACATACGTTGTAATATATTCGTATATTTACCGCATTTGAAGGTTAACCTACGTCAATGTCGATTTTGAATTGAGCGGTATATTTAAATTCTCTAGTGTAAAACCAACGCCGATTGTGGCGCCAACTACTGCACTCTTAAGTTGAATGGAGTATAGTGTCATAATATACTTTTTGTACTCGCTTATCAAAACCTGTCATTTCACTATCCATTTGCGTGCGTAAAAAGTCACTTTAAGCACGAGTGCGTAAAAGTAAAGTTGGTACTTACTGGAACTTGATTAATTTAGTGACATTTTAAAATCATAAATCCCTAACCTTAATAATATGGTCATAAACGATAACGTACATTAACAATATGTATTATTATTATAGTTCTCGTACAAAAAATATTGTACAAACTTCGTGCGTGAAACATTTCGCGAATTCGTGCCCATAAAGCGCTCGCCCCCGGCTCGCGCTTTAAACTGGTCACTCATTCGCGAAATATAATTTCACGCACTTGGTTCGTAAATAACTATTTTGTACTCGCTTATCAAAACCTGTCATTTCACGATTTGATTTGCGTGCGTAAAAAGTCACTTTAAGCACGAGTGCGTAAAAGTAAAGTTGGTACTTCCTGGAACTTGATTAATTTAGTGACATTTTAAAATTATAAATCCCTAACCTTAATAATATATGGTCATAAACGATAACGTATTTAACAATATGTATTATTATTATACTTCTCGTACAAAAAATATTGTACAAACTTCGTGCGTGAAACATTTCGCGAATTCGTGTCCGCGAAATGTTCGCGCTTTAAACTGGTCACTCATTCGCGAAATATGATTTCACGCACTTGGTTCGTAAATAACTATTTTTTTCTGTAAGTAACCATAACAACATTCACTAAATTGAGAATGTACGATTTTAAATTATTCAGCAACTTCGTGTAACATACCATACAGCTGTAATATGCACATCTATTGAATGGTCTCCATAACAACGTCGATTGGAGTATGCACAGCGTTATATTAAGCTCACTGCATATCCAATACATTTTTTATAAAACTTGTATGCATTTTATTCATTTCTAAACAGGCGTAACGTAACTTCAAACTTTCTGGACAGAGTATTTTCATCAACTCCGAAAGTGTAGCAATGAACTACACGGACTGCATAAAAATAAGAAAAATACATTCGAATTTACCGCGCTCGTTTGGACCCAAAATGGCGGTATATTGCGGTACTTTATTATCTAGTGACTAGGTATAATTTACTTGGTGCGCCATCTGATGCAGTGTCTCAATATTTTTTGCTGCTAGTACTTCAGCAAAATCTAGATGGAGTTCAGTTGTTGAATGCGCTCACCTGTCATGTTTTTCTTGGTTTCTTCTCGGTATTCATTCATTCGTTGTTTATGTCAGTTTATCTGGTAGTGTAAATGTGTAAGATTCCTAGCTTATTTTTACTGGAATAATTAGTAAAGTATGGATTCATATGAAAGTATACTGTTGGTTAAACAAGAGGTATTTGTTTTTAATGTACCTCCGCGAACAACGAATCGAGGCTACAGGTATTTATTCTATTTCATATTCTTTCTAATATGTGCAATGTTTTGCAATGTTACTTTTTCTATAATATTAAAATACGAGAGTGAGTGTGGAAAGTATTTTTATACCTAGTATTTTAGGTAAAAACAGAAAACATTTCTGGTGACACTGCCTTGTTTAATAAAAAAACAATATTAATCAAAGTAGTAGTAGTTATCGCAAATATAAATAGATCAGAATTTAAATTAAAGAAAACTCTTTTAATTAAACAAATATAAAAATGCGCATAGCTCACGAGAATGGAAATTGTGCTTATAGTAAGTACTTATTAAATAGTTTGAACAAAATTCTTATTTTGTCAGACTAACATCTCATTGTAGATAAATGTATATGTGGTGTTATAGGTATAAGTGTGGTTGCTGTGGAATATAGAAATGGAAACGGGGTATGGAAACAATTGAAAGATAGAGAAACGTTAGAAATTACATAGTGCAAGTCATTGAGAACATATTACAAAAACAATTCATTACGCAAAGTTGATGATATATAATATAATAATCTATATAATAGATAAATGTTATGCCATTTTTCATTGAACAGGATATGGTTGGTTCTTCACATTAAATATGCTTGTTACAAATGTCCCATAAACAGAATAAAACAAATCCGTGATCAAGTGTGTAAGAAAATAGCTACATTTTAATAAATGATGTATATTATATATTACTCAGCCAAATATGAGGAATAGCCATTTTCTAAAATATGTGTGTATGTATATTTTTAATTAACACTAAAATAAAACAAATTTATATTCTAATAATATTACAGAATATTTTCAAATTTTATAAAAAATATGGAGCACTTTTTATATTAATTTGCTTTCTTTGAAATATCTACCTTGACTTGGCCTTTTCAGTAACCTTCATGCTAATTTTTGAAAGGTGTCGGATAGAATATTATTCCAAGCACATTATGGGTGTTCTCAAAGTAGCTTCTGAGATCGCGTACATTTTTCCATTTGTTCAATTCATCCTATAGTAACTATAGGTAATTGCGAATTAGCTTGTATTAGTAAGAGTGTATTTAACTTGTATTTTTTTCTAGATTACTTCTGTAGAGTTTAAATGTGTGCTTTAAGTCTTTTTGTTGATATAGGTAGAAACCTTTTCCAATTAGTCTTAATTTCACAGAAATTCCGTGTGGGTGTAAGATTAATTTATATTCTTTCTTTTTTAAAATAACATTGTTATTGAATATCACCAACTTTAGGAAAAGCAAATGACCTCCAAATAGCCAAAAAACACATTCAGTTTTTATTCTTACGCCCATTCTTCGACGAACGATACAACACTGATTAATTTTAAACGTTAGTGCTTTCATCCATAATAAGTATGTGTTTTTACATATTACCTATTCTAGTGTTGGTGATCTTGTGGCTTTGTGGATCGTTTTTCACGGTTATATGAGCCCAAGAGTGGTTTCCAGATAGCAATGCGTCTTTTTAATTTTGCTTCCGTCAAACGTCTCTTGTGAATTATTTGGTGTTTAGGGTTTTTTAAAATAAAATTCTACATAGCTATCGGCCATCTATTTCTTATAAATATGAGTTCTATTCTTGAATTATCACGCTTACCCGTCATCTTTGGTCTTTTAGAACGTTTCCTTGGTTGCGTAGTGCTAGTTGCTCTATGTCGTTTCACAGTTCTTCGGACAGCTCGATAGTTAATTTTAATCTCTTAGCAAATTTTCGCCACAAAAGTAATTACAGTACTGTAGCAAGTATTAGTGAAAATGTCACCACTCAAATGCGCCCAACACGTGTGCATTCTAGAGGAAATTCAATACAGCTAGCAGAGCACAAACAGAATTTGTCTCGTTAAGGTGGGTCCACATTTGAACATTTTGCCCCGAACGAACAGAATATATAAGGCGAATGACCCGAATTTGCTTAGTGTAGACGTTTCTCCGAGCCGAACGAAACGCGCCGAATGTTTTCCGAGTCTTGTCGGTAAAATGGAATTGCTCAAAAGAATTAAGTGTTCGCCGAATGATCAGTTTGGACGGGATTTGCGCCAGTTCACGGTGTTCGCCAACTTTGCAGTTGTTCGGTCCGGTTTTTGTTTGATTTAAATATATACTCCCTCCGTCCGAAAATATGATATACATTTAAATTTTATTTTTGTCCGAAATTATGGTATACATTCATAACTTTAATTGAAATTGAATTATATAAACGACGTTCAATCTAAGTGGGATCTGGCCTTTTTCAGTGCTTCTTTTGAACACATTAAACTAGTTGGTAACCGTCTTTCGCGCCGAAGCGTAGCCTTATTAATATGAGGAACCTTATATGACTTTCATCAACCATCACCACCATTCCATGCAGGACTGTAATGTCAGAAGAACATTATCAAGTCTAATTCATTGAAGGCGTTTTCGACGGATTGGGTCAGTTCGTCAACTGTATTTGGCGAAGCTTCTATCGAATTAAAAAGCCAAGATCTAACACATTTAAATCGGGACTTCAGCCTCTGTCCTTTTTTAAATTGCAATAGTTTTTGCAATGTACCGGTACGTCGATGAGTAGTTAATTGCTTGGACTTAGAATTCCTATTCAACTGTTCATTATTCGCATGAATAGCTTCCATTTTTTACACAGAGCGGGTCCAAAACTGTTTTTCCGCGAATGATGATTGAAATGTGCTGACGTTTTTGACACTGACAAAATCAAAAACCTGCCATCTATATATCAATAGCTTAACTAGTGCATGAATTTATAAATAAGAGCACTTGTTTATAATTTTTTTGATACCTCTCATTAATGTTTAATTTATCTTCAAATGTATACGATATTTTCGGACGGAGGGAGTATTATAATTAACATACATTATTATCATTGTATTGTAAAATGCTATTTGAACAATTCCTATATAATTTTCTTATCCAGACTTTCCTTGGGTTTTCCTTTTTATTCTTTAATAACTTGCATATCATGGTAAAAGCGCTTGCAGCTACAACTATATCTGCCGTGTCCATTGTTGGAGTATAAATTTAGGTAGGCATTGTAGATTGAAATATTAATTTACTATTGCAAACAAAGTAAAGTGACTATGTCGGAAACACAGCAAATACAACGAACATTTCGAATAAACCGAAGTTTTGCTCGTTGTGTTTGTTATTGCGCGCTCGGCTTGTTCTATTCGATCGGGCAAAATGTTCAAATGTGGACCCACCTTTACGCACGGAGTATGTGTGCACGCTCGAATGCAAAGATGTCTGCGACAAAGTGAAAAATAAAGGTTTATATTCAGCTGATTAAAGTCCACCGCTAGTGCAATAATTTATTTATATTATTACATATTTGTTGACAGTTTTTAAATCGATGTAATCATTGATTAGGGACTAGAAACTAAAAACAATTTAAAAAATATACTCTGCAATGGGCAAGTGCATTCTGTAAAAAAAGTAACATTTGCTCAAGCAAAATATTAATCAGACGAGTAGTTAGGGTTGCATACAACTAAGGTGTTGCCGGATGTATATTTTATGACAATACTAGAACGAACTAGAACATTGAAAATCAAGTACTAAACTCCGTTCACGATTCGAAGACATGCACGTCATCATTGTCGTCAAAACAATGTTGCAAAATCTATGTGTTTCTTGTTTACATGTTAGGTTACACGTCAATGGTTACACGACAAATGACAGAGCGGCATGTGTCAAGTAATGATAGGAGATTTTAATATAGATTATAGTAAAGATACGTACTACAGTAGAAAAATGAAAGATATATTCTATAGAAATGATTTAAACCAGATAGTCAGTAATTTTACGAGAATAACGAACACAAGTTCAACACTAATTGATTATATCGTTACAAATAACAAAGACTTACAACACAAAGTTTGCCTAACGCCAAAAATCAGTGACCATTCCATATTAACGATAGACGTCGGAATTGATTATGAAGACACTGAGAATAGAACCAAAGCAGAAATTTTTAGAAGGACTTTTAAGGATTACAATATAAATATATTTCACGAATTGCTTCTCCAGTTAGATTGGAATAACTCACTAAATATAGATAAAATGGCTCGAGATTGGAGATATGGAATTAAGAATATTCTAGATACAATGTGCCCCATGAAGAGGATTGTCATACCTAAGCAATATTTAGTGAACAAGTGGATTAACACTGAAATAATAGAAGCCATGAACATTAGAGATACACAGTATAAAGCCGCAGTATTTTGTCAAACTACAGAGAAGTGGCAAGAATATAAAGAGTCTAGAAATAAAGTTGTTAATATGATAAAAAAAGAAAAAGAAAAATATTTTACGTCCATGTTAGATGAAAATAGAAGCAATTCGAATGTACTTTGGGAGAACTTAAAAATACTATTACCTAGTAAAAGAAATATGCAACAGAAAGGTATTATTTTTAATAATAAAGAAGTGCATCACACATTTGAAATAGCTGACAAATTCAATGAATACTTTGTGTCGAGCATAGATGATATTATAAGAAACATACCTATACAGAATCTAGATGACAACACTATTCTGAATAACATAACTAAACACAAGGAGTTGACATCATTTACAGAAGTAACAATGACTGAACTTAAAAGTATTATAAAATCACTCAAGAATACGGGAGACGTGGCTGGTGATGGAATAAATTCAAATGTTCTTAAGGATATATGCCTGGTCTCTGCTAATAGGTTGTTGGATGTAATCAACAACTCTATGCAAACAGGAAAAGTTCCAGATGATTGGAAAACATCGTACATAACACCGATTCCCAAAATTAGTGGAACTAACTTGTGTGAAAATTTTAGGCCGATTAATACAGTTCCTGTATATGAGAAAGTGTTAGAACTATGCGTGAAAAGACAATTGGACAATTTCTGTGATAAAAATGGCGTCATAGTGCATAATCAATCGGGATTCAAAAAAGGACACTCATGTGAAACAGCAGTAGCTGACATTTGTGACAGATGGCTAAAAGAAATTGATAGTGGAAAAATGGTATTAGCTGTCTTTATTGATTTTAGAAGAGCGTTTGAAACGGTGAATCGTCAATTATTATTAAAAAAACTAGACAAAATCGGTTTGAAAGGTATAGTGCTTAATTGGTTTGGTTCATACTTAAATAACAGAACTCAAAAAGTGAAATTCAATGGTGTTGAATCATGTTCAAAAAGTGTTAGTCACGGTGTGCCTCAAGGAACGGTTTTGGGACCATTACTATTTAATTTATACGTTAATGATATGATCACAACTGTTAATAAATCAGACATCTGCATGTTTGCTGATGACACTATGATTTACATTAGTGGTAACAATTTAAATGAAATGGTACAGTCAATGAATAATGAGCTTGATTTATTATGTAAATGGTTGTATAGTAATAGTTTGAGTATAAATATCGAGAAATCCAAATGTATGGTTTTAGCTAGTATGTATAAACTTAATAATATTGATTTGAGTAACATTGATATAAAAATAGGTAATTTTAAACTGGAGAGAGTTGATAGCATAAAATATTTAGGTGTAATAATAGATAGCAATCTACTTTTTAAGGAACATGCTAAATATATAATGAATAAAATGTCTCAAAAGGTTGGATTTCTTAACAGGGTGGGTAAATATTTATCGACGTATGTTAAAACACTATTATACAAGGCTATCATTGCACCACACATTGAGTTCTGCACTACAATATTATTAAATCTCAATAAAAATGAATCTGCGCAACTCCAAAAAATTCAAAATAGAGCCATGAGAGTTATATTGAAATGTGATCGATATACTCCAATAGCTCTTATGTTAGATGCGCTGCAATTTATGAATGTTAGACAAAGAATTTACTTCAAAAGTGTAATATTTGTGCACAAACTGAAAAACAATATGTTGCCACGGTATCTTAGTAGAAAAATAACAATTGTCAATGAGATTCATAACTACGAAACTAGAAGTATAAATAATTTTTATATCAATCATTATAATAGAACACAAACTTCTAAAAATGTATTTATTCAAGGACTAAAACTCTATAATAATCTACCGCATGACATTAAAAATGCTATGAATTTCAATTTATTCAAAGATTTACTGTACAGATACACATTGGCGCATATCTAATGTAGTAATTATATCTATTAGGCATGATATACTAGCATAAGGTGAATACAATTTAGTAAGAAATATTTAGTAATTTATATATGTATTGATCTATGTATATGCTAATAGCTAACGCTAAATAAATAATTTACTTACTTACTTACTTACTTACTTACTTACTTACTAACACTGTACACTTCTCGCAGGAAAAATCGGGATGAATTGATTCAAAGTTTAAACTGAAACATAGATAGATAGAGAGAAAAGCTTTGTAGATGAATAACTTATGTGTATTATTGTGAAGTTCTTCACTGGATCTCTTGGTGCAGAAGTAGAACACTAAACACTTTAACCCCCTAAACACCAAACAAGTTTTAACTAAAACACCGAGGCCTTTCAACAGCAATGCTATCATTATCAAGGCGATAATAAAACTTTAGTTTTATTATCGCCTTGACTTGTTTGGTGTTTAGTGGGTTAAAGTGTTTAGTGTATTATTGTGTTCAAAGATAAAGGTTTACCATTTAAACTGAAATATAAGTATATAAAGACAAAAAAGATTTACACACAGAATAAACACATTGTAGTTTCATGCAAAATGTCAACATTTGTCAAAATATACAGATTGTCAATTATATAAATAAAACTGTGTTTTACTTAAAGAAACAGATTAGTCCACAAGAGACACAGCTTCATTTAGTTATACAGAGTGGTTGATTTTTCATTGCGCACTCATTATTTCCGTTAGGGACAAAATATTTTAAAAAATTAAAAACTAATCTTTTACAATTTTATGTGCTCTCTCAAATTACGTAAAATGCAATGCCATATTTTAAAAAACAAAAGAGGAGCGAATGACAGTTCGGTTTTTTTTAATTGAACACCCTGTATTTTTTTGGTTATTCAGATAATACATTACATTTTAAATACGACCTCATTTTTATTTTACCTCTTTAGGCAATAAATGGCCTCATTATGACGAAAACGAAATTACTCAAGTAGGCTTTGGAAATGAGATTGATGGGTAAAATATGCCATAATAACAAAAATACATATTACATAAGTAGGTTATAAATTTATTGCACAAAAAAAAACATAAAAAATACTACTTCGGAAATTGTTCAAAATGTCCACCATTTTTGTTTATACACATCTGAGCTCTACACAATAAATTCTGTCGACATTTACGTAGCATTTCAGGTGTAATTTCCTGTGCGGCTAATTGAATTTTTTTCTTTAGTTCATCTAGCGTATCTGACACACTACTATAAACCCTGTCTTTGATAAAGCCCCCACACAAAGAAATCCAACATCGAGAGATCGTGTGATCTTCGAGGCCACAAATTATTATCAATCCATCTATTTCCAAATTCTAAATTTAAAGCGTCTGATACATATTGTGCGTTATGTGGTGGTGCCCCGTCATGCTGAAACCACATTTGTCTTCAGAGTGCCAAAGGTAGAGAATCTAAATATTCCTGAAATTCTCTCTGAAGGAAGTTCAAGTACCTCTCTTGAGTAAGTGTACCGTTATAAAAATAAGGTGCGAACAACTGGTCCCCTATTACGCCTATCCATACGTTCGTAGAAAAACGTACGTGATGTCTACTTTCTTGTATTCTATGTGGATTCACATCGTCCTAAAAATGATAATTGTGTTTGTTAAAGACACCATAAAAATTTGATTTATCTGTCCATAAAATTAATGACAAATATTGTCTGCCAGCATTCAATAGTCAATCCCAGAAATTTATATGTTTCTGAAGATCCAGTGGTTGCAAATTTTGTATTGTATTTTGTGTGTATTTTAAAAGGTCTCGTGTTATGCTTCTTAAGAATTTTTATTATTTTGTATCTGGTGACGCCAAGTTCTAAGACAGCGTTTCGCGTAGACGAATATGGATTGTAGACGAATACGGATAAAATACGCCAAAATGTTTATTTCATCATTTTCTTGTGCATCGTTATCATTCCTATTTCTAGCGTTTCTTATTTTTGTTAAGCTTCCACAATGTAATAACAAATTATGCAAATTTCTAAACGTATTGTAGTGTGGTTGCTTTCGATCTGGGTATCGATTGTAATATAAATTTGCTGCTTGTTTGCAATTATCATTTGATAAATAAAAGCAATGTAACATTCATTTTTCAGTTTGATGTATTCAATTTAATAATAAACGATAGACAGCGATTATACTAAACTATTATGTCAAGTGGCGTACAAACTGGCATTTACCCATCAATCTCATTTCCAAAGCCTACTTCAGTAATTTGCGTTTTCGTCATAATGAGGCCATTTATTGCTTAAAGCGGTAAAATAAAAATGAGGTCGTATTCAAAATTTAATACACTAATAACCAAAAAAATACAGCGTGTTCAATTTAAAAAAACCGAACTGTCATTCGTTCCTCTTTTGTTTTTTTTAAATATGGCATTGCATTTTACGTATTTAGTGAGAGCATACAAAATTGTAAAAGATTAGTTTTCAATTTTTTTAAATATTTTGTCCCTAACGGAAATAATGAGTGCACAATGAAAAATTAACCACTCCGTATATGCTCTGAAAGCGTCATTTACACCCAAAAAAATTTTAAATTCTCGATTGCTGGTGTTCCGATTTTTCTTGCGAGAAGTGCATTCGCACCAACATAAAACTGTATTCGTAAGACGTAGAGTTTAACCTTCGATAGGTATTTTATTGCTTTTGTATTGATGACTTTGAAAACTCAATTAATGACGTGCTCATCTTCGAATCGTGAACCCACTATAACACTCGGTTCCCAAGTTACTGACATATTTCTAATTTACAAGAAGGAACGAAAAGTACTAGAACAAAATCTTAAAAATAAGATTTGCATTGAAGCTGAGTTTATTTTTTTACTAGTTTTTATTTTTTGTTATTAGAAATATGTATGTCATTACCTCGCCCACATAATAATAGTTGCTACAGTGATTTTCTTTTATCAAGTTTTAAGGAATCTTGCATAAAAGTATGAAGAAACCTTGTCTCTTATGAATAGAATTGTCGACTACTCCTCTCCTAATAAGTTGCACTTGATGTTTGTATTATAAAGATGTAAATGTTTATAACTTATTAATAGTGAAATTATCGAAGCTGTTATATTTTAAGGAATCTAGCTATATTAGTTGAGGCGAGATATAAGTAAATAAATAGTATGTTACATTACTAGGAGGAAAAAGCTGTCATCTTTGTGTCCAGCCCAAACGTTTGCTGTTGAGGCGATAGCCGAGAAAGTGCAAATTGGGCGAGACACAAAAACGGTTCTACTCCGAGTGATGTGTACTATTTTTTTCTTCAAACGATTTTCGCTGTTCTCGTGAGGTACACATTTAAATATGCATTGCTTAAAATCAGATTTCATGCATCTATCAAACAACTATCAAAGTATATACTTCTTTTTATTTCTTTATAGTAATATTAAAAGTACAATAGACAACCTAGATTTCTCAAAAGTTAACAGGAATTGAACATTTTATAAAGGATTGAGATCGCCGGTAAATGAAACAGAAATTACTTTTTTTCAAAGACTTGTGGTTTTCGAGATTTTTTGAGTTGAAAATGCCCGAGGAAGTCACGTGACCAAAACGCAAGGTGACGTAGAAAACAGTATAAAATTTGTAAGTCAGATTATAAGGTTATGACATTACTAATATGATAACACAAATGTAAGATCCTTTTTTAACCATTAATACATAGAATTAGTACTTTGTGTACATGCATGATAATACATATTATTGTAACATAGGTGCAGTCTCTTTCTAAAGTAATGTCTCCCCCTGCTGATGGATTGATATCAATAATACTTTCCGCTTAGCGTATTATATTCATCGGACATCTTCGGCAAGAAAGAGGCCGTAGGGGATACATTACAGATCGAACGTGTATATAACCTGTGTAATTATAATTTTAAATCTCGATATGTGCATTTACCTGCTAGCGGTAGAATATACGACTTCATTAAACCCTACTTTTATACCTGTGATGGTCAGTTTTCCTAAATATATAATATATAACGTGTACTTTCAGTTATTGTTAGTCTTCCAGACTGTTATTAGAGACAATTTTTAATGCATATTATAACAACATACTTATTTGAATATTAAAATAATACTTATTTTATTGAGATATACACGTTTATTGATGGACAAATCTCACAAGAAATCCGTCCCAACAAGGATCTCTTTCAAAGTAAAAACAAATAACTGATATACGGCGTTGGTGAGAACGGCCTATTAAAAGTATTACACAAAAGAAACGGGATTTTGAAACCAAATTTTGTGGTCGGATATGGTTGAATATGAAGTATTACGTAAAAATATTTTTGTATAAAAATATTGAATTTGAATTCCTTTTAACCGGAAGTAGGCATCAACGGCGATATTTTAAATAGCATGCTATAAATGTAATTACAAATTCAGCTTCTAAGATACATTTTACACATATTTCATGTATCCCATGCTATACCTAGATATGATACCATTCCTTTTGAGTTATTCCATTTTAGGTTCCACCATCTTAAACAGAGAAGAAACCGATTTGATCCGATTTATTTAATCCATTTATAATTAAACACAGAAAATGTTGAAAATTTAAATTAACCAATATGTAAATCTAATATTTAGGTATATATTCAATGATTTTAAAGATTAAGCACCATTATGTTATAAAATTATATTTTATAATGACAACTACATAACTAGGCATTAATGAAAGCAGGTTTATTGTCTAACTGCGTTATCAGCTATCTACTCTATTTAAAACCATAATTACAAAATATTGCATTTTGTAATTAGAAATAGATTAACGATGTACCAGACTCCTCGAAACGTCACTATTAAAGGGATAATAATGGATTTTCAATATATCAGTTATTTGTTTTCTATAAAAAAAGATCTTTGTTGGGACGGATTTCTTGTAAGATTTATCAATAAAGGTGTATACCTCAATAAAATGAATATTATTTTAATACGTATGTTGTTGTAATATACATTAAAATTTGTCTCTAATAAAAGTCTGAAAACCTAACAATAACTAAAAGTATACGTTATATATATATTACATATTTAGGAAAACTGACCATCACAGGTATAAAAGTAGGGTTTAATAAAGTCCTATATTTTACCGCTAGCAGGTAACTACGCATATCGAGATTTAAAATTATAATTACACAGGTTATATACATGTTCGAACTGTATCGTATCCCATGTGGCCTCTTTCTTAGCCGAAGATATCCGATGAATGCAATACGCTACGTGGAAGGTATTATTGATATGAACCCGACGGCTGGGGGAGACATTACTTTTGAAAGAGACTATACATACTTGTAGAATATCACTAATTTTAATACCATACTACTCGTAAAAGAGATTTATAGGTTAGGTACTTGTACTTAGATCAAAATGATCAGAACAATATTCTGTAGTCTTCTCTGCCAAAAGTGGCATGGCAGTGAACCAGTTTTTTTAAGTAAAAAGAAATCGTCCGAATACAAGGCACAAGTAGTCAATCCATTGATTTCGATAACATAAACACTGTATCATACGTCACGCATGTAGTTCACGTAAACGCCGCGTTTTGGGAGAGCGCTGTAATCGTGCTTTCTTCCTCGATTTCTAGGTGAAAAAATATATTTTTTCGTCTGGGAATAAAAGAAATGGCTTTCTCTTGATTATCTTTTAATTTAAAGAATAATTACAAAGTACATAGGTTCTCTATTAATCTATTAATAAAACAATGTTGTACATATATTAAGGCTACTATTGCTCGTTTCAGCGTTAATGTTGATAATCGTAGAAGTTGTCGCTTCGACTCTATTTTCAGTATTTATGTAGGTACAGTAATAGCAGTTGTGTTCTGTCAACTCTAATTAATTCTGATGGTGCAGATTGAAGTTCTTCGCTCATTTTGCAAATATTTGACAGTTATGAAATAATCGTTCAGTCACTTTAAAGAATTGTGATTTGTCGGTTACATTTTTTTTACTAGTAAAGAAATGAATTGTTTCAAAGGTACATATTCAGCAATAAAATGATCATATTTTTGTACGTTTGAAGAAAATAGTATATTATTTTATACGGAGGAAAAGTGATACTCTTCTTGAAAAGTAACTTTTCCTCCACATAAAATATGCTGTTTTTTCTTCAAACGTCGGCAAATTTATGCAAAAATATCTATTTTTAATTGAAGATAAGCGGGTTTGGTAGGATGTTTGGACGTGTAGACCGATGATTAGGTACGAGCTGTTTCTATAGTAACTCATCATAAAACTGTTACGTGGACACTATCAACATTGAAATTACGTGTTTTTCTTCAAATATCAATAAATCTGACATTTCTCGACTGACAAGGAAAACAGGCAAGTGGTGGTGACCGATTTAAATGAAATTTGGTGGGTTTGTAGACTGATGCAGTGTAAGAACAGCGGTAATTTCCATAGATGCTAAATCGCTCGTTTTCGGGGGTGGGGGCGACCAAGAGCCAACGCTACCTTCCGCTATTTGCTTTAATATCTCCAAAACTATAAAAAAAGTTAAGACAAATATATAACTGTTTTATGAGTAGGTACTAAAGGATAGCGACAATAGTTTGCCTGTCATATTTCTTGTTTTCCAGAAACAACCCCCACTCCCTATATTTTTTAAAAATTTTAAAATTTTTATTTGCTGGAAAAATACGCAAAGTTATGCAGAATTCACCTATATATATTAAACAAGCTATAAAATAACTAATTTTAACATAAAACAATAAGATACGAATTGTGTAGGTATACATGTAAATAATACTACAGTTTTCAGTTTATTGACAACGAGTACGTATTGCAATTTGGCTGTCGAAAAGTGTTTCTTGAAGTTATGAGACATTCAACATTGCTAATGTTCATACAATTCTTTTACTTTCACCTTGTATAATAATATTGAATACAATAAAAATATAGTGTCTAAACTAAAGTAACTAACTAATGAAAATGAAGATAATGAAATTGGTGCCTATTAACAGTTTTAATGACAATAATAATATTTATAAGTTTTAAGTGTATAGTCTCGGTTATCCGAATAGGTTGGGACCTGGACCTTGGTTCCTCGTCACAATCAGATTATTCAGAAGAAAGGCAAAAATAAATAACAATCTACGCTACATAGGTAGTTAGTACAATACATAATGGTAATCTGTGTTGAAATGTTGAAAACAAAGAAATTGCTTACACCACGCACAACGAAGAAATGCAGGTTTGTAAATCCTTCGGGAAACAGAATTGTACAGGATTCTCTAACTTCGGTGGCCGAAGAACCTCGGCGATGATAATTGATTATGTGTCAAATATTGTAACTGAATAATAGTGCTTCTTTGATGTAGCATTAAATCGTGACCCATAAGCAGTACTTCATCTGAAAATGTTCTAACAAAATTTTTGCATATTCTAAAACCGTAAGGCTGTACCATTGAAGTTGTTTTCGTAGGTATTGTAAAAATATCGACTTTTTTGTTCGTTGGTACTAAATTTCTTACTTCTTTAAGACAGCGCCTACTCCACGAATTTAATAACAAGACACTTTTAGCGTTAGTATTTGGTAAGAAAACATCTGTAAACCAATTTCGAAACGTAGGTACTTGTCATAAATAAATTGAAAACTGCAAGTATTAACTTGGCTAGTTAGATAGATACTTACTTACGATTTGTTTACATCAATAACAATAAGTAATATTGTTTACATATACACAGGGCTGGGGGTATGTAAAATACAAATATTTGAAATACAAAATACATTTTGTATTTGAGATACATTTTCAAAGTAGTTCATGTATTTAGAAATACATAAAATACATTACTATCGCAGCCGACAAATTTCACGCAATTATTTTTAGTAACTTCATTAACGTATAAAAAGAACTATTAATCTAAGACGAATTTGTAGGTCACTTCATGTTTCAGCGTTGAAGTTACTAAAAAAATTGCGCGAAATTTGAAATTTTGTTAGCATATCTGATCCATATAAATGGATCTGATCGTGGTATCTTTATTTCCGTATTTAAATGAATTCGTTGGAAATATAAGAAAACAATAATGACATTGACAGTGTTCCCATTATTTTAAAGGGAAAATATTTTAAAATATTAAAACTTAATAAAGATAAAGAATGTATTTTGTATTTGGTATTTCAAATACTAAGAAAGAATGTAGGTATTTTATATTTGGTATTTTGTATTTTATATTTCAAATACATTTGGAATACAATTAATATATGTATTTTTTGACCTTTATGTACTTATCTTTTAATTCCTGATTTATTTCCACTTAGAGGTCAATAAAACAATAAATAATTAAATACCAATTTATTCCATAACATATAATAATATGTTTTCGTTAAATAACTTCTTCAGTGGAAGAAATTGACATTTAATGTGTCAAATTACTAATAATATAAATATAAATTGCCATGCCTATCAACAAAATTATCTAAAAACCAAAGAATTCATTGATATATCGAATTTTAATTATATTCACAAGTAATAATGACGGAATAATGATTTAATACAACATTAGAAATTGAAATGATTTGAATTATTCGTATATCAATCTATTTTTTGTCAAGCTCTAACAATTCTCTAAGTGGAAATAAATCAGGAATTAAAAGATAAATACATTTGGAATGTATTTTATCCATCCCTGCATATACATACACCTACATAGATGTGCTTATGTAGGTATACCTACACAATTCTTATATTGTTGTTTTTCTTATAAATTGAGTTATTTTATAGCATGTTTAATATATATGGGTGAATTCTGCATAACTTGTGTATTTTTCCAGCAAATAAAAATTTTAAAGAAATATGGTGGGGGTTGTTTCTGGAAAACAAGAACTATGACAGGCAAACTATTGTCGCTATCTTTTAGTACTCATAACACAGTTATATATTTGTCTTAGGTAACTTTTTTTTGATATGTCTTATAGTTTTGGAGATATAGAGCAAGTAGCGGAAGGTAGCGTTGGCTCTTGGTCGCCCCCACCCCCCGAAAACGACCGATTTAGCATCTATGGAAGTAACCGTTATTCTTAGGCCGGTTTCACACACACCGATATTATCGGTATCGGTGTCGGATTGAAGCAAACATACATTGAATGAAATGCCACCGATATCGTTGCGCTTGTCGGGTGGCTCTGTTGATATCGGACGGAAACGTATCGTTTCGTTTTACTACGCAATGTAAAATGAATACAGTTTTCACACAGAGAGGTACACTGATGCAAGACTACGCCACCACTTGACTGTATCAGATGTCCGACACCGATACCGATAATATCGGTGTGTGTGAAACCGCCCTTACACTGCATCAGTCTACAAAAGCAGCAAATTTCATTTAAATCGGTCACCACCACTTAGATCACTTACCTGTGTTTCCTTCTGAGTAGTCGGCCGCAAAGTGTCACTTTTCCTTCGCCAGGGGATTACTTTTTACTTTTCCGCCGCCCGCCGGAAGGAAAAGTGTTATCATAGCAACATACAAACACATAATTTCAATGTTAATAGTGTCCACTTGACAGTTTTATGATGAGTTACTATAGAAGCAGCTCGTACGTAATCATTGGTCTAAACGTCCCAACATCTTACCAAACCCGCGTAAATTTGCCGACGTTTGAAGAAAAAATAGCATATTTTATGTGGAGGAAAAGTTACTTTTCATGGCTTGCTCTCTATTAGCAGCCGAACGAAATGAGCACGCCACGAACGAGTCATGAAAAGTATCACTTTTCCTCCGTATAAAATAATATACTATTGTATGTTGCTTCCGGCGGAGGAAAAGAGACACTTTGCGGCCGACTACTCAGTCGAGAAATGTCAGTTTTATAAACGTTTGAAGAAAAATCGTAGATTGTTGTATTAGGATTAAAAATGTCTCTTTTTTTCAACGAGTACAATTTTACATTTGCGAGGCGGAGTGAGGCGTAACCGAGCTAATGCAAAATTGTACGAGTCGAAATGACATTTTTAATCCGGATGGAACATGCTATTTTTTGTCCAACCTAAATCATGCATTGCGATAATAAAACGAAGTCATTTTTTATTCAACCGAAATCATGCACTGGGATAATAAAACGAAGTAGGTAAGTAAGTTATATCGACGTTGTCGTGGATATGTTAGGTTTGTTCCTACTTAAAATCTACGAGTATAGTCCGGGAGGTAGCGTTGCAAATGAAAAAGTCATAGTAAGCCGCCTGATTTTGATATCGGTAGTTGATCTCACACAACTAATCTGTCAACCGACCGTCAGCTGCTCAAGTGGCGGTGGGTGAAATTAAAATTTCAAGTAATAGTACGCCGGCTGAAACTTTTTTTTATAAATAGTTGACATCATAGTGAGTTGAATTCAAATCGTCAGCTGCATCATGGAGGGGGGGTTATGCGTCAGCTACGCGCATGAACTTACCCAGTGACAGAAAACATAAAATTCAAAACATTTTGACGTTTGTAGACTGGTACGTGATTTAATTGACAGCAACAAGTATAACAAAAGTAGGATAAAATTATTGTTTAGTACTGGATAAATAATAAATAACACATGTTTAATTTAAGCAAATATTGAATCTACTCCCTTGCTGCATCGGCATCTAAAGAACATTGTAGAAAATAAAAATTAAAGTTTATTAATGTTATTTAATCATCACCATTTAGTAACATTTCTGCCGTTTTCATGTCTGTTTGCACCACATAATCCATACCTCCATCGTTCAATATTATTTGCATTGTTTCGTGTTTAGCTTCATCACTAGCCGCCGTTTTCATCTGGTTTTCTTTTAGGTTATAGGTTATACCGCTGATAACGTACCTCTCGAGGACGGTAGCAAACGTTGTTCAACTGTTACAAACTGTGACGTGATAGCTGTGACTACCCTGACTAATATATCTAGCCAAAACGTTCCGGTCACATTACCGTTGATAACACGGTCTCTCGCGAAAAAATACTTATTGTTTACTGCGTCGGCTGAAGGTCTTTTCACCACTATACATACAGCAGATTATTTTCCTACTTTTAACAATATCCTAGTTATATATATATCCTATTACCTAATTTGACGTTATTTTTTTACAAGGTCAAGCATGCAGCTGACGCATAATCCCCCTTCCGAGATGCAGCTGACGATTTTATTTCAACTCAGTATGATGTCAACTATTTATAAGAAAATAAATCCACCGGCGTACTATTACTTTATTTGAAGTGATTTTTATACAAGTTGATGCGCTTAGCTGACGTATAATCCCCTCTCCACGATGCAGCTGACGATTTTATTTCAACTTACTATGATGTCTACTATTTATTAAAAAAAAAAACCAGCCGGCGTACTATGACTTTATTTAATTCTTTTTTTTTCACGATTCGCGGCCTCTTACAACTACACCCACCGCGGATGCGTCAGCTGACGCTTGGTTTAGTTATTAGTAGGGCGCGGAATCGAGCGAGCCATGACTCATCGCGCATGGGTGGCACTATTGAAACGTACCTATTTTTAAAGAGGTTTAAAGAAGTAGATTCACTGAACCGGCAGGAACTATTACAAAACTTACGAAGTACCTAATTAACAGTTAAAGCAATGAAACAAGGAAACTAATGTAAGGTATAAATGAAAATTTTATTTTTCCTGTAAATATAATAAATTTTACACACTCCTCACACCGTTATCTACGCCCGTGTATAAAGATTTTTACTTCATAAATTCCTTATTTTATTGCCATTTTTTGCTCTGATTCTCGTGCTCTTGTCGAGTGTAAACAGATGTTGCAGTTCGCCCTATGAATTAGTGCTATTCAGATATAATGTAAACAACATAGTTGTTTACATTATTTCTTTGCTCGGTTGTAGTTCCGTGGTAGCTTAGCTCGCTCGATTCCGCGCTCTAGTTATTAGTAATAACATACGTATCGAAAAAGATAACAGTCGATCGGCGAAAAATCACTACCTAAAATGCAACGCTACCTCCCGGACTACTATGATCGATTTCGGATTAGTATGTGATAATCACACTGCGCATATTTTATCAACAACCAGTTTCAGATCAAATTGCATTAATAATTTTTTTAGTATGCATGCATTATAAACCAATTAAAACACACTCATAAGCGTGCATAATCGGGCCTTTTTCGCACGGCGTGCGTATAAAGGTTGCTTGGTAACAGCCAATCCCAAGCGTTTAATAGTCCAGTGAAATGTCAGGAAATGTCAAATGACATATAGGTACATGTCATGTATTGAAATTATTGATTTGATTTCTTCTATAATTAAAATTATTGTTGCATTTATACTAAAAAATATCGTATGACACTCGTGCATAATTAGCTTTTAAAGCACTCGCAACGTTAAAGCCACTCCGCTTCGCGTCGTGGCTTTAAACTCGTTACTCGTGCTTTAAAAGCTTGATTATGCACTAGTGTCATAATATACTAGTTGGAACGAAATAACTTTTTTTACTTGACACCAGATGGCGTGTATAGAAAAATTGATAAGCGGGACAAACTCGTATTGAAGTACGCATGCGCTAAAAATCACAGCTTTTGGTTTGTTGAAAATCCTCAAACTGCTATGACTGTCCTCCGACAATCCTCAAATCGCATTTTGATATGTTGGAACTACGTACTATAGTCACGGATTTTCGATTTGTCGTTGTTGGAACGCTTATTTTCTACTGCGCTTGCTCCGGTTAATCACCGATCGATTTGCACTCATGTAGAAACAAACCTTATGTTAGAACTACGTACTATAATCACGGATTTTCGATTTGTCGTTGTTGGAACGCTTATTTTCTACTCCGCTTGATCCGCTTAATCACCGATCGATTTGCACGCATGTAGGAACAAACCTGTTGTCAAACATTAGTCATACATTAGTTGTCATTGCGTTCGTTTGTCATTATGCGGTCCAATTTGAATACTTTTTTATCCTACGATTAAAAATAACCACGTTTACTACTAGGATTAAAGGTGATTATTTTACACATACAAATATAAACCAATCAGATTCGCGTATTACTGAAGCAACTCGAAATTACAGCGGTAATTTATCGATAATTTTCATAGTAGAATAATTAGGCTTTGTTATCGAAATGCGGTTAATAAGGATATATATTTCTAAAGATCTGTCAAAAAACTGGTAATTTATATATGAATTAATAAATAAAGAGTTCAGATAAAATTCATATTGTATTATGTAAAATAAGCTAATCAAATACCATACGAGCTTTGAATTAAAATCGATAATTTCACTCATACTTCCTGCATAACGACTTCGACTCGTGTCAATTTGACAATTAAACCACTCCAGCCCTACGGGCTGTCATGATTTATGCTTGTCAAACTGACACTCGTCTTCGTCGCTATGCAACAAGCATTCGTGAAATTATCATAAGTAATAACGTGCCATCGGAAAAAAACATAATTAGGGTAGGCTATGTAAATGTTTTTGATCGTTGCTTTAGCCACTATCACATAATGACATTTATTACTTGACATTTTATTGTAACTTTAGTTTATATAAGTTTTATAACCTCAAATTAAATGTCAAGGAATAAATGTCATTATGTGAAAGTGGCTAAAGTAACAACCCATTCACATAGCCTACTCTAATTATGATTTTTTTTGATGTGTCTATATAACAAGTGACCAAGATTTTATCGATAAAATTGATTTGGATAATTTGTAAGTGCTTGTTGAGATAATAATTTCACGAGCCCGAGCCTGATAATATATTCTTGACTATAAATGGTCAATCTATACAAGGATTCATTGACACCGGAAGTAATCTGAACTTGTTAAAAGCCAGCAGTTATGTGCAGATGGGAGCGCCAAAATTTGATAATACTTTTGTTTTCGTAAAAGGATTAGAAAATGGGCCAGTAAAAACATCAGGGAAATTCCCGTCTGAAGTAAAAGTCAGTGAACACATTCTTAAAGCCGACATCCATATTGTGCCAGACGAGGTGTTTCTAATTATGTAATACAGAAAACCATCTAGTCGTAGGTAAACCAGGGCATGAGAAGAGAATTAACGAAATTATAACTAATTATAATTCAAAATGCCCTAAAGAAACGAAGATACATATGCACAAAAATTATCATAAGTAATATAACAAGTGACTAAGATTTTATCGATAAAATTGATTTGGATAGTTTGTAAGTGCTTGTTGAGATAATAATTTCACCAGCCCGAAGGGCGAGTGAAATTATTTAAGATCAACAAGCACGAACAAATTATCCAAATCAATTTTATAAAAGAAAAATCTTGGTCACGCGTAGTATTTAAAAAGACTATATCACGAACAAAATTTGTTGCTATGTAGTAAGTTCCGCAGTTATCGGATATTTTCGTAATTTACTCTCTTAGGGTGTGTTCATTTTGCCATGTATTTGGCTGGTAACTCAGAAGAAGAGGAAACAAACAAAATAAACAAGATTTGCTTTGTGTAGTAATTGCGAGCATTCTGAGTGAAAATGAGCCGTTGTGACACTCCATTTGTATTGATAAAACCACAAATTAAAATTAACACGTGATTTTATCGCTATAAAATGAATGTCATTGGCTGTTGCTAAGGAATTCCAACTGTGTGATTGGTTGACAGAAATGTGAGTAATATAGTCGATAAATTCAAAGCTCTTATGGTATTACTACTACTACTAATTGACTGTCCAATTTTTCAGAATTTTTTAAAATAGAACATCCTGCATATTTTTACACAAACGGACGAAGAGTTTAATTATACACAAGTTTTGTGAATATAACCTGTAGTCATTTTTTATGAAAACGCCAAATTTAAAAATTGCCTTATTGAAATGCATACACACATATTATGTATGTATCAAATATGCTATGTTCAAACACACTACATTTTTCTACTACAACTACATTTTTACCTGGCAATACGTAATCACTTTTCTGAAAATGTAAGGAATAAATACACGTATATTGGGTTGCTGGTTTTCTCATCATCAACTTCAATTTCCATATTTTTTTCCTGTCCACTTTTCCCAGAGTTCCAAATTTATTTGTTATAGTATAAGTATACACTACAGTTACTGTATACATTTGCCAGTAAATGTATACATTCCCATCGCATTTTAGTTAAAGTGCTAACTATGCAGAATGATGTTTACTAATACTAGTAAAAGTATACAGCTACTAGTAAAGGCATACATTTACTGCCATCGCTTAGATAAAGTGTAATACATATTGAGTTTGTATTATGTACTATGATTAGTAGGTAAATCAAATATGAAAAGGAAATAAGAAAACTTTATTTGGCTACCTCAACAGAATTGAACTAGAAAAAATACAATAATAAATACATATACATACGTATGTACCTATATATACTATGTGAACATACATAGGTATATCTGGACATATAGAACTCTTTACTTATTTGAATAAAAATAAAAATGGATACAGAATGCCATTATTTTCTTTTCATATTTGGTTTACCTACTAATCATAGTAAGTACATAATTCAATCTCAATATGTATTACACTTTATCTAAGCGATGGCAGTAAATGTATGCCTTTACTAGTACATGTATACTTTTATTAGTATTAGTAAACATCATTCTGCATAGTTAGCACTTTAACTAAAATGCGATGGGAATGTATACATTTACTGGCAAATGTACACAGTAACTGTAGTTTATACTTTTACTGTAACATATACACTTATCTTTTAATTCCTGATTTATTCCCACTTAGAGGTCAATTGACAATAAATGTCAATTGGGAATAAATCAGGAATTAAAAGATAAGTACATAAAGGTCAAAAAATACATATATTAATTGTTATATACACTAAACTACTTTTTTTTGAAAAGCGGGTGAAGCTTAGAGAATTATTTCTACCTTTTTTCGTGTGACAACCGTAAACGCAGCGGTTTATATTGGATTTTACCTTTGGCTTCTTACATATTTGAGTCGGCAGATGAAGTCTTTAAAAAGAGCTGTTTCTTTATGAAGAAATTGAAGTCAACATAAAATTAAACTGGCGAATGTATGAAACGCTATATGACACTATACAAAACTACACAGGTATACCTCCATTCGACGCCATTTTGGCATCGATTGTGGTGCCACCAGCGATAATGTTAGTTGCCAATAGTGTCATTTTCTTTTTTTTTTTTTTAACATATTTTACATGTTTACTTTCTTTATTTTTAAATTAAATAGTTACGTATTATGAATTTTGCATTTTTATCAAAAACGACTACAGATAGCCATTGGGTCATATTAATCGTTCATAATTAACCTCTTAGTCCGTTTATGTAAAAATATACAGGGTGCTCTATTTAAAAAACTTGCTGAAAGTTTCCAAAATTGGACAGAAAATTTTTGACACTCTGTATACCGCTAAAGTTTCAAATTTTGCCTAAAACATCTTGGGTGCATTCCGAAATCTGCTGAGAGTACTGACAGTACTGAATTAGCGTTCCGTAATCAGTTTATACATGCTGAGGAAACTATACAAAGCGCCATGTCAGTAAAGAGTGACGTCATAAGTTACTGCTGAAACTGCTGTTGGTTATGAGGTGAAGTCAAGGCCATATATAAACGGGCTGGCAACTATTTGAAAGAAAACATCCTATTATGAAATTAGATTCTTCACAATTTGATATTGGTTGAACTGGGTGTGCCATGTGTAATGTGTACGCTGTTGACTGTGTATTGTAGTAGAGTTTATATGCTGTCAAGCACTGATACATCAACTGAACTGGTGAATGGCTGAAATCGTTCCGAAATTGCGTGACGGCATATGCTCAATTACTTTACTGAACTATTACGGAACGATCTCTGCTCTTCGATCTCAGTAAAGCAGTAACAGCTATTTCAGCAAATTTCGGAATGCACCCCTTCTATTTGTTGAGCAAAGAATCCACAATTAGTTCGTTTTAAATTTTATATTGGTGGCAGTACTGTTATTTTTAATGGTACTAAGTAAATATTATTTTTTTAACAAAAATATTTATTGCACTGAAGATACGCATCAAAGAAAAAAAAAACAAAATAGGTACGTAAAGGTAATGGTTAGCCACTGCTAAAAATGCAAAAAAAATGCAGGGTGTTCTATTTAAAGAAAATGTCGGGTGATTGTGCCCATGATTTTTGGAACATCCTGTATAGTCAAAAATAATTTTCACGTATACTTCTTATTGTCTAGTTTCAGCATGTGTAAAGTGAAACATTTCACTTTAATAGCCAATGAGCAATCAAAGACCGGAGTCAAGGAGACGGAGTTGCTACGTTGTTAGATTCTACGCGAAATTCTAAATACATTTCACGTATAATGTCATATATCTAAGGATCATATTTATAGTTCGTGCTTGAGGTTGTCCCGATGCTTGAGCACGCGATTTGGACGTAAATATCATTGCAAATGTGTCAAAATGGCGTACTCAAGCCACGACACAACGTGGACACAACTTCAAGCACGAAGTGTGAATATGATCCAGTCTAACCCTTTTTGACATATTTAAGTTCTTATGCTAAACTTTTGCAGTCAGAAAATCAATTGTGCTTTTTCCATATAAAGAAGAATTTATCATTTAATTTGAGTAAGTTCTCTCAAGTAGGTGGCATAATTAAATACTGTTTGTAAGTATAAAAATGTCAGAACAAGTTTTGACATCGGCATTAAAGATAACTGATGAGATACATACCTAATAGGGCAGATTATTTGTTATTCAGACTTCTGATGTATATTAGGCAATATTTCTTTGTTAGAATAAAATATCTGAAAATTATTGGTTACTATTTATAAAAATAATCAACAAAAAATCAACACAATAATTATGGAAACAATTTTTGTTTTTCACCAAATAGCTGCACGCTTTTGTAACCTTTCATTTAAATAAGTTATATATCAAAATAGTGTAATAAGGTTAGTAGATTCGGTCATGTTTGTAACATAATATTGATCCTATTATCACAGTGCTTCCCAGAAAAAATCTTATCAAATACAACATGGCCTTGATAAATCAGTTAAAATTTCAATTATTACTAAATATCGTCATGTTTCAGACTTTATTATTATATGTCTCGCCAAATTGATATCGAAACAGACTCGAAATTTAGTAAAAATAGTAGATAATTTGTCACAATCTTGCTATATTAGATATTCTTCCCTTCCCTTACACCAGACCCGTCCAAGCAATGGTCACCGGTAAGGCACCGCATCTTAGATATTACCTTTCATTATATGCATGTAAGTGTTGTTAAGCCTTATTTGATTTCGTTCAAGTTTTTACTTACATACGTCTAGAAGATTTATTTTGTTGTACGTAAACTATATTTCGTAGATAAGTTTACTATACCGGGTGTTACTGGGAGGTGGCTCGCCCCTATAATTTCTAAAATATTTGAGATAGAGAAACGAAATTTGGGAATTATGTACGGGGCTTTAATCTACATTTCTTGACATAGTTGATACATTTTTATCACTTTCGCTTTTACCGGAAATGACTTTGATTTTCGATTTTTAACTGGGGATACCTGAATATTTTTCGATATTTTGATTCGGGATAACATTTTGAGTAGGTACAACTGCAGCAAAAGATATTTTTTGATATAAAATCTTTTTCTTCAATTTTTTTTTATTGAGAGTGCTTTGAGGTACCTTCATGACACCCTACATTAATATACCGAACGAACGTTTATTAAGTGTTTTTTGTCAAATTTTAGATTTCTGTACAAAATTACTTAGAACTAGCCCATCTCCACGAATAAGCAAGTAGCCTTATCAACGAAGAGGAAGAGAAAATACTATCGGAAATACAGGGTGATTGGTGAGAATGGCCTATTAAAAATATTATACAAACGGAACGGAATTTTAAAATAAAATTTTGTGGTTGGATATGGTTGAATATGAATTATCACGTGAACATTTTGGAATATGCTCACTTCAGGTTAACCGGAAGTGGGCATCAACTTCGATTTTTAAAATAGCATGCTATAAAATAAATTACAAATTCGGCTTCTACGATAAACTTTACACGTATTTCATGTGTCATACCCTATACCTAAATGTCATTCCTTCTGAGTTATTCGCAATTTAAAAAAATGACAGATACATTAATATTAATATTTTTCTGCTAATCATTCTATCAATATTTTCGTGTATTGTGGATTGTATTATTAGTATATTCATAGTATTGAGTACGGTATGTTGCTGTTATTTCTTATTATCTCTTAACGTCATTCCAAAACAAGTGTTATGTTCTTCTAGCAACACATGTTTGGGTGTGATGACAAAAGATAATAAAATAACCAAATCAAAATGATACAAGTCTATATAAACAACGGATTTGAATATCGCATGATGAAGGCGTTAAATATCGAACAACAACTTTTATGCAAAGATATCACCCCATAGTCTATTCTGCTGGAAGTAAGTAATGCCTAACTGTAAATATGCAAGTTTGCAATTTGCAATTTCAAAGCATGTGTACATATACGCGGCAATCCTTTGACATCCGAGATTGGGGTGAGTCACAATTGCAACAGCGGCCGTCTTTGATTCTTCCGCGTGTACTTTATATGGCGTTAAAGTAAGTATTCGTATTTTAAGTGATTTTTGATAGAATTGTGATGAGTTAACAACCTCTTTTATGTTACATAAGTTCTGTAAAGTGTAGTGAATTATTCAACACAATCTTAAGTGTAATTTTTGCATATTTACAGAATTATAGACGTTTATTCATTGTCACTATACTATCTAAGGAAACTTAGTATGTTATTCTGTATTTTTATTGTTGTAAGTAAAAACAAGATTGTTCACAACATCTACAGAACATACTTAATACGAAAAAAGTCCTTAAATAACCGCAATTCTATAACAAATCACTTAAAATACGAACACTAAATTTAACGCCATATAAAATACACGAGGAAGAATCAAATATGGCCGTTGTTTGGATATGAGATCGTGACCTATTCCAATCTCTGACGTAATCAGAAAACTCGCATATTGCTTGAGGTAATTTTTAATGTTGCGAGAGGTGGTACAAATTTGTTATTCGTGGTGCGCGTAAAATGCTTTCACCAAAAAAAAGCCATATGCTACATAAATAATTTATGTAGAGGTTGACGTCAATCGACGTAATAGAGCGTCCAGCGTAAACGTGCCCAACATGTTCCCAAGTGTTGAGTATGCTGAATGTGTACAATAGCTTCCAAATAATGAAAGAAATAGTAGTTTTAATTGCAGAATTGCTAAAAAGCCAACGAGTAAAACTGAACGATGTCATATATCTCGAAGAATGGCCTAATTTATTGCAATAAACTAATATTTAAAGAATATTTTAGCGGGTTACATACTACTTTTGCAAGCAGACATTTTTCAATTTGACAGGCATTTTAAGGTGGTATTCTATGAAAAAGTAACTAAATACTGTTTTGACAGTGATTTATGATGGAATAGTACAGAATTTAGTATATTTTGGTGTACTCCAACCATATATTTTGGTTGGAGTACTACATTAAAATTCCCGGCGAATTGAAAAATTTCTGCTCGAGTTTATGTAGTTTGATATTTTACTTAATTTTATAACATTTCAGTAATAATATTTCGGACAATTTAAATTAAAATAAATAATATATTTTTACATCTCAGATTACAAAAATATTTTTTTTATAGAGCAGCGGATTGGAATTTAGCTGAACCTACTTGGATCGGTCGCTTGAGATTAATTTCAAAAAATGAAGAATGCTACATTAAACTGGAGGACAAAGCAACTGGGGAACTCTACGCAAAATGTCCAATCGAAATATATCCTGGGCCTTCAATTGAGTCAGTTAGTGATTCGTCTAGATATTTCGTTCTCCGAATTCAAGACGATACTGGTAAATATATAATAATATCATGCGACTCTTTGAAATAGAAACCGTAAAAATTGCACCAGTTTCAACGATT
The DNA here is from genome assembly GCA_023690525.1 of Holotrichia oblita. Lineage (NCBI taxonomy): Eukaryota > Metazoa > Arthropoda > Insecta > Coleoptera > Scarabaeidae > Holotrichia > Holotrichia oblita. The sequence continues at coordinate 86,679,514 of CM043019.1, read as the reverse complement.
CTACAGAGAAATAAATAAATTTATCATTCATTCGTGGAATTCTGCCAACTTATAGCTAGCTAATACGCCAGATAGCACAAAAATATCCAATGAATGCCCAATGTGGGTCCTCTAAAGACCTATCGGACGTCCATAAATGATTCGATTAAGAGTCAGTGTACTGCCAATGGGCGTAATATAGACACACATTTGGCACAACTTTGTAAGTCCATTAGAAGTCCGTATTTGTACGTCCATTGACAGTATGCATGAGCACGTCGATTGAAAGTTTGATAGGGCTCTCGCAAAAGTTGCTTAGCTGCTGTTAGATTTTGCAAATACATTGCGGAATACAGCATTAGTTATTTCAGTTTCGTTACATACCTAATAATAATTAGAGGTAGTTTCATTTCTTGGCCGTAGTGTTTATAAATATTGCGTGGGAGATTTCGTTATCATAGCGGTCTAACTAGGAGATTTTGGACGAGTTAAAAACACATTTAAGCTTTCGATAACTTTATTTTACTTTCGTCAGAAAAACCACTAAACTATAAAAATTCCACACATTATAACAAAGGAAAGTTGTATACAGAATAGTAGCTAATACCTTGTAAAATATTACATGTTGTTTTCTATTTAATTGTCTGTTTGGAATTAAATACAGAGAATGACCATAATAGTTATTTAAGAAGTAGAAAATTTAACAATTTCTAATCTAACAAATTCTAAATTCTAATCTAATTTCCTTCAACATTTATCTTCAAAATACAATACATTGTTTAATAAATTAAAGAACTCCAATAATCACAAAATTAACAATTTAAATTTCAAAGTTGATTTCAACTATCTTTTTAATGATAACACCAAATGGGTGGTTAATCGATTCGATGGAATATGAGTCTCAGTAAACTCATATTCCATCGAATGTATCTAATCTTGTTTCCCTTGGTGGAAAATTTGGCTTTTCAATCGTGAACCACAGAGTCACATGTCGTCAGATCCTTTCTGACGTAGAAATGATTATTTCCACAGCTGAGAATAATAGTCAGGACATGCTACGAGCACAAATAACGAATATTCTTACCATCTATTTTCATAAAAATGAGCGCTTGTCTACGTTGCATAAGTTTTTATTACAACATTCCACATCGACTATGGCTTACTTCAAATTAAATAATAAACGACCCTTTGCTAATTATGAATGCTGATAAATGTCAGGTAATTGTAATAATGACTCAATCTCAATATGTCTATAAATCTAGTAACTTATTGTCTGACTCTTAATACTTATCATATGTATATATTACCGCTGTAATAGGTTATTAAAACAACTACATAATGGTAGAACTATTGACGATTGTACTTATGGCTCATTAAGCACGTACAATGATATCTGCCCTAGGTATTACGATTTACCTAAAGTACACAAAGAGGGTTGTCCTTTAAGACCTATTGTATCGTTTGTTGGTTCTCCAACTATATAATTTGTCTAAATTTCTTTCTAATATCCTATCTTTATTAGCCTTTGCTAAAAAAACTGAATACAATATCAGCGATACTTTCCAATTTGTTGGGTTAGTCAACGGCTGTCAACTTCCTGATGGTTTTGTCCTCATCTCCTTGGATGTGGTGTCTTTATTTACTAATATACTACTTCCAATAATTAATGGTATCATTAGTGATAACTGGGTTCTAAACCAACCTCACACTTGAATTAATAAGGACAAGTTCCTGGAAATTTTGAAGTTCCTTTTAAACTCCTCTTGTTTTACCTTCAATAATCGCTTCTATAAGCAATTATTCGGTACGCCGATGGGTAGTCCAATTAGCCCCATTTTGGCTTGTATGGTTATGGACCAACTGTTGGATCAGTGTTTAGCAAAGTTATCCTTTCGACCACCGTTTTTCTTCAAATGCGTGAATGACCTTATCACTTCGGTTCCCAATTCTATGACTGATTATACACTTGATATCTTCAATAGCATTCACATTTCCATCCAATTTACGGTTATTAGAACCAACGATCAGTTCATCATTCTGGATTGGTATACCAAACCGACGTATTGCGGAAGATACATCAAATTCCATATTCAAATCACCACAGAAGATAAACACCTTAAAAGCAAGCTATATACTACATTCGTAAACAATGGTTATCCACCAAACATCGTCAAGAGGATCCTATACAACACCGCTGCTACCAACAGCACACAAAATAATTCTACAGCTCAACATAGGCCTGCTAATAGCCAGGAAGGTAGATATTATAAATTTCCTCAGATAACTGCTTTAACTCCTAAGATCTCAGGCTGTTTCAAATACCTACCGGTTCACCTAGCCAAATACAATATACATTCTCTTAGCAAATTATTTTGCAAACTCGAAGACCTTGTTCCGCTCCCTCTGAAATCTGACGTTGTCTATTCCATTCCGTGCTCGCAATGCGGCGCTGTCTATATTGGACAAACATCACAATACCTCAAGAATAGACTTAGACAACATAACAATGACTGTAAAAATATGCAGAACACGATCAACAAATCGTCCCTAGTTGATCATCATCATGGTACTGGTCACCAGGTCAACTTCGATAATGTGTCAGTTTTGAGGACTGAAGACTCATATTTTAAAAGATTGTTTAATGAAATGTATTATATAAACATTAATAGAAATAGTATTAATTATCGTAGTGATGTCAACCACTTAAGTAATATTTATGCACAGTTATTTGAAATTGATATTAATTTACATAATAAATAATGACCTACAGTCGAATTTTTGGATATTGTCCGTTACGTCATTAACAGCGTAATTAAACACAGATATACGTAAAATATTCATCACCGACATTTAACGTACATTAGAGAGAAATGTCAACATGACATTATGAGTCGATTCATACTGACATTACTTATGACGTAACGGACAAGATCGAAAAATTCGACTGTACATCTTGAGATGCCTTCCCATACATTCTTAACACCCTGTGTTGATTGCTCACACAGTATATCTCTGCTTCTTGCGTTTAGTTCCATGTATTTTTCACCAACTGTTAGGTCCTAATCTCTCATACATTTTCGCGCCAAACATCACATGGCGTTATTCGTTTGTTGGGGTGGTCTCCCGCTGTTTAATTTAATTTTTAATAATTGATTTTAATATGTGACTTGGTTTTATTAATACTAATTTTAATATGTTGTAACGCTTTTGAAAATGTTTTTGAAGTTTGAAGCATAGTCAATGTACACTCTTATGTAAGTTTTTTGTATAATGTATATTCTTTCATAACCTACATTGTATCATGCCTTTTGTAGCTTAATGCTCTGATGAAGCAATAAATAAATTGCGAAAGCTCAGAATTTGAAAATTTGAGTCTATTGCTAGAATCTTTGGCTGTCATACCCACATTCCCAACCTAGTGAATCAACAGCAATATTTGTAATAATTCGTATAATGCTAATATACTATAATAGCACATACATTTAGATTAGATACCCATGGACCTTTGTGAACCTTAAATTGACGTCCATGCAGAAAAGTACAGTAAAGGACCTTGCGGTTAGGACGTCCATACAAAATCCGTTTATGGTCCATGGACCATTGGACTTATTTCGGAACTAAACCGTACGTCCACGGGGCAATGTGTGCTATATGGGACCTAGCATGAAGATTTTTCCAAAAGCCAATTGTGTCGAAAACTACTACCTTTAACGTCATACTGCTAGGTATTACCAGTTTGCGAAACCGTATGCCTACTTAAATTTAATTAATGGCTATTATATTGAAACGTTTTTGGTAATATTACAGCAACATCAGAGTAACTTTATCAAAAACTTGTAGTCTTACTGAAAATCTAATTAAAATGTAAAACTGGATATGTTCAAGTGTTTTCCTGTACATTATACAAGGCTGTAGTATTGATTACGATTTCCACTCGAAGCATTCACACTAGAGTTTTCTCGTTTCAGTTCAAGGCAGATTTGTTCTTTAGTTCTATCGACTTATTGACTCAACTTATGTATTATTTCATTAACTAGAACAAGCAAAGTAGGATGCGCACGAGTCCGAATACGATGTATCATCAAGTTCATAAATTGAATTTGAAATCGTTCTTCATTCATCCTGATCAAATTTATTTAGGTGTTGTTTTATCAAATTTGATTATGTATACAATATTAAACATCAAAGGTGCAGGTCGCGGTTGTGAGCATTAAAAATGATAGCATCTGATATGAATCTTGATAAATACAAGAAAGTAATAAATTAACTGTTTATCTTATGTTGAACCTACAAGTGTGTATATTCATATGTACAAGTACATATACACAGGTACAACGTATTTCCGTCAAGTCTCCTTTGAGAAAAAAAGTCCGCTAAACTCGTTCAAAAAATAAACGGAATTGTTCATCTCTAGCTCACACTGTATGTTTTGATAAACTACCTTATTGCTACAAATTGTGTATTACAGGACGGTCCGCTTTCATTGGTATTGGATTTGGAGATAGATCAGATTCATTTGATTTGAATGTTGCATTGCAAGATCATTTTAAGTGGAAGAATAAAGAAAAACAAATAACAAACGAGCCTAATCAACCTGAACTAGATTTAAAATTTAAAGAAGGAGAAACCATTAAAATAAATATGAAAATAACGGTAAGTATCTATTGCTTAATTTTATGCCCATAATAATTCATGTATTAGAAAAAAGATGGCACAGAGGCAACTACACCAAAAGGAAAATTAAGAACTACTGCTGGCTTAGGATTGTTACCACCGCCCCCGGGAAGTACCAACAGATTGCCTGCACCACCAGGTAGTTCACCTGCAAGTTCTCCAGCGCATGTTCCTAAATCTAATACTTCTAATGACTCTTGGACTGAATTCACTTCTGCACCTACGAAGTAAGTTTATTCATAGTTGTGTGGGACGAGAGAATCGATAAAATAATCGTTTGTTTCCTTTGCATCTTTTCTGTGATATGCGTAATCACGTTCCAATGTGACCTTAAATGCAGCGTTTTGTATATGTATATAAAATTTAACACAACTTATATTTATATACAAAAGAATTCTATTTAACAAAACGAAATTTCAATTATATGAGCTTACTCTTTGTAATTTTAACATTTGTTAGCTATCTTACATTTATAAATTCAATGCATCGCTGTAAATTAAAGTGCAAGAACACGTTATTTAAGAAGCATTGAAACTGTAAATATATACATAATAATAACGTTTATATTGAACGCTATATTTGTCCGTCTGGTTACCAAGATGCGAAGTGTTAAAGTATATTTTAAAAATTGTTCTTTTATTAATATCTAAAAAACACTAGATTTCAATGAAAAACTGCTGCGAAATGGCGAAAAAAGTCGTGTTCTTGGTGACTTAATTGAAAAAATTATAGAAATTGCAGAAAAACTAATCGGCTAGTCCTTATGCATACGCTATTGTAATAGATCCAAAGATATCAACAAATTAGAAAAATGTCATTAAAATTTGTGTTCTTAGGTATTAATAAAAGTTTTGAAAGAATCTTCAACACACTATACCTCGAAGTCAAAATCGTCGGAAAAATCTTTATATGTAGAACTATTTTTTCATATATTAACGCAAGGAAACCGACATTAAATTTTCTTGCAATATTAATGAATCGGTGTATATAAAGCACAGTAATGTTTTATTGTTTGTTGTTAATTTATTGAAACATATTCCAACGAATCAATATATTAATTAATTTTAGTTGCGTATGAAATAAAGTAACACTTCAACCCTCTATTTTCAATAGAATTTTTTATTGTAACGATATATTTTCTTCGATTCGAAATTCTTGTATAAGATAATAAAAATCTTGCTAAGGTTTCCAACCCCAAAAATTTGGGTAAATCAGAAATGTTGTGAGCGATTAGCCTATTCGGGGACATGCTTAAAACTGTGTGTATGTTTAATTTTTTTAACTGTTGAGGGACCGCAAACCCCACCCTTCATTAGAAGGATTTTTGGTTTTATGTATATCTCCGTCATAAAAATAGATACAATATTAAAAAATATGTTTTTAATGCTATATTGTAATAACACGCAACATTTTTTAAATAACATTTGTGCCGACGTATTTGTATGTTGTTTTGTATTAAATAAGAGGACGTTATTTTACTTGTATATTTTAAAATAATGTTCTACTATATGTTGATACAACTACGATGCAACAACGAATTCTTTGTTGCGCTGGTCTCTTACTCTACATTTGTTACACACACACTCGTTATCGAAAAAAAATGTGTTATATTATATTTATCCTTATGGCGCGCAAATGTTATAAACTATATATCTATAGTACTAAAGTGATCCATGTTGTATATGTATAATCTATATTAGACGTGTGTACAGCTTGTGGATTAAGTAACGTCTTCTCATTTGAAACGCTTATCAAACTTTCTTTCGCTCACGCCCGTTCAGGCGTTTTCGTAAATGCCCCTAGAGATGTACAGTTTGTGTATTACAGTCACTCACTATATGTACAGTGTGTCCCAAAATGTCCGCAACAGCCCTGTAAGTCCTTTATTGTAGTCGCAATAAAAGGTGTTTCAAATAAAAGTTGTTCCAATTTACAAGATCTACTTTGTGATATGAAGAGATTTCGAAAATTTTATACAGCCTGGTCATTATGTCGTTACTTGTTTTCATCTCTTATGGCAGCCATCTTGAATTCGCTTCCAATCAAAAAATGTTATAAGAAAAAGTTGCTCAGAATTACGAAATACCGCCGTATGTAAAATTTCAACTCGATCGTCGAATATTTATTTTTTCCCATGGATATTCTATCGCGGTGGTCCAAAATGTCCGCAACAGCCCTGTAAGTCCTTTATTGTAGTCGCAATAAAAAAGTGTTTCAAATAAAAGTTGTTCCAATTTACAAGATCTACTTTGTGATATGAAGAGATTTCGAAAATTTTATACAGCCTGGTCATTATGTCGTTACTTGTTTTCATCTCTTATGGCAGCCATCTTGAATTCGCTTCCAATCAAAAAATGTTATAAGAAAAAGTTGCTCAGAATTACGAAATACCGCCGTATGTAAAATTTCAACTCGATCGTCGAATATTTATTTTTTCCCATGGATATTCTATCGCGGTGGTCCAAAATGTCCGCAACAGCCCTGTAAGTCCTTTATTGTAGTCGCAATAAGAAACTGTTTCAAATAAAAGTTGTTCCAATTTGCATGATTTACTTTGTGAGCTGAAGAGATTTCGAAAATTTTATACATCCTGGTCATTATGTCGTTACTTCTTTTCATCTCTTATGGCAGCCATCTTGAATACTAAACTTTTTATTTTCTAAAGAAAAATCACAGAAATATGATAAAACAGTAATTATGAAAATTTCAAAAAATGTGTGATAATATAAAAAAAAACAACCATATATACGAAAAATAATAAATAATAATACATTGGAGACTAACTCTTAAAATGAAAGTAAACAAAGTAAAAGATGACAAATAAGCAATCACTCCACCGGCGGCTCATCCTCGCATATTTATCTATTTTGTCATTCGTAGTTGGACCCCGTTGAGTCTTTGCTCGTTTAGGGTAATATATTATTACTGTTAAAAATCGAAATGCACCGATACCTATATAAATAAACAAAGTTTAAATTGATAAAATACTTAGCATTACACTTCCGTGAAGTTACAAATTGATCGTAAAATCAGTTAAATTCTTTCGGCAAAAAATATGCTTATATGCAAAGTATCATATAAATTAAATAAAAAGATCTCGCCACTTTTCTGCAATTATGCCTTACACTATTGAGGTGTCTTTTACAATGAAATTTTCTTCAACACATTAGTGGCAACACTTTACACTTTATTATGCTGCCATTCTACATTAAATCTGGAAATTCCTTTATCAATGTATGAACTTTATAAAACGGTTTGTTTCTGGCTGTTTGTGACATAAAATTATTCATTGTAAACCAACGAAGTACACTGAACAGTGTTCGGGATGGGAAATACGAAGCATACAGGATGTCTCACGGTGGTTGTTTGTTAGAATTTTATGGAATTCTATGAATATGAAAATATTGAAAATTTAGAATTACTCATTATTTTATCCATATTTAAATTATTTCATAAACCTTGTTTTTTTTTTAAATAGAAGTAGATATTTTGCTATTTCTGGATTGCGATGATTACACTGAATATCTTTTTTATGACTACATTTAGTATTTGTTGTTCTTGAGATAAAAATTGGTCGTGTTTGGCAGACATTTCCTCCCTGAGCGCTGCGTCAAAAACACGTCGGACTCCGCTACCTGATCGCTACTGACGTCATTGTATTCTGATGAACGCTCCGCTCAATGTACGCTACTTTGCAGTTACGTCAAGAGTTTGAACTGTACTAACCTCATTTCGTGTTTGTGATATCTACTTGACAGTATGCTTAGTTGATAGTTGTTTTCATTTGTACATAAAAATGGAAGAATATATGTATGAAGAAGCAGTTCTTATTAATGAACTAATGGATAAATAAAATTAAAAAAATCTAAAATAGCAGATAACAAAAAAGGCATTCTAAAACAAGGTAAATATTCCATAACAATAAAAGACCCTACAATAATAAATTACAAAAAAGAAAATCAACAGTAATAAATAAAAAAAATAAAAACATATTCCATAACAAAAACAATAAATAAAGTACATATTTTATTTCCACTTTTGCAAAAATTCTTTAACAATTCATTTCGTTCTTCTTGCAATTTGTTACTTCTCTCCATACCTTGTCGTAAAAGTTGTAATTCTTGTACTCTACGCTCTTCAATTCAATCTGTCTTTGCCGTAATTGATACAGATTTTTCATGCTGGAAGATTTGTCGTTTTTTTATGAAACTTTCCCATTGCAGGGATTCGGTGAGGATTCTATCGAAGGTTGAGTAGTAGGTGATAGTGGAGTAGAAATAGGAAGTTGCGATAAAGGCGTTTTTGAGAAACAGGGTTGAAGAGATATAGGTTCAGAAAATGCAAACTTTGAACTTGATGGTTCAGAAGTAGAGGCAGTGGGAAGGAAATTTTCGGATGAGTGTTGTGACGTGGATAGGTTAGAATTTTGTTGGGTAGGGGTATTTCTGATGCTGTATTACTCTTCATTATTCTCATGGATCCAATGGTGGGTGGAAAATAAACACTTCTATCATCAAAATAAATGTTTTCGAATGCGTCAAAATACTCCCACGATATTCGTCCTATTGTACGATTCATGTTGTCTTTAATTGTCATAAAGGTTTTTTTTTTTTATTTCGCCATTTTCTATCTAAACTGTCTTCAGAAGTTTGATAACCTACCTTCGAAAACTCCGCTTTTATTTTATTCCATACGTGTTTCTTCTTGGGATTTCGAAAATCTTCGCTAAACTGTTTATATAGTGATATTAATAATAATGTGTTCTTCCTCTCCCAGGTAAATTCAATATCTACAAAAGACAGTTATGAATTTCATTACAATCGGAATTTTGCAATTCAACAAGTGTATAGAAAATACAGATTTATACGATTAGTACATTTGTAGCACCCTTGTTTGCAAATATATTACAGCTACTTTTTATCAAGTGATACACATGCCACCTATATATTATACACATCTTGCATGCACAATAATAATCCCATACAGTAATATTGAAATACCATAACCAGAAAGCAATATATGTAAATATATGTAGCTTAAAATACATTGTATATTCAATTATAATAATTACCTCCTGTGGCTTTAGCCAAACTTGAATATAAAACAAAAAAATTTATGAATGGGACTATTAAGACAGTTGCAGACAAATTTGTAGTATTTATTTCTGCTAAAGTACGACATTCCCTGATTTATTTGGGTATTCTTTAATTTTATTTGTATATGCATATCCACTATACAGTACATGAATTTAAATCAAATGTTGATTCTATAGCTTTATCGTTTTCTGACCTACTTACTCTCATCGTTTTGTTCCTTTGTCACCAGTGGGCTAGTCACTGGGCTAGTGCTGCTATTTTCCACAATAAGCATATTTTCACGAGTAACCGTTGAACCGATCTCGGTAACAGTTATGATGTCACCAGTTACAACCGGTATCCAATAAAAAATTTCGACACAAAAATGAGAACGGTTACCCAGTGACAGAAAACATAAAATTCAAAACATTTTGACGTTTGTAGACTGGTACGTGATTTAATTGACAGCAACAAGTATAACAAAAGTAGGATAAAATTATTGTTTAGTACTAGATAAATAATAAATAACACATGTTTAATTTAAGCAAATATTGAATATACTCCCTTGCTGCATCGGCATCTAAAGAACATTGTAGAAAATAATTAAAGTTTATTAATGTTATTTAATCATCACCATTTAGTAACATTTCTGCCGTTTTCATGTCTATTTGCACCATATAATCTACACCTCCATCGTTCAATATTATGTGCATTGTTTCGTGTTTAGCTTCATCTGGTTTTCTTTTAGGTTATACCGCTGATAACATACCTCTCGAGGACGGTAACAAACGTTGTTCAACGGTTACAAACTGTGACGTCATAGCTGTGACTACCCTGACTAATATATCTCGCCAAAACGTTCCAGTCACGTTACCGCTGAAGACCGCTGATAACACGGTCTCACGCGAAAAAATACTTAATATATTTGTTTAACAAAGCTGCATCTAAAGAAGAAACACAAATTCCATATTAATAGATACATGTGATATAATATAACACGAAAACTATTTGGTTATTTAAAAGAAAAATATATATTAAAGTTATTTTAGTATATTTACCTTTTAAAAATAAATTATGGACGTCATCTGTAACATTTATTTGATATAATTTATTCACCAAATAAATCCTATCTCTACAATTATCCGGCATATTAAAAACTCTGTCACTGAGCGTAAAAAGTTGTAGATTGAGCGCAAATAAAGTCCGCTCGAAAAAATGGCGACCGTTCCGTCGAAAATTACGATGTAGCGATGACGTAGTGCGACGGAGCGAAGCCGTTCGGCAGAAAAATACGTAGTGCTCAGGTAGCGATCAGTGAGCGATGTGTCTGCCGAACGCGACCATTGCTTTCTAAAATGTTGACAGTTAAATACCATTTCGGAAAAAGGTTTATAGTGATTGTTGTGGTTTATAACTTCTATTCAGAATATGTTAGAAAGTTGCAGTTCACTTATGTACTTCCTACAATTATTAAAAAAAAATTGAAATTTCTTCATGCCAAGTATTTAAAAATAAATACTCTTTTGGCTTAAGTTGAAAACCATGATGTTTTTTTAGCGAAATGTTACATATTTTGTGCTAGAATCAGGTCATGAAATTTACTAGAAATTAATAATAGGCCTTTCTATTTGCTTTTCAGTGTAATGCAATTTACATTACAATTTTTACAGTGCTGCAAGGAAGCCGATAATACAAAGAGCGAATTGAGTGTAGATGGATTTATAACATAACCTCAACAATCAACTCATAACCTGACAAAAACCGAATAGCACTTTCTGAATTCAGGCATTATGTAGTTACTAATCCTTTATAAAAGTGACTTCCAGATCTATATTATATAATGTGAACACATTGTTGCTACAGATCTGCAATATTTTTCTCTTTCTACTTACTACGACTTGCAGTGTTAACCAAATTTAGTTAACGTAAACTCCTTTGGCAGTCTCTTTGTCTATTTATAAAAAGACTGTAACATCATTACAGGCAAGCATATGTAAACAGTTAGATGTAAATTTGCGTGATGATGAAGTTACTAAAACTAGTATATTCGTTCAGTTGGTACAGCTTACCAGATACAGATTATACAAATATTTTGATCAACATTCTGTAATATATTTTAATACACAGTAGAAATAGAATAAATACTGCGGATCTGTAGCAGCAATGTGTATGTGTTCGTATTATATAATATAGATCTATAAGTCACTTTTGTAACGGATTAGTAACTACACAATGCCTGAATTCAGAAAATTATGATCGTTACGATGAGTTGATTGTTACGGTTATGTTATAAATCCATCTACACTCAATTCGTTCCTTTGTATTGTCGGTTTCGTTGGAGCACTGTAAAAATTGTAGTGTAAATTGCACTACACTAAAAAGCGAAGGAAAAGGCCTTTTATCAATTATACTGCACAAATTCCAACTAACATTCGTAGTATAAAGTAAATGGCATGAATAAACTATCTTCATTAATCACTTTGATATATGTTTGACATTAAAAACAGTGTAATTCACACGTGCTATTACCCTGGTGCAGATAAACAATCCTGGTGCAACACTGCAACGATTCCTAAGGATTATAAAATGATATACAGGCTAACAACTTGAACTACGAAAGACTATTGATAGGAGAGGATAGTGGGAGTAATTAAATGTATCCTTTTACTCATTGAGCTAGTATACTAAGGAGACGTTATGAAGCATATTTACTGTATGTTCAAAACGGCGCACTGGGCGGGGCTAAGTGTAGCACCAATATGGCTGCTGCACCAGGTCCGGACTACTGAAAATTATAAGTATAATTTTAAGTGTCCACTTAACAGATGGCTTTATTTAAAATTAATTACGTCATCCCACACCCGTTAGGCCCAAGCCCCATAAATGTCATAACTTGACAATATAAACACTCAATATGTAATAGTTTATTTATGTACCTACATACAGGGGCACCAATTGAAATTTTCCAATTACGGCCCTGCACATTGTTTTTTGTGTCATACACTTACGTATGAAATGTTATTTTAGACGAATTCTTCTTGTCAACGCTGTTTCTACTGTTGCAACTACGTAGAGCACAAGAAACCATAATGTCTTCTAATAGTTTACTATATCATATAACTGTAATAAACAATTAATGCAAACATACATGAAACATACACTATAATCTACATGTTTGACGTAAGTGTAGTACCAATATGGCCGACCTATATCCGTTTTAACCACGTGATGTCGTCTCCCTACTATTCTACCTCAATGGTTTACATCGTGGAAACGAACGAAAATCTGGTGTAAAGTGTAGTTCAGTGCTGCACCGTGCTACACTTTTTAAGCAAAGAAAAGGGTTAATATTATATATTATGTTTCTATACTTTTTTTTGCTGGGGAAAATGCTTTATGCACCCCACTCGTTTGGGTCGATCGCGGAGTGGGAGTGTGGGCTCCCTGCAGCATACCCACTAAAAACTTCATCCGCCTCTTTTCTGGACATTTTCCCCTTATCATATCCTGTACCAGCTTCCACGTGGAGGGCGACTCTAGCATGGTCGGTACCAAGGTCTCCGGTGTTAGTGCACGTCCAATAGTTTTGAAGGAACCCGTTCTATGCTCACGACACCTATCACACGCAAAGATTGTGTGTTCTGACTTGCCAAGTCATCCGCAATAGATACATCCATCATGAGTGTCTCGGTTTATACGTCTAGCAAACGCGCGAAACGAGCCGTGTGCTGTCAGTGCCTGGCACAGGTAGTAGTTTACCTGGCGGTGCTTGCTTGCAATCCAAGAATCAAGACGTCCTATGAGCCGCTTAGTTCACTGCCCCTTATTGCTTAAGGTGTCCCACTTTTTCTGCCATTCGAAGATGGTATTGTTTTTGGCCTAGCTAATTATTTGCTCCAGGATAGGTACGCCTGTATTTGCCTATTTAAACCGCTTTCCTCCATATGGGTGCGCCGTAAAGTAACAGATTGTGGACCGCGCTACACAGGACCACCCTCTTTCCACTGCTTGGGCCTCTGACGTTGGGCATGAGTCCGGTTAGGCTGTATGTTTCTATACTTGAAACAGTTATTTTTGAAAATATCGAAAATGTAATCTTAAGCGATAATACCAATAATAGTTTATACAACCAGTCAATAATGACAGTTATTATACCCGACAGCTGATTTCACGAAGTAGTAACTCGGGTCGAGGAAATAATAGTCATTATTGCGAGTTAGTATACACTACTTTATCTACGACTAACTAAAGATTACTAAAAAAAACAAATCAATTAAACGAAAATATCAATTAATAGATTACTATATCGGTTTTGACGTTTGACAATTAATTAAATACTCGGATTTGTTTATCTTTACTATGATAACGTTGGTATCACAGATCACTAACATCTATAGATACCCGACGCCCGTGCATTAGGTTTAAACCGAATACTGGAGCGCCTCTGGTGTTTGAAGGAAAGAAGTAATTTAATTTAGAGGTAAATTCGAAGGGACGTCAGTAATAACTTGTGAATGATTTATAATAGTTATTTGTGTATTTAGCGAAAAGTGACACATTATTGCGCGAGAGCAATAATGTCCCTTTTTGTCTGTGATACATACAACATTTTTTCTAGAATCACTTAATAAAGCGAAACTGTTTAAATCATAAACTTTATTGTAAAATATTTATAACAAATGGTCAATAGAATAGACTACAATAATTCACTTATCGGCATTATTTTTAACCTGGAACCTGAAAGTGACGATTTTGGTGCCTTGGCTTTCTCGGGAAAATAGACAACAAATACGGTTTCCAAACATTTACATTTTCTTCGCATTACACCATTCTATGAAGTTGTCGCTTCTCATTGTCTTTGATTTTTCTGACAAAAAATTCAAACTTACGGCTCTTGCAGCATTTCTGATCTCAGGAAGTGTACTCAGAATATCACTATCACTATTTTCTATAATTTTCTTCAAATATATTTTAAGTTAACGCGCAAATTGCCAGAAATTATTGTGCTTTGCGATATGTCAATTTGAATGTTACATACTGGTTGCTATGCTATTGACAACACGCAATTTTCAGACTTGATCGCTCTAGAGCGATTAAGTGACAGTCAGTGACGGTCTTCGGTACCTAAACATCAACTTTTCGTTGCCAATGATAAGTAAAAAGCATTCTTTGTCAAGTGATTGCAGAAAAATATTATTATATTTATTATTTCATGATTTGGTATTATGAGTAAAGATAGTCGTTTAAGTGATCACAATTAAACCTCAAATGGCTCCATCTACTGTTTGAAGGAACAAACCACCCAGCTGGTACAATCTGGTTCCATTTAACTGAAACGTCTATAAGTGTAAGTGGTCTGTGGTTGGTATCATTATGTTCTTATTGGCGGAATGTAGGGAATAATGGTAACTCCTGATTTATTTCCACTTAGAGGTCAATAAAACAATAAATAATTAAATACCAATTTATTCCATAACATATAATAATATGTTTTCGTTAAATAACTTCTTCGGTGGAAGAAATTGACATTTAATATGTGTCAAATTACTAATAATATAAATATAAATTGCCATGCCTATCAACAAAATTAATTAAAACAAAGAATTCATTGATATATCGAATTTTAATTATATTCACAAGTAATAATGAAGGAATAATGATTTAATACAACATTAGAAATTGAAATGATTTGAATTATTCGTATATCAATCTATTTTTTGTCAAGCTCTAACAATTCTGTTCAAGGACTAGGGAAAAACATGGCAAAAAAACCTAGTCAAGAGCTTAAAATTAATAAAATTCATGCGTGAATTAAATTATTGTAAATAACGCTTAAATTATCAATATCCGTTCTAAAATTTACCGCGTTTTCATCTTTCTTAATGTATATCATTTCGTAAATTAATCTTTTTTTATAATTATTTTCCTTTTTTAAAAATTTTAGTGTTTTGAAAATCAAAATTATGTCGTCTATCTTTAGAGTGCTTAGATAAAGCAGTTTCAGCGGTGACGTTATGTGTAACAGTGTATTGATGGTTATAAATTCGTTTCTTTAAATATTGTTTGGTTTGTCCGATATAACATTTATTACAATCTTTGCAATCTAATTTATAAACGACATTACTTTGATTATCATGTTTAATGGGTGTTTTTAAATTTGTGAATAAATGTCTATTGTTGGTAGGTATGAAAGTTATGTGAATGTCTGATTTTTTTAATTCGTGTTTTATTGTGTCGCTTAAATTGTTTATATATGGTATAGTGTGGTATATGTTATTATTTGATTTTGTACCTGTGTTATATATTTTATTTATTCTTTTTGTGATTAATTTATTGTAAAACTCTTTAGGATAACTATTTTTTCTAGTATTGTTTTTACTTTGCTTAAATTTTCTTTTCTAAAATCAGGGTGAGCTAATTTAATAGCCTGATCTACTAAACTGTTAATTACGCTTTTTTTAAAATTTACCGAAGTGTTTGAAAAATAGTTTAAATGCCTACTACTACTAGTGTTTTTAATGTACCAGTTTGTTTTTATTTGTGTGTTATCATGTAGTATCTTTACATTTAAAAAGTTTATAGAATTTTGATTTTCTCTTTCAAAAGTAAATTTTAACCTATCATGATATGTGTTAAATGTGTGTAGAACATGTTCAATTTTATCATTTGGTATGCAGCATATACAATCATCTACATACCGCTTATAAAATTGCACATGACAGCCTAGTTTGTCAAGTGAGACCTGCTCTAAGTCCTCCATTACTAAATTTGCTATAACAGCAGATAATGGAGAACCCATTGCTGTACCGAATATTTGTTTATATATTGTGTCATTGTACTGAAAATATGTAGAATTTAAGCAAAGTTTTGCAGCCAACATGAATTCATTTTTTGGTAAATTTGTATAATTTTGAATTAAATTCCATTTTTTGTTTATAATGTTTAATGCCAAATCTGTAGGAACATTTGTGAATAAAGATACAACGTCTAAACTGATAATTTCATGATTACACGGTACGGATTTTTTGTTAATGAAATTAACAAATTCCCACGAATTTTTTACATGATACTCTGTATTTCCTACAACATTACTGAGAATTTTGGATAAAAATTTTGATAAATTGTATGTTGGTGATTGTATACAATTTACAATCGGCCTTAAAGGAATATCAGTTTTATGAATTTTAGGGACGCCATAAATTCGCGGAGTTATCGAATTATATATTTTTAAATGTTTAGCTACGGATTCGTCTATATAATTGCTATTTAACCAACTAGTGATTAATTGGTTATTTTCACTTTGAATTTTGTTAGTCGGGTCTTTTTGTAATGTAATGTAAGTGTTTTGATCGTTTAATAATGAATGCATTTTGGCTGCGTAATCTTTTTTGTACATTATTATACTTTTTTCTCCTTTGTCTGCTTTAGTTATTATAATATCTCGGTTATTACTTAAAAACTTTTTTGTTTCCTTTAACATACGATTTAAATCAGTATCTTTGTGTTTGTTATTACGTCTGTTTTTGTAATTAGTTATGATGTTTACTAATTTGTTACGTAATGTGTTTTGCTTGTTCGGTACTACAGAATTTTGAATAATGTATTCTATATTACAAATTAAATCATCTAAAGATATGTGGTTAACATCTACTGAGAATTTAGGGCCTAAACTAATAATTAACTTTACATTTTCCGGAATTATTATATCTGTTAAATTTATTATCCAATCTTCTTGTAAAATTGGATAATGATTCTTGTTATTTTCTTTTAAAAGATTTTCTATCTTTTTAATATTACTATTTTTTATTTTATTAAAATTTCTTTGAAAATCTAAATTTACTTTTTCAAAAAATTCACCGTAATCATGAGATGACATTTTACTACGGATGTCAATTTCCGTAGTTGAAATGTCATTTCTAATTTTTTCAAGTGTAATGTAAGTGTCCCGAATACATAAATTCAGTGTTTTTTGAAATATAGTGTCTCTTATTTTACTAAACTTACTAACTATAGTGTCATTTGTAATCGTTATGTTAAAGGATTTTTTTATAAAATTCGGAATTACCTTTTCACGCCTGCATTTTATTAAAAAATTTTTCCTATTAATTTGTCGTGCTAATTTTAATTTCAAACTATGGAACTTCTTCTGAACCACCAAACTTTCTTGAATATTCATACTTCAAAAATGCAAAAACCAAACTCTAAATACTCCTTGTCTAGTGGAAGCTAAGGAGAAATACAATTAATATATGTATTTTTTGACCTTTATGTACTTATCTCTTAATTCCTGATTTATTTCCACTTAGAGGTCAATAAAACAATAAATAATTAAATACCAATTTATTCCATAACATATAATAATATGTTTTCGTTAAATAACTTCTTCGGTGGAAGAAATTGACATTTAATATGTGTCAAATTACTAATAATATAAATATAAATTGCCATGCCTATCAACAAAATTAATTAAAACAAAGAATTCATTGATATATCGAATTTTAATTATATTCTCAAGTAATAATGAAGGAATAATGATTTAATACAACATTAGAAATTGAAATGATTTGAATTATTCGTATATCAATCTATTTTTTGTCAAGCTCTAACAATTCTGTTCAAGGACTAGGGAAAAACATGGCAAAAAAACCTAGTCAAGAGCTTAAAATTAATAAAATTCATGCGTGAATTAAATTATTGTAAATAACGCTTAAATTATCAATATCCGTTCTAAAATTTACCGCGTTTTCATCTTTCTTAATGTATATCATTTCGTAAATTAATCTTTTTTTATAATTATTTTCCTTTTTTAAAATTTTAGTGTTTTGAAAATCAAAATTATAACGTCTATCTTTAGATGATTAGATAAAGCAGTTTCAGCGGTGACGTTATGTGTAAAAGTGTATTGATGGTTATAAATTCGTTTCTTTAAATATTGTTTGGTTTGTCATAAACATTTATTACAATCTTTGCAATCTAATTTATAAACGACATTACTTTGATTATCATGTTTAATGGGTGTTTTTAAATTTGTGAATAAATGTCTATTGTTGGTAATAACTAAAGTTATGTGAATGTCTGATTTTTTTAATTCGTGTTTTATTGTGTCGCTTAAATTGTTTATATATGGTATAGTGTGGTATATGTTATTATTTGATTTTACCTGTGTTATATATTTTATTTATTCTTTTTGTGATTAATTTATTGTAAAACTCTTTAGGATAACTATTTTTTTATAGTATTGTTTTTACTTTGCTTAAATTTTCTTTTCTAAAATCAGGGTGAGCTAATTTAATAGCCTGATCTACTAAACTGTTAATTACGCTTTTTTTCCTTTACCGAAGTGTTTGAAAAATAGTTTAAATGCCTACTACTACTAGTGTTTTTAATGTACCAGTTTGTTTTTATTTGTGTGTTATCATGTAGTATCTTTACATTTAAAAAGTTTATAGAATTTTGATTTTCTCTTTCAAAAGTAAATTTTAACCTATCATGATATGTGTTAAATGTGTCTAGAACATGTTGACGTTGTATCTTTATTCACAAATGTTCCTACAGATTTGGCATTAAACATTATAAACAAAAAATGGAATTTAATTCAAAATTATACAAATTTACCAAAAAATGAATTCATGTTGGCTGCAAAACTTTGCTTAAATTCTACATATTTTCAGTACAATGACACAATATATAAACAAATATTCGGTACAGCAATGGGTTCTCCATTATCTGCTGTTATAGCAAATTTAGTAATGGAGGACTTAGAGCAGGTCTCACTTGACAAACTAGGCTGTCATGTGCAATTTTATAAGCGGTATGTAGATGATTGTATATGCTGCATACCAAATGATAAAATTGAACATGTTCTACACACATTTAACACATATCATGATAGGTTAAAATTTACTTTTGAAAGAGAAAATCAAAATTCTATAAACTTTTTAAATGTAAAGATACTACATGATAACACACAAATAAAAACAAACTGGTACATTAAAAACACTAGTAGTAGTAGGCATTTAAACTATTTTTCAAACACTTCGGTAAATTTTAAAAAAAGCGTAATTAACAGTTTAGTAGATCAGGCTATTAAATTAGCTCACCCTGATTTTAGAAAAGAAAATTTAAGCAAAGTAAAAACAATACTAGAAAAAAATAGTTATCCTAAAGAGTTTTACAATAAATTAATCACAAAAAGAATAAATAAAATATATAACACAGGTACAAAATCAAATAATAACATATACCACACTATACCATATATAAACAATTTAAGCGACACAATAAAACACGAATTAAAAAAATCAAACATTCACATAACTTTCATACCTACCAACAATAGACATTTATTCACAAATTTAAAAACACCCATTAAACATGATAATCAAAGTAATGTCGTTTATAAATTAGATTGCAAAGATTGTAATAAATGTTATATCGGACAAACCAAACAATATTTAAAGAAACGAATTTATAACCATCAATACACTGTTACACATAACGTCACCGCTGAAACTGCTTTATCTAAGCACTCTTAAGATAGACGACATAATTTTGATTTTCAAAACACTAAAATTTTAAAAAAGGAAAATAATTATAAAAAAAGATTAATTTACGAAATGATATACATTAAGAAAGATGAAAACGCGGTAAATTTTAGAACGGATATTGATAATTTAAGCGTTATTTACAATAATTTAATTCACGCATGAATTTTATTAATTTTAAGCTCTTGACTAGGTTTTTTTGCCATGTTTTTCCCTAGTCCTTGAACAGAATTGTTAGAGCTTGACAAAAAATAGATTGATATACGAATAATTCAAATCATTTCAATTTCTAATGTTGTATTAAATCATTATTCCTTCATTATTACTTGTGAATATAATTAAAATTCGATATATCAATGAATTCTTTGTTTTAATTAATTTTGTTGATAGGCATGGCAATTTATATTTATATTATTAGTAATTTGACACATATTAAATGTCAATTTCTTCCACCGAAGAAGTTATTTACCGAAAACATATTATTATATGTTATGGAATAAATTGGTATTTAATTATTTATTGTTTTATTGACCTCTAAGTGGAAATAAATCAGGAATTAAGAGATAAGTACATAAAGGTCAAAAAATACATATATTAATTGTATTTCTCCTTAGCTTCCACTAGACAAGGAGTATTTAGAGTTTGGTTTTTGCATTTTTGAAGTATGAATATTCAAGAAAGTTTGGTGGTTCAGAAGAAGTTCCATAGTTTGAAATTAAAATTAGCACGACAAATTAATAGGAAAATTTTTTTAATAAAATGCAGGCGTGAAAAGGTAATTCCGAATTTTATAAAAAAATCCTTTAACATAACGATTACAAATGACACTATAGTTAGTAAGTTTAGTAAAATAAGAGACACTATATTTCAAAAAACACTGAATTTATGTATTCGGGACACTTACATTACACTTGAAAAAATTAGAAATGACATTTCAACTACGGAAATTGACATCCGTAGTAAAATGTCATCTCATGATTACGGTGAATTTTTTGAAAAAGTAAATTTAGATTTTCAAAGAAATTTTAATAAAATAAAAAATAGTAATATTAAAAAGATAGAAAATCTTTTAAAAGAAAATAACAAGAATCATTATCCAATTTTACAAGAAGATTGGATAATAAATTTAACAGATATAATAATTCCGGAAAATGTAAAGTTAATTATTAGTTTAGGCCCTAAATTCTCAGTAGATGTTAACCACATATCTTTAGATGATTTAATTTGTAATATAGAATACATTATTCAAAATTCTGTAGTACCGAACAAGCAAAACACATTACGTAACAAATTAGTAAACATCATAACTAATTACAAAAACAGACGTAATAACAAACACAAAGATACTGATTTAAATCGTATGTTAAAGGAAACAAAAAAGTTTTTAAGTAATAACCGAGATATTATAATAACTAAAGCAGACAAAGGAGAAAAAAGTATAATAATGTACAAAAAAGATTACGCAGCCAAAATGCATTCATTATTAAACGATCAAAACACTTACATTACATTACAAAAAGACCCGACTAACAAAATTCAAAGTGAAAATAACCAATTAATCACTAGTTGGTTAAATAGCAATTATATAGACGAATCCGTAGCTAAACATTTAAAAATATATAATTCGATAACTCCGCGAATTTATGGCGTCCCTAAAATTCATAAAACTGATATTCCTTTAAGGCCGATTGTAAATTGTATACAATCACCAACATACAATTTATCAAAATTTTTATCCAAAATTCTCAGTAATGTTGTAGGAAATACAGAGTATCATGTAAAAAAATTCGTGGGAATTTGTTAATTTCATTAACAAAAAATCCGTACCGTGTAATCATGAAATTATCAGTTTAGACGTTGTATCTTTATTCACAAATGTTCCTACAGATTTGGCATTAAACATTATAAACAAAAAATGGAATTTAATTCAAAATTATACAAATTTACCAAAAAATGAATTCATGTTGGCTGCAAAACTTTGCTTAAATTCTACATATTTTCAGTACAATGACACAATATATAAACAAATATTCGGTACAGCAATGGGTTCTCCATTATCTGCTGTTATAGCAAATTTAGTAATGGAGGACTTAGAGCAGGTCTCACTTGACAAACTAGGCTGTCATGTGCAATTTTATAAGCGGTATGTAGATGATTGTATATGCTGCATACCAAATGATAAAATTGAACATGTTCTACACACATTTAACACATATCATGATAGGTTAAAATTTACTTTTGAAAGAGAAAATCAAAATTCTATAAACTTTTTAAATGTAAAGATACTACATGATAACACACAAATAAAAACAAACTGGTACATTAAAAACACTAGTAGTAGTAGGCATTTAAACTATTTTTCAAACACTTCGGTAAATTTTAAAAAAAGCGTAATTAACAGTTTAGTAGATCAGGCTATTAAATTAGCTCACCCTGATTTTAGAAAAGAAAATTTAAGCAAAGTAAAAACAATACTAGAAAAAAATAGTTATCCTAAAGAGTTTTACAATAAATTAATCACAAAAAGAATAAATAAAATATATAACACAGGTACAAAATCAAATAATAACATATACCACACTATACCATATATAAACAATTTAAGCGACACAATAAAACACGAATTAAAAAAATCAGACATTCACATAACTTTCATACCTACCAACAATAGACATTTATTCACAAATTTAAAAACACCCATTAAACATGATAATCAAAGTAATGTCGTTTATAAATTAGATTGCAAAGATTGTAATAAATGTTATATCGGACAAACCAAACAATATTTAAAGAAACGAATTTATAACCATCAATACACTGTTACACATAACGTCACCGCTGAAACTGCTTTATCTAAGCACTCTAAAGATAGACGACATAATTTTGATTTTCAAAACACTAAAATTTTAAAAAAGGAAAATAATTATAAAAAAAGATTAATTTACGAAATGATATACATTAAGAAAGATGAAAACGCGGTAAATTTTAGAACGGATATTGATAATTTAAGCGTTATTTACAATAATTTAATTCACGCATGAATTTTATTAATTTTAAGCTCTTGACTAGGTTTTTTTGCCATGTTTTTCCCTAGTCCTTGAACAGAATTGTTAGAGCTTGACAAAAAATAGATTGATATACGAATAATTCAAATCATTTCAATTTCTAATGTTGTATTAAATCATTATTCCTTCATTATTACTTGTGAATATAATTAAAATTCGATATATCAATGAATTCTTTGTTTTAATTAATTTTGTTGATAGGCATGGCAATTTATATTTATATTATTAGTAATTTGACACATATTAAATGTCAATTTCTTCCACCGAAGAAGTTATTTAACGAAAACATATTATTATATGTTATGGAATAAATTGGTATTTAATTATTTATTGTTTTATTGACCTCTAAGTGGAAATAAATCAGGAATTAAAAGATAAGTACATAAAGGTCAAAAAATACATATATTAATAATGGTAACGTAATGTCTCATTATTCCCTGGTCGCATTTCATTATTTCCTCCGGGTATTATGAGCACTATTGTTAACCAATAGTGATTAATATAATACTTACTTTATTGTTTAGTCGTAGATAAAGAAATTTATTGTCATTAATAGATAATAATTATAATAGAATAAGAATACAAATACAAATTACACAAATCGAAAAATTCTTAATTCTTCATTATACATGAAAAGCGTATCCAAATTCTTAGTAGAAGTTACACAACGTAGATGTATACGGGTAATTGCAGGTATAGACTTTAGAGCTGACTGTAAAAGTGTGTACCGACTGTTGACATTCTTGAATGTGTTCTTGTTCCTTTTAGAATGGGGATATTTGCTTAAAGTGTATATTAAATTATAGTGTCTACGTATTTTCTTTTTGTGTATTATTAATGAATATGCCAAGAAGAAATACCAAAGTTTGAATTTACCGCATTTATGACGTGTTACTGGTAAATTGACAGAGAAGCTTGCCAAAAGTATGACATGCAAAGAAATAGAAATAGCACATCAATGTTTTCTTAATCAGAAAATTGATTTGGATAATTTGTTAGTGCTTGTTCATCCAAATCCATTTTATAGATAAAATCTTGGTCACTTGTTATATTACTTATGATAAACTATTCGTGGTTG
Source organism: Holotrichia oblita (assembly GCA_023690525.1). NCBI lineage: Eukaryota > Metazoa > Arthropoda > Insecta > Coleoptera > Scarabaeidae > Holotrichia > Holotrichia oblita. The sequence continues at coordinate 86,655,099 of CM043019.1, read as the reverse complement.
AGGTTGTATCGATGCTTGAGCACGCAATTTTGACGTAAATGTCATTAAAAATCTGTCAAAATCGCGTGCCCAAGCATCGACACATTCTCAAGCACGGACTATAAATATGACCCTTAGAGTTTTCAGTTTTAATTTGTGTATTTTTTAATATTATCACCTTTGGAATCGTGCTTTATTTTTATTTGAATCTTATTTGATATCAATTGAATGAAATGTTTTGTACCTCGTTGCAAGAACAATTTTAAAATCAATACGGAAAAGCGTCTTTATTTCCAACATGGTACAAAAAAATCAAAAGTATTTCTATATTCATAATAATGAAGTGAAAAGTGGCGGAGTTCAGATGCGTCACTAAAAGTTGACATCTGCTCTTCCACTCAACCATTCTATCTAAACCTAAGGCCTAAAATCTAAAAAGAGAGTAGTTACATGCGCCAAAAATGAGTGTACTTCAGGGATAATTTTTGGGCATATCTTCGTTTCTTTAGGGTGTTTTGGTTTATAATTAGTTTTAATTTCGCTAATTCTCTTCTCATGCCCTGGTTTAGCTACGTCTAGATGGTTTTCTGTATAACATAATAAATTAGAAACACCTCGTCTGGCACAATATGGACGTCGGCTTTATAAGAATGTATGACTTTACAATTTCTTTCATGGTTAACAAATATTGAGTAAAAGTCACATCGTTTTTCTTTTTACGTGTTGACAGGATTATATGCAACATAGCACTATTAATTTATTATTCTTGCTTTACTTATACGTTTTTACATTCCGTATTTCAATACACAAAAACTACGCATTAAAGACTGAAAGTTCTATTACATTTGATTGCACAACATAAATGTATTTCATATACATACACGTCTTATCGTCAAAACGTCTTTTTTCTATTAATTGTCACTGTCAACACACCTGTCATTCCCTACATAAACAATGCTTGTATGTACACCGTGTCCGTAAATGTTTGAAGCTGACGTCTGTCAAGATGTATGCAATATCTGTGCTTAAAGTTTACCACCCTGAGAATTTCAGTTGGTTTATTCCTCTATGGCCATAGTCGCGCGTCTGTAATTTCGTTGGGTTTGTTTTTTTGTCATTGCAATGGTTTCATAGCTGTAATTTTTTATAATTATTAATTTTAATTAGCAATAAGCGTTTGCAAAAGGAAGCGTATTGTGTTTGATTTTAAGAAACAATTTTAATAATTATACTGAAAGTAACTACCGCGTGGGACGCTAATGTTAATTCTTGCAATCAAACTCAGATGTAGTGTGACAAACTTAACCAAAATTTGACAGTAGCTGTCAGCTTCAAACATTTACGGACACCCGATAGGTACATTACTATACAGGGATCTTTTTTTATCATTACACATACACTTTCCCTATATGTAATGATAAAAAAAAGTCAATGCATTGACATAGTAGGCAACCAATTATACACCAGTCTATTTTATTTTCGAAGTAAGATTTGCGGTACCAAGGATTATTAGGGCGTGGAAGAATTTAAAATAAGCAAAGTAAAATAGCATTTTAAAATGTGTATCGTACAGTATTTCCTCTACAATTTCACTTTTTATTTCAAAATAATAAATAGTTAATAAAAATATGACAGCTCATGGTTCTCGCTTGTCAAAATACGACTGTATAACTGGTTGCCTACTATGCAGCTATAATGCATTGACTTTTTTTTTAAGTTACACATAGGAAAAGTGTATGTGTAATGATAAAAAAAGAACCCGGTATACGTTTGTCGTTTATATATTCTTACAAGTTTGAGCCAATAAAAAGAAGTACCATTACACGTCACTAAACGCCGGATTTACAAATAATCGGTTTTATTATTATTTTTTGTGCAATTCCAGCAACACTAAAATTATAATTTTTGCTATCACCTACATCAGATTATAGTAATCTTTCATAATATAATATTTATTAACACATTTAAAAAAACGGGACGGCCCCATTAAACTTGAATTATTTTCTATAGAATTTGATTTATTTTATGAAAAAACACAATCAATATTTTTGATATATGCAAATTGTCAGCATGTCACAGATACGAGAATACAGAATGCAATAATTCGACTTTGGTAACACCGTACTTTTGTGTCATATCATTTACAATATGCCGAGTATCCGGGCTGTCCAACCTGTATACAACCTAACAACTTGAACTACGAAAGCCTCTTGATAGGAGACGCTAGTGGGAGGTAAAATTAAATGTATCCATTTTAGTATTGTCAATTGTTTGTATGACAGGAATATCAGTGGTTATGTCAAATACTATGACAAATGATAAAACCACTTTATAATTTGCACTTTTTCATTAAGGTTCTATTTTCACTCCTAGCGAGCACATCCTATACTAACATCGGCTGTCATTACAAATAAATTGGATAACAGAGGGAGCTAATAGTACCAGTTGTCGATCATACTGCGAGATGAAAGACAGCAATATACAAAATGAGATAGTAAGATCGTAACATAGAGACATGTCGTGAAAGGGGTATAAGCACGTAGAAAGGAATATAAAGTAAATTCGAATTGCAGTAATTGTGGCGATGATGTGCCCCTCTTTTAGAAAGGTGCCAAACCATTTGGAACGTCTACAGATATCTGTTTTACTACCGGATACGTTTCTTGCAATACTCTTTTTATTTAGCATATATTTCTTTTTATAATGTACACCATGCTTATTCCCGTTCATATTTAGTGGACGAATAAGTTTATAACTCTTGAAATACTTTACTTTAAAAAATAAAAAAAAATCTTTTTATTAAACACGTAATTTCTGTCACTTACTATTCCTCCACCAATTTATAATTAAATGTTAATATTCCAGTAATAATTTCTTGTTTATAATCATTCTTCACAAAAATTATTGCAAGTAAAAATAACAATTAATATATGTATTTTTTGACCTTTATGTACTTATCTTTTAATTCCGATTTATTTCCACTTTGCATATCATGATAGGTTAAAATTTACTTTTGAAAGAGAAAATCAAAATTCTATAAACTTTTTAAATGTAAAGATACTACATGATAACACACAAATAAAAACAAACTGGTACATTAAAGACACTAGTAGTAGTAGTAGGCATTTAAACTATTTTTCAAACACTTCGGTAAATTTAAAAAAAAGCGTAATTAACAGTTTAGTAGATCAGGCTATTAAATTAGCTCACCCTGATTTTAGAAACGAAAATTTAAGCAAAGTAAAAACAATACTAGAAAAAAATAGTTATCCTAAAGAGTTTTACAATAAATGAATCACAAAAAGAATAAATAAAATATATAACACAGGTACAAAATCAAATAATAACATATACCACACTATACCATATATAAACAATTTAAGCGACACAATAAAACACGATTTAAAAAAATCAGACATTCACATAACTTTCATACCTACCAACAATAGACATTTATTCACAAATTTAAAAACACCCATTAAACATGATAATCAAAGTAATGTCGTTTATAAATTAGATTGCAAAGATTGTAATAAATGTTATATCGGACAAACCAAACAATATTTAAAGAAACGAATTTATAACCATCAATACACTGTTACACATAACGTCACCGCTGAAACTGCTTTATCTAAGCACTCTAAAGATAGACGACATAATTTTGATTTTCAAAACACTAAAATTTTAAAAAAGGAAAATAATTATAAAAAAAGATTAATTTACGAAATGATATACATTAAGAAAGATGAAAACGCGGTAAATTTTAGAACGGATATTGATAATTTAAGCGTTATTTACAATAATTTAATTCACGCATGAATTTTATTAATTTTAAGCTCTTGACTAGGTTTTTTTGCCATGTTTTTCCCTAGTCCTTGAACAGAATTGTTAGAGCTTGACAAAAAATAGATTGATATACGAATAATTCAAATCATTTCAATTTCTAATGTTGTATTAAATCATTATTCCTTCATTATTACTTGTGAATATAATTAAAATTCGATATATCAATGAATTCTTTGTTTTAATTAATTTTGTTGATAGGCATGGCAATTTATATTTATATTATTAGTAATTTGACACATATTAAATGTCAATTTCTTCCACCGAAGAAGTTATTTAACGAAAACATATTATTATATGTTATGGAATAAATTGGTATTTAATTATTTATTGTTTTATTGACCTCTAAGTGGAAATAAATCAGGAATTAAAAGATAAGTAAAAATAACGCAATTTCAAATTTCCCACCAACAACTGATAATAGCCCCTTAATTGTGTAATCCATTAGAATAAAGTTTGATGGTTCGGTAAAATATTTGACATAACCACTGATATTCCTGTCATATAAAAACTTGACAATAGTAAAATTAATACATTTAATTTTAACTCCCACCACCCTCTCCTATCAATAGGTTTCGTAGTTCAAGTCTGGTTCAAGTTGTTAGCCTGTATTATCTTTGCATTACACTTCACTTGAGAATGCTCATATTGTATAATTTGAAAAATGTTTCTGTTCCCCATTGCTATGATCAACAAATATAAATCCATGGCAATCTTTCAAATTGGTAGTGGATACGCCTGTCACGTATTATTTAAGTAGGTTTGTCACAGACATGCTAAATGATTGTCTATAGAGTTGCGTATTGTGTGACCTGTGTATTTGAGGTTGTGCCGACGCTTGAACGATTTTGACGTAAATGTCATTACAAATTTGTCAAAATCGCGTCCTCAAGCATCGATAAACCTCAAGCTCGCACTATAAATATGACCTTAAATTTAGACGTGACGGGTATATCTATTCCACTCGCTCACGGGAAAAAAATTGTGGTTCGCTTTTTACTTAAGATTTACAAAAGGTATAATGAAATAAATAAATTCTACTAATACTCTAATACTACTATAGCAAAAAGTAGTTTAAAAAGTTAAAATAAATTTATTGTTTTAACGCATAATACTTCTATATTAGAAAAACTAATTTATATTATTTTTAGGGTTCCTCCGCAACCTTCTCCTTCAGCGAACACCAATTGGGTTCAGTTTTAAGTAAAACGTTAAAGAATTTATAACATATAGATTTATAGAAAATATAGATAGTAAGTATGAATATATTGTTTTCGGTAGGAAGTATCTCTACACTTAGATATATTAATGACTACAATATGTATTTTGTTTTTAATATCATTATAATACTAAGGATTATTGCTAATGCGTATATTATTGTAAGATAATCCAAATATGGAAGATGTAGCATATGCACTAGTCCAGAAATACGATTGGCGTCTATAATTTGTTACCGAAGTGATGATAAATAAAATTTTGTAATATATATTAGTTTCAAAAAATATGTTGAATGTTCTGATGGGAAACATTTTATATACTATTTTGTTACTGACATCTTATCAAGTAGAATATCATAGAATTAAGGAAGAGGCAGGGATACACCATCCTCAGAAGTCATTAAATGTAGTTCATTTAAAAATTGGTTTTGTCAGACAGAATATTAAATGGAGGCATAATATATCAATTTAGTTACTTTATGAAATCATTAAAACAAAACTCAAGTTTACCAAAAAAAGAAGTATTTCTGTGAAGTTGACTTTATTTTAATAATTTAATTTTGTGTTACACATTTCACCAGCTCAACAATTTAAATAGCTATTTTATCGTACACTGATTTTCATTATTTATAAAGTTAAGTGTAATTGAACACCGAGATGAGGGATTTACTTGCCATAATATACAAATTACTTATTTTTAACTGTAGTTAAAGTATCAACTACACATAAATATTCTAACGGAGTATAATACTGCTAACAAATTAACTCCGTGCGTACGTACCATCGTTGAAAAAATTAGGAAATCTGTGCCGCATAGTTTTCATTAATGGTATATGCTATCAAGAACAAAATGAAAATGGAAACCTCATTACGTTGGTAAGTTGGAGTTTCAATATTTACTTAATGCAAACAGTATTTTTAAATATATGAGGAGTATTTAAGAAATAAAATGAAGTATTGAAGCGTAAAAATCAGGTATCTAGTTTCATTTGCTCACGATGGTATTAAGTTCGTATATCACAATCAAATGTTGGTTAACTTTGATTTTACAAGGAAAAGTAATGGAATCGACCTGTAAAATTTAATTTATAGTTGGCTGTATTAAGAGTTCTAAAGCACGAGGAAAAATTTTAGTATTTCTACTGAATATCTGTGCGTATACAATATTTGTCTTCAAGCTTTTAGTTACCTTTAAGAAAACCGTAAATATTTGACGTCGACATTTTATATTTAGCCGAATCATACAAGCTATAATTGCATTAGAATAGTGTTCATAGGAATATAATAACTTTCAATCAATGCATAATAAATGAATTAATCAAATTTTGGAAGTCTATTTGTAACTTTATTGTTTAGTTGTAAGATGGTGAGGAGATTATTGCATAGCCGTTATTTTTCGCGAAAAAAAGTAGCCAGCATTACTGAAACCGTATTTATTACGATTGATATAAGGATTTACTTAGGTACAGTTGTAATCACGAAAGATGATCCCTGCGTCATCAATTAGATTTGTATGAATCAAATCAGTACTTCGGCGTCATGTTAAATACTGTAAATATCAAAATGAATATGGCAGCTATGACATTTTCATTTTTGGGTTAAGTGCGTGGGGATTTATTGACAGGCCGTAAAAATTTAAAACAAGTTATTGCAATTGTACCTACCGTAATGTTCTACTATGTATTGCCACTATAGTTAAAAAATAAATGTCTTCAAAAAATTGTTAAACGAATACGTACGGAGATGCATTGTCAAATGTATGTCAACTTTTTAAGTCAAGAAGCGGAAATAAGTATATAGCTTAAGCGCAGACAACGAACTAATCTCGTCTTTGTTGTATTCAAGTGAATTGCACGAGCCGTACGTCTCTGCAAAGTTTCAAAATACAAACTGTCGTCCAGGCTGTCCTTGTCATACAAATAGATATTTGGATATCAAAATTATTCTTTGAATGTCTTTGATTGAGTTATATGTAAGTGACGCAGGGATCATCTTTCGTGATTACAACTATAATAATAATACTTGAGCGTAGGTTTCCACGCTCGTCGTATATTATGTTGAAGTCTTGCAGGTGTTATCGCGTAGATAAGTTTACACTCGACATTGGCAGTGATGCACTGGAAATTATGAAGAATCCAAGTAACTTCACCTATGAAAATGGGTAAAAACTCAGCAAAACTTGGCCAATAACTTTACAAGATCGTCGACGTAATCACAATACCGAAACGAATGCAGCTCATCGAACTGTAACGAAACAGCGAAGCAAAGAAAAAATAAGGTATATAACGATGAGACCACAACATCAGTCTTCTGAAGAAGCGAAACGTCAAGTGTAAACTTATCTACGCGACCTGAAGACTTCAACGCAATCATATTATTATTGTCATGATTCTAATGAAATTTGTACATTGCTATGCATAAATATACCTTTTCTGAAAATGTCAATCTCTATATACATCCACATTTTCCTAAAATAATACACAAACATTTACTAGTTTTTTTAATAGTATATAAAATTTGAATTATTCTTTGTAATTTCCTAAGATTAGAATTGATTTCCTTCAACATATTCTCGATATGTGAGTACATTCGACTCGAGAGTCAGTACATACTTAGATTGTAGTAATATTTCTGTGCAATATGCAAAAAAAAGTGTGAATGCCGAAAGTAATATACTGATGATGATTCACGAGTTATAAACAGAATGTTGGTGAGTTAAGTTTTCTTACACTGTGTCTACACTACTACTACTGTGTTTCCCTACTATTGAAATTGAAAAAAAGAAAACCATTGAAAAGTCAATACTTTTTAATTTTATTTTTACTTTGAGCAAACAAATAATACTTTAAATAAAAATTTATATTCAACTCTGGCTTCAGTAAATTGACATATCTGAGCATTTTAGGTACGGAGATTAATTAAATCGTTATAACTTATTCAATTACCATTTTAGATATGAGAACACCTAATACAGATTAAAAAAGAATATTTTGTAGAATCAGAATATCTAAGAAATATATACCTTTCCATTTAAAAAAATGTGCGTATGCAAAATTTCATTCGTCTCTTTTACTCCTACGTGACGTAATATCACTATAAAGTAAGATCGGTATCTGTCACTTTTTCTCTTTAATTGCGAATAAGTCAGAAGGAATGGTACTTAGGTATAGGGTATGATACATGAAATATGTGTAAAATTTGTGATAGAACCTGAATTTGCAATTTATTTTATAGTATGCTATTTAAAAAATCGAAGTTGATGCCCACTTCCGGTTAACCGGAAGTGAAACTTATTCAAAAATATTTTCACGTGATAGTTCATATTCAACTATATCCAACTGCAAAATTTTGTTTTAAAATTCTGTTCCGTTTGTATAATACTTTTAATAGGCCTTTTTCTGTATATAGTCAAATTTAACATCTAACCACATCGTTTTCGATATTTTAATATCGTTTTTACAGTAAAATACACATTTTTTTCTGTATAAACGCAAAACATATTGCTTATTTAGTATTGAACCTTGATGACGTGATATTCTGCAAGTAGCATATCACAATTTGCTAGATGAGTAAAATTCATTGTCAAAGAAATAATTTACTAATGATGTATAGATAATCCCAAAAACTATTTACGTGACAACTACTAGGAAAACCTGTATGTGATTATTTATTCCATAATATTGGGTCACTGCCATTATTTGGCAATTATCACATGTTTGCTTATTTTTAGATTTATCATTTTCTCTAGAAATATCTAAAAATACACAGAGCATTCTATTAAAAAAATGTGTTTTTATGAATATCTCGGAAACAGAATAATAGAGTTATTCTCCAGTTTTCACCAACTCAATCAGAATTACAAATATCACAGATTTTTTACTTTGCATACGATATACATAAATATGCACATGCAAAAATGAGTTTGCACTTTTTAATTAATTCTTATTAAGAATATACCAAATTGAAATCCTGTGTTCAAGCTTTGACGATACGAATGCATTATAAAGCATACTTATGCTTTATATTGTATTAACAACACAAGAACAGTTTATAAAAGAGTTTAATTATGAGCTTTGTTTGTAGAATGAGTTTTAGCTTAGTACGATATATGCTTGATAATAAACTGTTGCAAATTCCATGAAAACTATTTTTTTAATGAATTTACTAAATGTACCGGTAAACATATGTATATAGATCTTGGTTCGAAAAACACTGGAGTTCAGAATCTACTAATTTTGTGTCATTCTTTTTTTAAAAATATTTGTATGTTTAATAAACTTTGGTAATCAAAAATATAGGAAATTATTATTATTATTATTGATTTATGATAACACTCCGCGACACTTGATTGGACGCGATACCTATAACTTTGATAAAAGAACACTTTTTTAAACTTTTGTATTTTGTACCTTTTCAAATTGTTATTTTAGGCAAGTTTTATAAGTAAGAGCAAAGAATTTTGAAATTTAATTAACTGATAAATTTTATTTGGAAACCTGGCACGGCACTTGATTAAACGCAGTCAAATAAAACAACAAAATCGCTGGGAAAAATTATTTAGTAATGAGTGTGATCACCATTCTTATTTACAGCTTCAATCATTCTATTGGGTAAAGAATTGTATACTTTTTGGATGTATTGTAAGGGCAATTCAGTCCAAGCTTCTCGAATTGCTTGTTTTAATTGTTCTTTCTTCAGAAACTGTCTACCATCAGTGTAAATCCGTCGGAACAGCCATCCCTACACATTTTCTATTATGTTTAGATTGGGCGAGAGAGCTGGCCACGGCAATAAAGTAATTTCTTTGTCCTGGAACCATTTTTGGGCAACTCGAGCACTGTGTTCAGGCGCGTTATCCTGCTGGAAAATGAAATCTTGTGTGTATTTTTGATTACTTCTTTTGCATTTTCCATGAGTTGCAGGTACTTTTGAGCAGTTAGGGCTCCCTGTACGAAAACTAGATCGACGGCTGCTGCATTAGAAATTGCACCCTATACCATTACTCCTCCACCAGCTTGCGGTTTACGTGATATTATTCTGGGCTCCTTTCTCAAATCATGTCGGTAATAGCGGAAACCATCAGGGCCATCCAGCGTAAAACGTTTTTCGTCCAAAAAAACAACTTTCTTCCAGGTTTCCTGCCACGCAATGTTCCCTGGCAAAATTCAATCTTTGTTTTCGATGTCGGGCAGTTAAAGCAGGTTTTCTCTTCAATCGCAAGCGTCGAATTTGTGGAGATTTTTTTAAATTCTTTGAACTGTTCTTACGGATGCAGATGTTCCTGCAGCATCCCTAATTTGCCTTGCCGTAACTGCAGAATTCGATGCAATTCTTAGGATGCTCCGTTTTTCTCGTTTGGTAGTCGCTGTAGCAATTTGCCCTCTCCGTTTTTTTGCCATAATTTTCCTTGTCTTGAAGATAATTGCGGATTACACGATCACTCCGTCTTAACTTTCTCGCTATTTCTTGTATTGAAAGGTTTTCGTTTTTCAAAACGTCAATTTGCCCTCTTTCCACTTCAGCGAGCGTTTTTCCACCTCCCATGCCTCTAAACAAACTAGCCAAACACATTTTTTTCTTAAAAACTACTTTTAACAATTATTCCTAATTAGAACTGTCGCACAACAACCTTTTCTTATCTCTTACACAACAATAACTGAAATGCGTTCAATTAAGTGTCGCAGTATTTCTATCCCATTAGTACAATTCCGCGCGGCACTCATATAATCTCTAACTGCTGCTTGCAGGTACCGGCCAGATTTCCAAGAAATATTAGAAGGGTATAATGGTATACTTAAAGTTGTATGGATTTGTACATTAACCCTTGTTTTTAAATATATTACTTGCAGCCAATCAAGTGTCGCGGAGTGTGTATGTTCATGTGTTGGTAACAAAATATAAGAAAGAAACATAAGACAATAGACTGAAGGGAGCTCGGAATGGAAAATTGGCATTACGCATGTGTCAACTTTTCAAGCATTATACGCTTGCGCCTGTCAAGTTTTGATAGTGATCGTTCTACGAACTAAAGCTATGGTAAACAAATCCAAAATCGCAACGATTGTATCCAGGAAGAGAATTCACATAAATCTACCAGAGAAACTAATTTTTAGTTTGGTACTCGAAACGTAGATGACGGAGCAAGAGAATGTTTTCGTATTGTAAAATTCTTAATTTTTGATCGGTTTATTATAAGGAAAGGAAGTAGAAATAGTCTTATCAGACAATTCTTTCTACAAAACGATTGTGTTTGCAATTTAGTAGTCCAGATGCTGTAGAAAATTTTAATTAAAATATAAAAATAATTATTACTGGCATATAACAGGAAAAAAAAACGAAAATTCTGAATCCTTAACAAGTGATTTTTATCGTAGTCGGTAAAAATTATCGGCTATTAGTTTTAAAGGCTACTATTCCTAGTATCGGTCGAATCGAATGAAATCCTTCAATTATCGCCATAATAGTATAGGACGCATTAGTAAAAATAATTGTTTTTAAGGTATTGTGCATTGCATATATTTTTATTTGTAAGTAATGTTTCATTCCGTACTTATCAAACGGCTAGTATTTTTAAATGTAGCATAAGTATACACTATTTGTGACTAGCAATTTGCATTAAAAATAGAAATATAAATATAATTCTTATAATATTTTAAATTTATTATTGGTAAGTATTTCAAAATATTCCTTGAGCAGTGTGTTATTGGAATTCTTTTTGCTGCTTCAATACTTGATGATATTGTTTATTGACCAAATGTCACTAATCTACGGAATCTTACGGAATCTTCATTTATACTCCATGGTGGTCTTCGCATTTTTGATTGTATGGAAAGGAGTTAATAGTTTATTTAAATTGAAAGACTTTTTAGCTTTAGATAATCTCCAAGTGGAATTTGTAAAAGGTAAATCCTCGCAAAGACAAAACATTATACTTTAATATACAGGGTGTAAGGAATTTGCCTATCATAATTTTCCCAGCATATAGAGCAAGTAGATACGATTAAAATAGTTTATTATGAAGTAGGCGTTAAAATCAATAGTTTTCCAGAAAAACAAAAGCAAAATTCCAACTTTTAAATCGCACTATCTTAGGCAGTTATAGGTATTTTAAAGTGTGAATTTTATAATGGACTCATCACGTAAATACAAAGAAAAAATTGTTATTGAAGTTTGTTCTACAATCTAAGGTAAGGTTAAAAAAATAGAAATCGAAGTACATGTAAAACGTCTACAGCTTTGGCAACGCTTAAACATGACCTACCATAACTTTATGCAAACAGATGTGTTTCATAGCAGCTGAAGGCTGCGGCGTCAATAAGAAAATTGCAGACGTTGCACTTTTAAAGAATAAACTACCTCGTACAGTTAAGTCGCATGATTCGTGCCGTTTATTTCGTTTGAGTATGAATACAAATGCTCTAGGTTACATCAAACGATATTTTAGTGAATTATTTGACAAAATACTTTGAAACATTAGTACTGTGTAAAGTGTTGGTGTTAGCACGATGGAGCGCTATACTACACGGTAATATCACGATATGCTGTTAATTATTGTAATCGCGGTAGTCTTCCGTCTACGGACATTTAACTTTTTTAAACGCAGCGTTGCCAACTTCTGGTAATTAAGTATTTACTTATCTTGGAAACCGATAGTGACAGGCTAAAAATTTATCAAGGTATTCTGTTTAGTTTCGTTCAATCCACACTATATTATAATTATGGTACTCAAACCTCTTGCACCCTGTATACATATATATATGTTGGTTTGCCTAATTACATTAAACTAAATTTATAATCAGTTCTTTACAACTCACTACCATCTTGATCCATTATCACGATACCTGTTAAATTGTTGCAAATAATCTGGATATCATGTAATACGGATTATACTATATTTCTTCGTGGATTTTATTGTTAGTACTAGGCGCACGTCATTAGAGAGATATTTCAATACCTATAGAAATATTCTAAGATGATTGTATTGCAGTAGCAAAGAGAGCAAGTTCAGTTTAGGATTTTTTTTTATTTGAATGTGTGTTTAGCAAATTATATGTCCAAAATCTAATAAATAAACCCAAAAAAGAAATGTTTTTATGTATTTTCAGTTTATAGTACCTATATATTATTATTTAATTTTAAGATGATGATACATTCGTAACGTTTACATAGTATTACGTGCACAAGGGTACATTATTTATGTTACATCATTGAGAGTGCTAAACTATTATTACAATTTAAAAGTGATTTATGGCTACTTGCTATTATCGATGCGATTATGATACTAGCTAACAAGAGATTAATACAGCAGCTAGGCAAGTTTTAAATATAAACAATAGTCACGTTCGCCAGAGTTCAATTTGGGTCTAGCATCTTGTGCTGGCATTGTATGTTATCCACGCTTGTATCGAAAGCAGACATCTGCAGAACACAACTGAAACCATTAAATTCGACTTCTTCCTATCAATATACTACGTCATACGTTATAATTACTTGAAATATTCGAATGCCAACTAGCGTGCATAGAATTCTTGATAGCCACAATTAATTTCACTCGATGTATCACCTGCACACACTTGCAAATTGATTGCGAATTTATGTTTATTAATATGTATCTCTGTCCACATACTATATATACTCCTCTTAAAGAATTTACTTAAGATACTTTTTATTACAGTCTTGTTATTGGAACTTAACATTCCATATGTTATGTATTATAACTACATTTAAGTTTACAAATACAATTTATTCATCAATACTATGTTACTTATTTAAAGAGTTCCTGACTCCAAAGTCCATGACTAAAATTCTACAACAGTGTAGGTGTAAAGTGTGCTTTATATGTAAATTATTTAAAATGTTCGCTGATTTTGTGAACATTAACGATTTTTAGATTTTACGTTAAAGTAAGTAATTTAATAATTTTATTTAGTAATTGTGTTCTTTATTATTGGCAAAATCTAATTTCTCCATTTTATTTTTTTACCGATTTACTATAACGAAATTTCCTAATTATTATATTCATTGTTTAATGTTATCGATAAGTTGTAAAGTTAATACTTCTCACAGATTCATATATATGTTCTACGGCATAAGAAGAAAAGACCAAGTAATGATTATTGCTGCTACTCCCGACAAGACTGCATGGACTGCAAACATGCAGTGTAGGCAATGTGCGACGTGATTACGTGTTTAGTGTAAGAAGTAGGGGAACAAGGTAACGGTGAAACGACTTCCATCAATTGATATTAAAAAGATATTATTTTTCTGGACGAATGCATAGGTTGCATAGACCCTAACACAAGATCTAAGTGTTCAGACTCAAACACGGTGTACTATAAGGGAGCTATTAGCGCACTTACTTCTGCTTACTATCGTGGTTCCAATAAACGGGTAGAGTATTTTGATATTGCCTACATAATCTTAAATAGGACTGTCGAAACCCGTCGTTTTCAGAAACCGAGTACCCGTCCAGCGCACTACCCGGTTCCGGGTTACCCGGTTGGACAATCGAGTATCCGGTTTCGGGTAGCCGGTTCTACTCGATTTCGGGTAATACCCGGTTTCGGGTCATATCCGCTTTCAAGTAATATCCGGTTTCGGTTAATACCCGATTTCGGGTGTCCGGAATTCGAGTATCCGCTTTTGAGTTTACATCTTAGGTAATTACATAAATACCAATCACCACCCATTGTTGTTACAAAGTTAGGTAAGTAACATCTTAAAACATTTCTGAGGGATCCAAGTAAAACGTAACATTTTGTTTTATATGCGATTTATGAAGTAAAATTCAGATGCTTATTTAAAATATTTAGGAGATTATGTTTGAAATAACCTCCTCTTTATTAATAATTATAAAATGTTAATGTTTACATGAGAGAATCCACCAAAATGTTGCATTTTACTTGCATGTTTTAAGAAATTACTTACCTAACAACTAACAATGTCACAACAATGGGTAGTGATTGGTATTTAAGTAACTAAGACATAAACTTGAAGACGCATGCTTGAAATCCGGCTACCCGAAATGTGGTATATGAAAACGAATACCCGAAATCGAGTAGAACCGGGTATTACCCGAAACCGGGCAGAACCATTGTTAATAATATCGAGTACCCGGGTACTCGTTACCAGAGGCAACAGCCCTAATTTTAAACAAAACAGTTTATATTTTATATATTTTTTAAACATAAATAACTCGTTTCACTTAAATTGAATACCTGCCTGCATTCATCTATGATTAAAAAGTTTTTAACCATATTCTTTAAAAACTATGAAACCGATGCTTTTTTCATTTAAATAGGAGGCCGTACTATTTTAAAAGTGCTAATACAGGATTATTCCTGGAACTGCTTCGTCGCTGGCGTTATTTACCCCCGATGAATACGTGAATATGCTGTCTACGGTGAATATCGAATGCTAGAGAAGCTAAACAAATGTATCACCAGGAGGCGGAAGGGGAATGTTTGTTTAGTGGGTTGCAAGTCAAAAACAGCGGTGATAGCGACAAGAAATTTTTATATCTAGTTTCCTGTCCAAACATTCAAATGCACATTCGTGATTATATTTGTTCATCCATTTTTGTCTAAAGTCTCAGGTGTTTACGTGGTTGTATGGAAATATAATGGGTTTCTTCCAACGCACGATTAGTGATCGGTTTCCGCGCAATTTTATACCTATATCATCCTCTATACAAGGTTCATTTACTGCAGGAATTGCAACGTAACACTCCTGCTAATAGGTTTTTATGGCACAAACTCTTTTTGATAACGACCCAGAATTTCTTAATAAAATAGACGGACTTTCTTAATAACGGCTTGGTCAATAACTTTGTAATATATGTTTGATCCAGCTTATTCCACGACTAATTGAACCAGGAGAAATATACATCGAATTTTTAAGAAACAGTTTGCAATGTGGTTCTAACAAGATAATGCTGCCCCTCACACTACGAACATAGTTTCTCACTATTTAGATATCTGATTTCATTGGAACTGGAGGAAATAGAAACTGATCTGCACGTTCAGACTCTGTAAAAACATTTGGAAAACATTGTGGCAAAAGTAAAATATCAAAAAGTATTTTTCGAAATAAACTAGATACTTATAAATGCTAATAAAAATAAAATTTGTTTCCATAATTGGCATAAACCTAACAATCACATATGACCATATTTGCGGTCGCGTTTTTACTTTTCGCTAAATAGACTATCTGTATCGCACAAGAATCGAAGTATTTTGCTTTTATAGAGTTCGCAAGCGACGTTGCATAATTTCGATGTTGGATAGGTAACACATACAGAGTGGTGCAATTAAGATGGGGCGACGATTATAATTAAACAGTGAGCAATTTCGAAAAACCTTTTTCAATTTGATTGAGGGCTAAATCAGCTACGTTTTAAAAATATTTTTAATTCCTCACAGCTTAATTATAATCATCCACCCCCTCTTGGTCGCACCACCCTATATACAAGGTTTGGCACGAAGTGTTTTGATTATAAGTTTTTAGGGATGCAGTTATAGGCGAAGTTTAAAATTTTACCACTTTGTCGATATTGCTGATTGTAAACATATTTTCGAATATCTACTTCCGGTACACCAGAAGTCTCATACATACCAACTCGTTTATTTTAAAAAGAACATGGTATTTTTTATTTTATTTTTAAATTCCCCATCAAATTTTCAGTAAATTTCACGTACAGTCCGAATACTTGTTCGTTTGCGTTACTGGAAGTGCTCGATATCACCCCAGCAAACAAAAAGTCGTCATCAGGACGTCAAATTTCGTATTTTGAAGACCAAAAGACGTCCTTCAAAGACGTTCTCAAGAAGTATGTATGACGTACTTATGTCACATCCTCACGACGTCATTGTAAGATGTCTATACAGGTCTGTGAGGACGTCTATACACTTCTTTGAGGACGTCTATACACGTCTTTGAGGACGTCTATACAGGTTTCCAAAGACGTCTGTATACGTCTCCAAGGACGTCTATGCATGTCTTCGAAGACGTGTGTATTACGTTTACTTATCTTTTATTTCTGCAGATATAAATCCAATTTAGGTCAATGAAACAACAAATATAAATCAATTTTAATGTATTTTAAAATAAAATACATTTATAGTCGATTTATTATTGTCCTAAAGTGATTTTATATCTGACGAAACAAAAGATAAGTAGACATAAGATACACGTCTTCCAATGAATGTAATTTTCGCATTACTTTTCTCTTCACAGATAGTACTTACCTTTATACCTTTTGGTACATCTATAATTTGGTACTATAGTATAAACTATTGTATTGTTTGAATTTACCAATAAACTGCTATTATTATTATTATTATATTTCTTTTTCTTATAAGAGGAAACACTTGTTATTTAGATGTAAAACAAATATTATTTTACATGCTGAATCTGTTAAAAAATATATAACTAAAATATAATCAGGTTTAAGTAAATGTAATGTAGAACAAATACGTACATATGTTTGTTACTACTTTATTAAAGGTTCGCTTGTTATCAAAACAATACATTTAATAATAATATGACTTAATAAGAGTTAACGTTATAAACGACCACAAATATATAGGAATAATGTAATAAATTCAAATTTAATATACTTACATGCAGCACCGAGTTGTTCAATGGCGTCGTAGCGTGATAAGAAATTGACACCAACTGAAACAATACGCTCCAACGCTAAAGCCCGATGGACACATACAAGAAAAACTTTAAAAGTTTTCTTTACAAGTCCGTATACACAAACAAGTTTTTAATGTAAAGTATTCGGTTTTATTTCTTTTCAGTTTGTATATATGCGTTCTGACGAATTGCGCATGCGCGACTTGTAGCTTTTTCATACTTGTCAAGAAACATACTGCATGTACCAGTTTTACTACTACAGTTTCGACTTTCAAAGTTGGACTTGTAAATTGCAGCGTGCTTTTTTTAACTCATATGAATCGACGAGAGAGAACTACCTTTTAAAGTTTTTCTTGTGTGTCCATCGGGCTTAACGCCTAACCAAGCCTAACGCAATACTATGAAATGCGGTAATTTGCCGGATACCCTAGCAGGAAGCAGCAGTGTTGAACGGCGGTTAATTGATATATGTTTGTGTTTTAGACACTTCCTTAATATTTTTATTCAATTCCACGTATTTATAGCAAAAAAAAAACAGAGAGTATTTAAAAATATTTTTTGTTTTATGACAAGAAATAATAATTGGCTCAATTTCCGTGCATGGCAACTTTGAAGCTAGAATCGGTGTTTCAAACATTGTTTGTCATTACCGAACGTTACAGTTACCTTGTTAGTACAAAAAATATTTCCGGTCAACGTTTTAAGTGATTTATTCGACAATTTAATAAATATTATTAATACACAACGTCGTAAAGACGTTATATTTAGACTATTATAAAATTAGTCAAAAATGACCAGCACAGTGTCTTCGCAAGACATCATATTTTGACGATGACTTATTTCGTCAAAAATGAACAATACTATATACGACGTCTTGGAAACATAATATTTTAACGATGACGTAGTTGGTTGAATATGACTAATATACGACGTCCTCAAGACGTACCCGACGTCTTTCTGTTTGCTGGGACTGTTGACAATTACCGTGTGTTCGTTAGAAATTTAGCTGCTGACAGGTGTTTTAAGCACTCGTTCGTTTGCATTCAGCAAATTGCTGTATGTCAGAAGTAGCAAGCTATATTTGCTCACGCCTCAAGTGTTGAGCAATAATAGCTGATCATAACGCTCTTCTGCAGGTTATGTTGTTCGACACAGATTGTTCGATGACCTTATCTTCTATTCGGTAGGCTCGGTATTTTAGAAGTCGGCTGAAATCAGATTTATCCGACCAAACATCTATTTGCTGTTCCGCTACGCTTCCGCTTTTTTTGGCAAAACTTACCAAAGTTAGCAATTCAACATACGTCATTATGCGTATAAACCGATATTGGTTCGGGCGACTCTTTTAATTCATTACGGGTACAGTAAGTACTCAGTGGCGTGCAGGCGTGTCACTCACGATCAAACTACAGCTACGTTGAATAGTGCTGTTGCTAACTGCGCCGACTGCCGCTGACTTCAGATCTCGCGCATATCTGCTAGTAACGTATATGTACTTAAATCGTTTAGACTCTAGCATGTTCGATACCAAAAATGAATAGTTTTTGTGATATTCCCATTTCTTTTTAATTTTTCTAAAAAAATACAGTCTCCTAAAATATTTAATTTTATAACAATTATAACTCCCTTATCAATTTTTCATTTCTATATTCATTCAACTGATATTAGTGTTCCCTATATATAAACGTAACTAATTTTAAGATATTTCATTATTTTTACCTTGGTAGCTTGGTAAATAGAATGAGAAATGGTTTTTTTCGCAATTGTAGGAGATAGGACTAATGACCCGAGATTAGTCAATAAACCAGTGATTCCCAAAGTGGTCTATATCTACCCCCAGAGGTCTATGACAACCTGCAAGGGGTCTACGTCAGCGAAAAAAAAATTGGGGGTCCATGAAATGAAAATGGGGGTCCACGATAGTGGATCTCAACATACACTGATAGTACCTACTTACATTATACTATCTTATAATATAAAGACATATACATTATTTATAAAAGTACCTATGAAGTAAAAAATTTATTATATATGTTTATAAAATTATGTAAGTTGTAGGATGTAGGCATTCGCTTTGTGGTCGCAATACATTACACTTAATGATATACCAATATCATCTTGTTACAAGCATACGCGCAGTCTCAGAGCTTCGCGAACTTGCACTGACTTGTTCAATTCGTCACTCTGTATATACGAATGTGAGACAAATACGTTTATTCGTTACCTGAATCTTGAAATGGAAAGTGTGTTAAAAAATATAAACTGGTAGTTTATCACACAAATTATAGTGAATCAGTGTTATTTTGTTTGAGAGTGCCGGAGAAGAGTAAGTACATTATTTTTTATTAAATTTTAGTTTTATACTCGTAGTTAGCAAAGATAGATAAATTACGCCAATCATGAATTCAGTTATTAGTTTAATATTCAAATCATGCAAAATTACACGAGTACTCCTCAAAAGTTTCTTTTTCGAAGTTTAAGCAATCGGTATTATAATTACACTGCAATCTCCGTAATCCGAAGTAATTGCTGCAAGATGTTCGGATTACGGAATGTTTTCGGAAAAATCTAAAAAGAGACAACTATACATACATATTACGTATGTATTTTATTATGAATATACAATATGTTACCACTTTGAAAGATAAATTAAGGAAATAAGAAATCTACAACTGTACAGCTTCTCACATTCATTTATAATGGCTGTACACCTATGCCTGCTATAAAATCTAAGACCATACGATTTAAATTTGACTTTGATTTTTTAATATACAGCTGCTTGACTTTATGTCTTATTAAAATAGATTAATTTTGCCCACAGATGACTGATGCCATGTCCGAATCTAAAAAGAAATGTAGACAGTACAGCGTTGATTATTTAAAGTTTGGCTTCATTCCATCATTGTCGGACAAACAATTGCCTATGTGACTTTTATGCAACAAAGTTTTGGGCAATGATACTATGAAACCATCTAAGTAAGCTGCAAGATCATCTGACAAGATGTCACCATGATAAAACAGATAAAGATTTGAAATACTTTCAAACACTCAAAAATAAACTTCACAAGAGACCCACGCTGGACAAAATGTTCGCTTCGACGTCACAAAGAAGCGATGATGGTTTGCGTGCGTCTTACAATATCTCGCTACTTATAACAAAATCCGCATACTATCGGAGACAAGTTAATTTTGCCAGCCGTTGAAGAGGTTTTAAAAACTGTTTTACACAAACCTGCATCTGATATCATTAAAAGTATTCCCTTAAGCAACAATACTCTTGAAAGACATATTGATGAAATGAGTTCTGATATTGAAAGCTTCTTGTGTAAGTATTTGCATTTATTTGCAGCATTATTATTGGCATATTTTCGTTTTATTATGAATCAAGAAATCTACGAAGAACTGCTCTTCGCAAGAACTTTGACAACCGACACAAAAGGTGAATCACTATTTCATGTTTTGAAGGATTACTTCATTGAAAAAGCAATCTCTTTATCAAATATAATATCAGTAGCTACAGATGGAGCACCTGTCATGGTTGGATGTTATCGTGGATTTATGTATAAGCTATTTAAAACAAAATGTGTCAGGGGTGTTAGCAATACATTGTGTCATCCATCGACAACATTTAGTTGCTAAAAATTTGATTGCATGAATCTCTTCAATTAATCATTGATGCAGTAAACCGAATTCGACGCAACGCATTGAATACGCGGTTATTTGCGCAGTTGTGTGAGAAGAAAATGGCGAACACTTCCATCAATTACTCATCCTTCACACTGAAGTACGCTGCCTGTCGAAAGGCTTATGTTTGACAAGATTTTTTGCACTTTTTGAGACTATTTTATAATTTCTGGATGCTAAAGATAAAATTTTAAAAGACAATTTATTGAAGAGGAAAACAGACATCGCCTATTTAACAGATTTGTTTACAAAATTTATTATGGTTAATTTGCAGTTACAAGGCGACAGTCTAAATTTGATTAAAACAAACTCTATCTTATCAGCGTTTCTTGCCAAAGTTAAACAAATGAAGCAAAATATTGGACGGGGCGAATTTTCCCAGTTCCCCAATTTGTCACAGATAAACTGCCAGGAAGACGACGTTTCAACCTACGTTCAACATTTAAATGCTCTCTATTCAGATTTTGAAACTAGGTTTGAGGATGTTTTGACTATGGTAATACCACCGTGGATAATTAACCCATATGGTGATATAGAAGAAACGAATGTCATAATACAAAAGGAACTGACTGAATTAAGTACAAACGAAGAACTTAAGGTTCAGTTTAAAAACGGATATCAGCAATTCTGACTACAAAACAACATACCCGTTACTTATCCCGTATTATGGAATATACCGAGGAAATTTTTAATTTCCTTTCCATCGTCATACCTAGTGGAAAGGGGGTTCAGCGCTGTTACCAAGCTCCTAACAAAAAAAAAAGAATCAAACTGGAGATCATTAGCCGAGGAGATTTAAGATTAAACCTTACAAAATTGATGCCAAATGTTGATAATTTATTATTAAAGCATCTGGTTCATCCTTCTCACTAAAAAGTTCACTAAATAGTTTATTTTATGTTACGTATATTTTATATAACAGATACAAAATTTTGTGAGTAGTTTTAATTTAAATTCAATTAATAAATGCATAAAACTTAACATGTGTTTTTACTTTATGTTGTTAACATTAAACTTCACTACAGTTAGAAATTTACAAACAATCAATATCAGGTAAGTAGGGAGTCTACCCAAACGCGAAAAACATGGCAAGGGGTCTACAACACAAAAAAGTTTGGGAACCTATGAAATAAACCCTCGTGCTGTGCCTCTTTTTGTGTGAATAGGTTATGTATAACAGAATTCTTAGGTATGTGCTTGGCTAAAGGGCCTAACGTTAGTACGGCTAACGGCTAAAGCCAGGTTTAATACACTTTTAATTAATGTATAACTAAATCTCAAATACGTACAGAAAATTCTAAAGAATTTCCCGTTGATAACACTTGGTAAATATTGATCAAACTGCATCTCAATAATAGCCAAAGTCTTCCATAGAAATAACACGTATTTTTTACCACCGTTGTCACATTGCCCAAGCAACAATTTGTGACTGAAGTTACAATATGCGACGGAAGTTAATTTTATAACGTTCACCCCAGGTCATAGGTATGTAGTTCAAAGAGATGAAACCTGAAATATAGATCTATGTGTACATATAGGCTTAAAAATGTTTTCTTTTAGTTTAGCGATAGGTAGTGTCATTTTTTAAGTGCGTTTGATTAGCTCAAGTTAGATATACAGGTATGTATAGCAGAACATAGTACAACAATAAAAGCTTGAAGTAGTAATTCCGTGGATGTAGAAACGTACGAATCTTAAAATGATTTTAGAAATGCGTACACGTCCCAACACGGTTACCGTCACGTTTAAATAGAAACGTCTGAATATATTTGATACTACGTATCAATAACAATGTTTAGGGAAAGTATCAGCAACGTTATAATAACGTATTGTGTACTGCTTTTGGAAAAGTGTCAAATACGGAAAAATGTGACCGGTTACAAAAATCCTGTACCAAATACAGTTGTTGGCACGTGCGTGAGAGGTGTGCGCAACTACTTTTACACCAAATTGTAACCAAACTCGTTGCATAAGTTGTATTACGGTGTTACAACCGTATTTACGCCAAAATTTGTTACTTGGGTGTCCATAATACGGTCTCCAAAACCATATCATAATTTGACTTTCTTTGTGATTTTGATAGTAAAGATTTTCTTGAAGTTTTGCAGAAAAGGTTTCCGTTGGAAATAGTAATAGCATAAAATTTAAAGTAGTATGTTCCTTTGAAGGTTTACTTACCGATGAGCCTCAAATCAGATTTAGAAGGTTGAAAAAAAGTATTTTTTAATACTATCTACTCTGTACCAAAATTCTTCATAAAGGGAATTCTCGAGCAACTAGAGACTAACTAGTGTAAGGGGTATTTTGAATAAGTAAATACAAATATTAAGTTTAATCAAAACAAGACAGAAATAAATAAAAAATCCTTTATTAACATTGTTATATTATATATTTTTATTATTGAATTTATGGTGTAAATATATTAAAATTAATTGCTTATACAGAGCTATTTTCAACTATATTATTAATCTTACGTCAATATAATATTATAAAATGAAAAATGAAAAGGTTAATTAAAATTTGAAATTCTTTAGTTAGTTAGAAGAATAAATAAATATATGGATAACAAATGTACTTTAACTTTTTTTCATTTATATTTCATTCAACATTTATTTTCGTTCTGTAAATCTTATGCCTGGAAATTTCGGAAAATATATTCTATTATAATTTTTTATTTATAATTTTAGGATTTTTTTAATTAATCACTTTATCTGGCTTAGTATTATACTATTAATGCTTCGATTAGTTTCTTTTTTACTTTTTCCAATTCTCGGATTCTTATATTTGTTGCATTTAATCTAGCTTCTAGATCTTCATACAATGGTCTTGACACTTTCGATATTAAATGAACAAGATTTAATGTTTTATATGCTTCGTTATGAAGTTCTGCAAGCAAATCTTCACATTCATTGTTTTCTTCGTCATGTTTCTCCACTTCCTCCTGAGCCAGTATACGTGGTAGTTTTGCGATTTCTAAATAAATATTTTTATTTTAGATACAAAAGTAATAAATTAGATATCAATGTGTGTACCTTGCAAGTTATATTGTTCCAGCGGAGAATTTTTTATTATTACTTGAACATCTCGTCTTTCGGAGGAAGAATTAGCTTGAAAACATGTTAATTGAAACTGATTACCAACAGATCCCTTATCGCTTTGAAAGACTGAGAATATTAATCCAACAAACAAAGGATCCATAGTTTGATACATTGATTGTGTTCGGACATCTGTAATAATAATAATTCATTTATTTCTTACAGGTCACACCCAAAAACAGGAAATGCTATAAATTCAAATGGTTTTACAAGCGAGTAATACAAAATATCCATTAACTAAGATACATAAATATAGAAGAAAAGAAAAAAAAGAAATTCATTAAAAAGCACTTATGACATCTGAAATTATGTTAAAGGAATAATTTGTATATAAATTTTATATTTGATATAAGATGTCTCTTATACAATAACACGATCTAATTAAAAAAACGTCTTTGCACAGCTTCAATATTGTTGATATGGGCACTGTATATTGGGTACCAAATTAGCGATGCATATTTAAGTTTAGACCTGACAAATGTTAAAAATAAAAGAACTAAGCACTCAATATGCTTAAAGTCACTACAATTTCTGCAAATAAAACTATACATGCGATATGCACTAGCAACAGTCTTTTATAATACGTTGACGTTGAAGTACATATTTAATTATTGAAAGTGTAATCGTATATAACATGATTTGGTTTACGGGTATAGGAAACTACTTTACATTTTGTTATATTAAGATACAAGTGATTATGCTCAAATTTTTCTCTACCAAACAGATAAGATCCAAGTAACATCAGTAACGATAGCGAGAAGCCAATTTACCGCAATTTCCATAACAGTATGTGGTGGTCAACTTGGTCAAAAGCTTTCTGGAAATTCATGTATATTGCATCACTTGCCTCCGTTTATCCAAACTCTGACACATATTGTGTGAAGCAACTCAAATTTGTTACCGTAGAACGCATAGCCATGAAACCGTGCTGAGTTGGTGAAATAATAGATTTTGTAGATCTCTGAATATGCCCACATAGGATTGATTCAAATACCTTGGCAAAATTACATAAAATAGAAATAGGCCTGTAATTATGGATCTTGGATGGATATGGATCTTCTGCACTACCATTTTTCAATAATGGACATACTCGAGAGGTCTTCCATATTGCCGGAAATTCAGAAGATATTAAAATCTTCTTGAACAAATAGTGTAAAGGTTTCAAACGGAACATACACAAGTGTTTCAATCATTCAGATAACTATGGTGAGATACAATTAATTGTGATACTTTAAATTTTATTACATTACTGTGTACTGTAGCCAGTAGAAAAAGTAACCGACGGTTTGTTCAACTATTGCCCATATTACTTGTTCTTAGTTATTGTACAAAAACTGAACGGAAAGTTAGACTGCTATAAGTCAGCTGAGAATTTTCTCAAAGTACCTCATCCCAAATAGCTATAATATGGCATTCTGTTCACAAAATTCTAAAAATAGTTGTAGTTTGCAACGATTCCTAAGGATTGTAAAATGATATACAGGCTAACAACTTGAACTACGAAAGACTATTGATAGGAGAGGATGGTGAGAGTTAAAATTAAATGTATCCAGTTTACTCATTGAGCTAGTATACTAAGGAGACGCATTTCCTGTATGTTCAAAACGGCGCACTGGGCGGGGCTTAAGTGGTGTACCAATATGGCTGCCCAACCAGGTCCGGACTACTGAAAATTGTAAGTATAATCTTAAGCCTCCACTTAACAGATGGTTTTATTTAAAATTAATTACGTCATCCCACGCCTATTAGGCCCAAGGCCCATAAATGTCATTATTTGACAATATAAACACTGAATATACTGATTGGCGCAAATAAAAGTAGATATTAAGCTTGAAATACACACACATAAACATGTATGTATGTACACGAAGCCTAAAAAGTCCGTGGACGCGGCAGGTAGGCGAGCATTGCCGAACGTATTGCTGTTCCTGTCCAACCTCCTCGCCAATGTTCGCGTCGTTTACATCCCTGAAAAGCAATACGGCACACGGCACTTCGTTTCGTTGTAGTATGTTTTGATTCGGTGACAACAGAAGACGTTACGTTGCCGGTCTTGAATACTCTTATGTATAATTCTTTTATATACATATCTGTATTTTTCTGTACGAATAAATAGCGCATATAAAGATATAAATTTATAGGAATACAAGATTTATAAAATGTATATCAAAATACAGAAACAGGATATTTTCAGAAATATAATTACTTAATATATATACAATATATATTGTCGTAACGTTGTGCTAAAAACAAGCAGCTAATTCTAGCAAGTATTGAATAAGTATGTAATGAATGTATAATACATGTTTGTATTCCATTGAAATTGATATACGTTCGATGCAACAAGAAACGCGTGCGGTTTGACGATTTATATAATTGCCATTGCAATGAGTATTGTTTATTTATTCAATCTACATTGTGGCATTACGAAGGAACGTATACCTGAATAATTTACATTTGTCAATATGTATACATAGATTCCGCGACACTTGATCGAACGCAATATGTATAACTTTGTACTTGTATGGACTAGCAAATGTTATTATAAGCACGTATTCTTAATGTGAGCGAAAAATATAAATTGTAGCAGTACTAAAAATTTTTATTGAAATAAAAATTGGTGCGATATTTGATTGAACGCACCAAATGAAAAACAACAAAATTGTGCTGAAAAAAATTATTGAATAATGTGCATGGCTACCGTGCTTAGTAACTACTTCTAACATTCTTTTTGGTAAAGATTCATACAATTTTTTAATATACATATTCTAATGGAATTTCATCCCAAGCTTCCCTTATTCTTTCTTTCAACTGTTCCTTATTGGTAAACTGCTTGCCACCACTGTAAATTTTGAGAGACAGCCATCCCCACAGGTCTCCGTGATATAATCGTAGATTCCTTCCTTAGATCATGCCAGCAATAGTGAAAAACATCCGGGCCATCCATGCTAAATCGTTTCTCGTCTGTAAAAACCACATTTCTCCAAGTTTCGTTCCACCTAACGTACTGCCTCGCGAAATCTAATCTTTTTGCTCTGTGCCGGGCAGTTAAAAGTGGTTTTTTTCTTCAGTCTTAACCGTTGAGTGTGTGTTGATCGTTGTAATATTCTTTGGACTGTCCTAACCGACGTAGAAGTCCCAGCAGCTTCCCTAATTGCACGTGCAGTACCGGCTGAATTCGATGCTAACCGAAGAATGTTCGTCCTTTTCCTTTCAGTAGTGACTGTTGCTGTTTGCCCTGTATGTTTTCTGCCGTAATTTTCTTTATCAGGAAGATAATTACGGATCACACGACCACTGTGTCTTAAGCACCCAGCTCTTTCCTGAATGGAGTACTGTTCGTTTTGTAAAACGTCGATCTGCATTCGCTCCGATTCCGTGAGCGTTTTGCCGCCTCCCATAATGAAACAAATACGACTAATTATCCGTATACGATAACTTCTAAAATAGTTTAACTAAAATACTGCAAAAAAGGTCTACTTGGTTCGATTACAAAGAGACAACTGAAGTGCGTTCAATTTACTGTCGCGGTCGTTTTCAAAGAAAAATTTTTGCTTATCGTTAATTTTATTTTTTTCCCTTCATATTACGAATACTTGCTGACGATAACACTAGCTAGTCCATATAAGTAACAAAAATTAAATAAGTGTTCTATTTGCAAAGTTATACATATTGCGTCCAATCAAGTGTCGCGGAGTGTACAATTCTTGTAATTTCCATCTAATCTTCTTTAATCCCATTTTCGTCTTCATTGATTATTTACAACACGTAAACGCTGAGCATAAATGGCAACCTTTCGCAGGATTTAATATTAATAATTAATTAATTATATTATAATTATAATTAATTTTTATACTTTTGCAGATAATTATTCGTGGTATTTGGTTAATTATAGATACGATTGCAATAAATAAGTTATTATTTGTACTAGATTCTTACTATCCACTTCTATAATATATACATAATAAACCTAAATTGAATTTCTGGATTTCTGGACATATTAGTCTAATTCAATTTAATAATGATCATAGGAATCCAAATTTAATTCATCTAGTACTAACAATAAGAAACATTTCTTACCTGGTCACTACTCATTAGGACTACTTATTGGAAAATATTGAATGTGTTTCCATCATTTGTAATTGATATCGCTTTATTGCTTACAAACGATCAAAAGTAATTATCTAATCAACACACATTTGCAAGTTTAAGGAAAAGGATCGATCCTTCTCAGCCAGTTTCGTCAACAAGTATTCGCTTTTCTATTTCGTCCTAAATATTGCTAAACCTATATTCAGTAGATTATTTACAAAACTGAAGGATAACAACATGTTCAACGAAGAATTAGTAACGTAAATCCCACGCTTTTTCTTTAAATAACAATTAATATATGTATTTTTTGACCTTTTTGTACTTATCTTTTAATTCCTGATTTATTCCCACTTAGAGGTCAATAAAACAATAAATAATTAAATACCAATTTAATTTATGGAATAAATTGGTATTTAATTATTTATTGTTTTATTGACCTCTAAGTGGGAATAAATCAGGAATTAAAAGATAAGTTTAAATAACAATAAATAACAGGGTAACAAATTTCAAGATAAGACTTAAATGTATGTATAACTTAACACACGTTATCTCAATTAGCTCTTACTCATACCTACTAAACTTACTGCATGAAAATATCGAAGGTAATTATATAATATTTTTTGTGGCTACTTAATTGTGTTCAATATACATACTTATTTGATTTTGCATAATATTTGCATTCGTCATTCATATATCAAATAAAATGTAAGTCGTAAATTTTAACTTTAATAATTTTTCTCTTTCAGAAATTTAATTTACTTTCAATCAATAACAATATTACACATTAAAATCAAAGTAGGTATTACAATTTAATCTACAATTAAAAAAATAGTTGATAATAAAAAGAAACCCTACAACAAGTATATATTTACGATGTAAAATAAAATATTGAAACGTCGTCTTTTTCTTATGCATCGCCCGAATCTGCATTACGAATCAAATATCTTCAATACCAAAAATACAGTGTTACAATAGAAATTGCAGACTTATTTGGAACGCACAATCTGCCTCGAGCCGTCTCGATGCCCTACTCTGTGTCTCCCATTCATTCAAAATAAAATAATCTTACCGATATCGAAGCGAATTTATTAGGCGCACTACGGAAATATTTGGGGGGTGAGAGGGTGTGAGAGATAGAAATAGCTTCGGCAACGGTCGCCTACCTACCGCGTCCAAGGACTTTTTGGGCTTCGTGTACGTGTGTATGTGATAGAGAGGAGGAGTTATCGGCAATGTAGTGGGGTAGCACTCGTACTATGCGAGAGGCAAGAGGAAAGGAGCATTCAGCACTCGCTGCTTATAGCGTGTGGTATTGTGTCTGGACAAACTCTGACAACTAAAATAAAATGCATTTAACTGTCCCAGAAAAAATACAGATTGTATTATGGCACGCGGGGAATAAGAGTTTTGTTTCAGTTCAATGTTAATGCATACATACATTAATTACAAAAGTAAATAGTTAGGCCGTACGTTCTAATAGCGACGACAATTCTTAAAAGCAAACGTATGCTTTGCAATATCAATCTTTGCATACTAAACTGAACTGGAAGCAACAACGAATCTATCCCCACTTATTGCAAGCTGACCTCACCTACCATTCCAAATCACACGTATATGTAGATATGTATGCGCTAGTGTGTGTAATACGGTACTTCTATATTCACTATAACTTCAGTCGATCTGTATAGTAGTTTATTTATGTACACTCAGGATAGTCTTCGAAAATTTTAACGCCGTGTGCATCGTCTGTCTCATTCGTATCCCTCTTAGAGAGCAGCAGGATAAAACTGTCGAAGAGAAAGCACGATGCGCGTAGCCCCACTCCCTTCTTAAGACTATTTTCCGTGAGTGTACCTACATTCAGGCGCACCAATTGAAATTTTCCAATTACGGCCCTGCACATTGTTTTTATGTCAAACACTGATCTATGAAATGTTATTTTCGACGAATTCTTCTTGTTAACGCTGTTTCTACTTCTGCAACTAGGTAGAGCACAAGAAACCATAATGTCTTCTAGTAGTTTGCTACATCATATAACCGTAGATAACTAAAATAATCAATTAGTGCAAACATACATGACACGTACACTATAATCTACGTGTTTGACGTAAAGTGGAGTACCAACATGGACATAATGAGGACATAATAAAAGTCAGTGCTGCAAATGTTTTTTATTTGTTTGTTAAATGTAAAAGTAGAAAGTAAATGTTAATACTAGCTACAAATTGTTTACATAAGGTAAACAGTTGAAGAAAGCAGACGGCTATCGAATTAAATGTTCAAATTGGCGGCCACCAGCCTCAATGCATTTTTGTATTCGCGCAGAAAAATCTCTATGCACACGCAATAACATGTCTTCAGAAATGTCTGCACGTACATGTCTATTTTATGCTGCACGTTTTCTGGTATTGTTGGTTCCGTGTCATATGTATACAACAAGTCGATATTGTACACTTAAAATTCGCGCACTTGTATTCGCACTTCTTCTGCGTGAATACAAAAGTGCATTTGGGCTGGTGGCCGCTAATTTGAACATTTAATTCGATAGCCGTCTGCTTTCTTCCACTATTTACCTTATGTAAACAATTTGTAGTAGCTATTAACGTTTATTTTCTACTTTTACATTTAAAAAACGAAGGAAAAACGTGCCACCACTCTACCACCGAACCTGTATAGTTAAAATTATTATTAACTAATAAGCATTTAAAAACCCTAAAACTTTTGTATTTAACTTTTTCCAGTATCTCGTATATTTTACCCAATAATCGACCGTTTCTATACATATCAGCGGCCCTGTATATACACGCTAATAACTTGAACTATACCTCATTCCAAAAAAGAAAGGAGCGTTATGAAAGATAGGGTCTAAAATAAACATCTGTGATTGGTTAAAATCTAGTGCACATTTACACAAGAACAATTTGTCAAAATTGCATATATGTCATAAACATAAAAAATGTTCTATTATGCGAGCGTTGTTTGTGTTCTATTGCAATTATTGTGATTTATTGTTTTTTTTTATTCATTTCATCTTGATTCTTTATACAAAATTAGTTCTTTTAAAGCTTCTGACTGATAATATTCACTTATTGATGATACTAGTTGAACTGTTTTCCTTAAATTTTCTTGTTTATACATCTTATGGTTTTGATAAACGTGAATATGTGAATTATGGCTGATACTGCTCTCACAGGTTCCTCAAAAAATACAGGCATGTAACAAAGAGGGCAAACGCTTCATCAGACAGCAAATGAAGTTGGGATTAGCAAAAAGACACTGATACCGTCAGAGTCGCCACCAAAGAAACGGATATGTCAAACGAAATATTACAAATTGGACGAAGCTCAAAAAAGCAGTTATAAGCATTAAATGTTTTATTAGTATTCATGAAGATGTTATTCTACTTAGTGGACAGCCAATTATCCGTTAACCGAAAACAAATTAAATTTACCGCGATTTTTGCAGATCACAACTCTGTTCCTGTGATATGCGCTCCGATTGTAGCGTCATTTGCTCCTTTCTTATTTGGAATGGACAGTACGAAAGCCTATTGATAGGAGAGGGTGGTGAGAGTTAAAATTAATTAAATGTATCCATTTTACTATTGTCAACTTTTTATATGACAAAGACTGTCAGTGGTCATGTCAAATACTTTACCGAACCATCAAACTTTATCCTCATGGAATACACAATTAACGAAAAAGTGCAAATACACAACCTACGTACTTTGTAAATATTCTTTAAATTTAAAGATAATCATGAGAAAACGCCATTCCTTTTATTCCCAGAGGAAAAAATATATTTTTTCACCTAGAAATCGGAGAAGAAAGAAGCACGATTACAGCGCTCTCCCAAAACGCGGCGTTTACGTGAACTACAACTGTGACGTATGGTACAGTGTGTATGTCAGTTTATGTTATCGAAATCAATGACAATGGCTTGACTACTTGTGCCTTGTATTCGGACGATTTCTTTTTACTTTTTAAATTTTAATTTTGAACTTTTGAAGATCTTTAGACGGTCAAATCAGTTCTCCGTTCAATCTCAGTTTCAGTCGAACTGTCAGTTATCTGTAAATACCAAAAACTGTAAGAAAAACTGAAACTTACCATTTTTTTGAAGTAAGTTATGCACGTTTTTATCTCCCACAACCTTATATAAAATTCCGTTGAAGGAATAGATATTTTCACTGTCCCCCATTTTAACCTACCTACTTTGTCAAGATACACGACATTTGATTCTGGATCGGATAGATTACAGAGATTAAAGTGTTGAATATAACCGTTGATTGAAGGAATACATAAAGATGCACTACCTATGACAGAAATTTCAGATCCCATATAATGCAAATCTCCATTTGATAGGATAAATTTCTGTCAACTGTCATAGGTAGCGCATCTTTATATATTCATTCAATCAACGATATAACCTAAAAATTAGACCGGTAACGTTTACAGAGTTTCTACGTCACGCAGCGTTTTGGTCACGCGGCTTCCTCGGGCATCTTTCAACTCAAAAAATCTCGAAAACCACAAGTCTTAAAAAAAATAATTTCTGTTTTATTTACCGGTGATCTCAATCCTTTATAAAATGTTTAATTCCTGTTAAGTTTTGAGAAATCTAGGTTGTCTATTATAATAGTAGTTTATACAACGAGTCAATAATGACAGTTATTACTCCCGAGAGCTGAATTTACGAACCGAGCCGCGTAAGCGGCGAGGGAATAACTCGGCTCGAGGGAGTAATAGTCATTGTTGCGAGTTAGTATACACTACTTTATCTACGACTAACTGAAGATTACTAAAAAAACAAATCAAACGAAAATATCAATTAATAGATTACTATATCGATATGGCGTTTGAAGGTTTGACAGCCCATAAAATTATCGTAAGCCTTAATATAAAAATGTTTGGATTTTTCGGGCAATAAACCAAGCGTAATTGCATCGGCGTTAAGTTTAATTTCGGGGGGTGTAAATAACTTAGATTCATCGGCGTCACTATTAATGACAAAACCACAGAACATACAGAAGCGACACTTATGGCGGTTGATCTTTCATTGACAAATCTGGGAGACCTTGACGGCCATTTAAATGTAGGTATTAAGCGTGCAAAGCATATAGGTTGAAGGAAATACCTACACAAATATGGCGGAAGCAGCGCATGTGCATACAGAATTTTATTTTAGCGGGTCAAAAAGTGTCGCTTCTGCGTGTTCTGTGACAAAACTAACACTAACACGCCAAATTTAAAAAACACCGATAAGGTTTTGAGGTTTGACTATTAATTAAATACGAAATACTCGGATTTGTTTATCGTTACTATGATAACGTTTGTATCATTATGTTCTTATTGGCTGAATACAGGGAATAATGATAACGTTATGGCGCATTATTCCCTGTACGCATTTCATTATTCCCTCCGGGTATTATGAGTACTATTATTGACCAATAGTGATTAATACAATACCTACTTTATTGTTTAGTCGTAGATAAAGTGGTTTTTTAATTTGCCATAGTATTTGAAATAAACACTGATATTCCTGTCATACAAACAGTTGACAAATACATTTAATTGTACCACCCACTACCTTCCCCTATTAATAGGCTATTGTAGTTGAAGTTGTTATCCTGTATATGTCTTTAAATCATTGTTAATCTCAATCCAATCACTAATGACAATTCAATAGAAAGATGTGCAGATTTGGATATGAATTGGTATGAGGTACTTTCTATTTAACACTAATCAGTGAACAAAATCGGTAGTGTTGTGCAGAAATTGTTCGAACAAAACCGGTTTTGTTCACGGATCAGTGTTAAATAGAAAGTACCTATGATCAACAAATATAAATACATGGCAATTTATCAAATTGTGTTGTATAACCCACAGCACCCTCCTTACCTACGTTGAGATGAACCCTCCTTAAAAAATGCTAGTGATTGCCTATAGAGTTGCGTATCCAATTGTGTGTGATTTGTGGTTAGGATTTGTTTACGTTACCATTTGGTAGTTGCTGCATATTATATATTAAAAAATATGTTTAGTATTAACATTTTGTTGATGTTCATAACATTGAGCGAATATTAAATATCAATATTTACTACATTGTCAAGCTGCTGTCGATAGTTTTTTTAATTGCGAACTACAGAATAATTATTGGACTATATTAATTTAACCATTTTATTCCGCTCAATTTTATAATTTGAAACATACCTACATGGCTTGGCCAAACAGTTATATGTGGATGCGAGTGGTACCATCCTAACACTCTCATTGGTCTTTTTAGTTTGTGAGTTAATTGTTCTGCAGCAGTAGAAGCTGTACATAATTGTTCTGGTGATATTTCCACACGATCTGGTTGCTTATCACTTCTATGCAGTATGACACATGCTGTGATATGAGAAACATTCATATCATCCACCTAATAGTTATAATGTATTGTATGAAATACTTGATTGATATTAAATTCATACCTCTCCAATCAGAAGTCCCATTATTTCTTCTTTTTCTGTTGTAAGAGCATGTTGTAAACAAACAGCATAAACATCGGCAGAGAGGATAACATTATTTAAATGTTTTGCACCAAAATTTGCCATCTTTATTGCAATGTAATTTTAGTTGTCTTATAATATATTTGTATAAATAAATTTCAACGTTTTATCATGTCGAGAAACTTAGATACAGAAATCAAGCTGCTCAGTTACCAATGATGCCACCGGCCCATGGATAATATATACATTTCATTCTCTATACATTGGACACTTCTAATAAAATTTTGTTGGCGTGTTTCTGCGCCATCTAGTGAAATGTGTTAAATGTAAAACAGACCATACTGGGGCACGAAAAGCTTGTTTATTATTGAAATTTGAATTTCTAACTTTTAAACTAAAAAACAAAGCGCTTTTATATAGTTTCCGAATATTGTCCTATATTTTCATTAAAAATATTTTTACAAAAATGTTATCTTCGTGGAACACGACGAAATAAAATTTCATTCCCTAACGCTTCTCGTGAAGTTTCAATTTGGATGATGTTTCAAGGGCACATTGACACCACCTTCCCATCGTTTTGAACAGTTTAAAAGGTGTTTCAGCTATCAAATTACGAATATATACAACTCAATACCTTCCGTCGTAAAATCAAGCCCATCGATACACATATTTAAAAAAAAATATTCGTCCTTTTTATACATGCGGCAATAGTCTTTTACTTCAACAGTTGATAGCACAGGTATGTGGTTGTCTTTTTGTGTAAGTTAAGGCGCTGCATATTTAGAAAAAGATCCAGCATGACCTCTCTTTCTAATTAGGTTAGTTTTAGGATAGTCAGGTTGAGTGGAAGAGCAGGCGCTACAATTTGTAGTAACCTGAACTCCGCCTGGTTTTTTTCTAACGGTATGTAGATCTCATTTGATGTAGTATACATATATTTCTTTGTTTATAATCGTGGAAAAAAATAAAAGGCTATTATTATTATTATTATTATTATTATATGTCACGCATATGTCACGTATACCTGTAATATCGAAACCGAAGGTTACGTAATTTATAAAAATGATCTCAAAAGATATTCAAGTTTGAACAATCTCGGAAAGCCACTAAGGGGTACTATTAGAATGTAGGTCTAAACCATAACAGAATTTAATAACACATCTTGTATTTACCTATTAATTGGATGTTGTATACTGTACTCTTCTTGGCGAAGTATATTGTATCTGGTGTTATCGCCTTGAAGACATTAAAATTGTACTGCTTCAATTTGTATGGGATAATGCTATATGAAAATAAAGTGTCACTGGTTTATGTCAAAACTAGTATGTCAGCTCTTGTCAATTTAATAGAAACGATAGTTTCATCCTTAAGCGGTATTTAACACTACTATTTGTGTACTGATACCAGAAGGAAGATTTATAGAAAACGAGTTTTTTTGAACGCATATTTTAAACGACTAAACAAAAATTATTCCAAGAATATGCGCAGAGTGTCGACTTTCCACTGCTAAACAACAGTGTACTCGTCGTGATAAATTGTTAAACACATTAGTTAACATTTCAGGTCCTATATTTGTTATTGCCTCCTCAATAGCGTTCCGTAACTGTTGTAAATTTGTATTTGATTCCGGTATATTGTGTTTTTTAAATAAGGGAACAAAAAGAAATCTAGCGGCGTCCAGTCGGGAGATCTACTTGACCACAAACCTATACTAATCAAACGGTCTGGGAAGAATTGGTGTAAATAATTAATTGCTATTTGTGCAGTGTGTGCTGTAGATAAATCTTGCTGAAAATAACCACTCGTTAACTCTATGTCATCCAACTGATTTATAAATGATTCCAAGATAATGGCTTGGTAGCGTTGAGCATTAATAGTTTCTTGAAAGAATATCGGACCAATAATTCTTTGTCGTGACATTGCCACCCAAACACTTGGCACTTGCACTAAGTTCTGCGAATTCTCTGCCGACCAACTTCTGAAGTTCTGGGAATTAACATAGCTAGACAGATGAAACCAAGCCTGAGATTGTTATTATACCAGTAACAAAACTGTGTTCGTAATACGAAATCAGGAGGATGAAGTTGCTGAACAATTGTAAATTTATACGGATGTAAATGCTACTGTGCTGCTTAGCCACATTACCGGTGTTCAAAAACCTTTCAACAATTCTTGTAGTGTGTATAGTAAAGCTACGGTAATCAACTTGGTCCTCTGGATACATTGCAACAAATTGCTCAAAAGATGATTACAACGAATATATCCAATTACCGTCATCATTTTGTAAGCCGCTTCGAAAATAAGCCTCATTACAATAAATGTGTTTCGCTCAATAATAAATACCATTGTTAAAATGAAATTGAGTGGTTTTATTCGTATGACTTTTACTTTGACAAATTTAAATTAAAAAATCAGGTGTGTTAACATAAAATTGCAGAAGTGTTGCCAACTTAAGTCGAAAATTTACAATCATTTATAGTCGCATATTATATTATCTATGCACCGGCCCGGCCAATGAATAACAGCTGAAACCGTATTTTGCGCCATCTACAGGATATGAAGAAACTAATTTTGTAAGGCGGCTAATTTCAAATTAATATAATTTTTTAAAATATTTGTTAATGTTCCAATTCACTCATAAAACAGTAAATTTATCGTCAAACACATACATATATCTACATTTCTTTCACTTTTAGCGTATTGTGCATGTGTTTGCCTGTAAATTTACAATTTTATGAGTGAATTGAAAGAGGAACTCAGATATGCGAAACAATATCATATGAAATACATGATTATATAAAGGGATACCTACCAAAACCAGAACTATTATATTATTATTAATACTATTACTACTGCTAATAGTATTAACAAAACTAGTATTACTACTACAATACTACAAAATAAAACGCAACAACAAACGCTTGATGCAAAAAATAGAAATACTTACAAAAGGAATTCTAACCTAAACTAGAAGTATCTATTAGTACTACTACTACTGCTAATAAAACTATAAACTACTACTCCAATACTAAAATAAAACTATAAGAAACTAAAAGATGTTAAACTGGGATATAAGAACAGTTGTAGAAAACCGAAGCCAAGCGCTCAAACGAAAAATAAACAGGCAACTGAAATATGGCGTTGGGGCGTCTGGGAATGACCGACCGCAAACTTCGGCCGCTCTTAGCGCTACCTCTCGCATTTGAAGAAACTAAACATAGTTTGACCTTGGTAATTTAAGTGGCGCTAAGCGTGCCAATGAAAGAATTATCGTTCAGAGTTGCCAATTATCGACTTTTTCTGAAAATTATGGTACAATATTTGTTACTATTTTCCGAAATAAAATAAAAATGCACAAATAGGTAGTTTATTTGTTCTTGTTAAAAAGCAAAATAAAATTTAAATAAACATTAACATTCTCACAAACTATTAATAAAAAATATGAAATTGAAAAAAAAATTATTTATTTTCAAACTGGACATCAACATTTTCAACTTCGGTATGTTTATAAGATGACATTGAAGTGATCATTTCTTTCGTTATATTAAAATTATGGCATTCACCATTCACACTTTGGGAGGCTAATAAAAGTGCGTTTACTGTATCACTACACAAGCGATTTCTAATATCTGTTTTGATTAAATTAACTTTAGAAAATATCCTCTCACAGGCGGCATTTGAATGGGTAATTACTAACAGATCTAAAACAAAATTTCCCAATTCTTTAAACTTGTAGACATCGTCATATCGTGAATTTGGGAGATTTTATACCAGTATTTATCAATTGAGGTTTCATTTTTAATATCTTCATTATTCAATTATGACTGGCAATACTGCCGCCACTGATCATCAATTTTTTGTATAAATTCAATGTCTCGTGGATTTACAATTCTAGGCAGTAGCTTGATTAACGGAAAAATTGATCCCGGCTTTGTTTCTTAATTTCATTTGCGGACTCAATTAAAAACTGACGACATCGTAAGTAGAAATCTTCTTGTTCCCTTTGATTTAATTTGTCTATATTTTGAAGCACACGGACACTAAGATGTATTTGTTTCAAATCCATGAACTGGCTAGCATTGTTAGGATCGATTTGACACAATTCGGTGTTATAAACATAATTTGGTTGTAAATAGCTCAACAATAAATCTTTATATGTATCAGCAACTACATTATAAACGTGTGTGATTACGACACGTTCACTTTGAAAATATTCGTTTAATTTTACAAATTTTGGTAAAATCCGCTGAAGAAATAGGTAAACAAGTTTTGTTGCCGAATCGCATAGTTTATTGGCAATAATTTCTGAAGATTGTAATCTATGTTCGGTCCATTCTCTGACAAAATACAACTGAAGAGGATTCCACTGTTCTATTATCCTTTCCACCACCATAAGTAATAAGAGCCCTCTGGTTTGCGATGGTCGCAAAATTTTGTGGGGCTCCACATTACAGAATTTTTGAAATTCTGTGAATTGTGCTTGTTTCTTAGAGCTGTTCTTGAAATAACTAAAATGCTTCTAGCCAGATCTTCACAGTGGCGTGGCAAAACTTTACAAGCTTCACTTGCACATAGGTGTAAAGAGTGGCATATACATTTTTGTACTATTATGCAGGACAATTTAATTTCAATCTACTCACTACAGAGTTATGGACACCAAACATAGTATTGCAACCGTTAGAACCAAAACCTATAATATTTTGAAAAGGTATATTTGCAGAATTAAATAAATTCATGATTTTGTTGTAAATTACTTCAGCTGTTGCACCAGTATCTGCTTCATCTGCATTCTTAGTTGAAAAACATTGTACCAAATTTAAGAATTTTGTAGTAACTTCATTTGATTTTTCACTGAAGTACCTTACACAAACACATATATTTTTCACCACACCTATGTCTGTAGATTCATCTACTAAAATGCTTCATCGAAATGTGATTTGGCCAACACATGTTTTATAACACCTCTGTTGCTTTGCTTCTTCCCATTTTCATACCTTGGGCAATTTTTGAATCAGGAAATGTGTCTTTTAAAAGAGGAATTAAATGGTCACAAATTTTCACAGGCAAATTGTGATCCGTTATTAAGGCAGTAATTTTTAGTTCTGCCCTATTCACTTCATCCTGAGCTTCGTTTCTTTTAAAAGCAGTAGCAATTTTTGGTGGATTTTCGGCGATCTTCTTTACATTTTTTAGATGTTTAGCCCCTTTGCTATGATTTCTCAAAACAGTTATGTCTGCTTGAAATTCTGTTTCACAGGCAATGCACTTTGCCCTAAAGGATAACACATATGCTAGTCAGAAAACTAACTTTAAATTAATATTTTACCTTCCACACGTTTTAACCATCCTTTAAATACAGGATTTTTTCCCATTCGCCTCTATATTTTTAAGGCCTATTCTCCCGCCTGTATACATTTTTATACTTTATTCTCTTCGCTTGATTTTCTGAATCAGAATCGGAACTATCATGTTATATAATTTTATTCGTACTAGCTGAGGTACTACCATTTTTTTTTAAGTAACATTAAATTTAAATATACACACTTCCGTCTATTGATAGCACGCATACGCACCCAGGCGCCCGGTTCTAGCAACAGTATTCATTTCTGAATAGAGGGGAATCCCCGGGTAGCATAAGGAATTCCGCAATATTTTTCCCTTTGCAGTATCTTTGCCAGTAACAGTAATCAATAGAGGTCAGCACTAATCGATTACATTAGGTTGTTTTATCGGAGTTGCATATTACATGCAATCAAGAGTGCGTTCGTAAAAGCTCCTCGCGTTATCCGAGGTGTATCCAAAGATTACCTTACCCGTTCGTGTATGTTACGTTCAAAGTATAATCACAATAGTATAAGTGACCATCGTTACTTCGTATTACTCTTAAGCCCGATGGACACATACAAGAAAAACTTTGAAAGTTTTCTTTACAAGTCCGTATACACAAACAAGTTTTTAATGTAAAGTATTCGGTTTTATTTCTTTACAGTTTGTATATATGCGTTCTGAAGAATTGCGCATGCGCGACTTGTAGCTTTTTTATACTTGTCAAGAAAAATACTGCATATACCAGTTTTACTTGTACAGTTTCGACTTTCAAAGTTGGACTTGTAAATTGCAGCGTGCTTTTTTTAACTCATATGAATCGACGAGAGAGAACTACCATTTAAAGTTTCTCTTGTATGTGTCCATCGGACTTTACCTTACCTCTCACCTGACTTTACGAACACACTCCAGGGCTGCGATATAAAAATCGTTTAATCGGGTCCAGATGTTAAAAATACATATGTTACAATTATCGATTATGGTACATATTATTTTGGAACATAAATTTAAGGAAAATTATGTTACAATTCGATAATTATCTTACTAGTGGCATCCCTGTCAGTTACAAACCCGTAGTTGTTGCTTTCCGCCAATCGCCAATTTCCGGTGTTTGAGGTGCGGACTATAAACATACAGAATAAGAACTTGAACTACGAAAGCCTATTGATAGGGGAAAGTAGCGGGAGGTAAAATTAAATGTATCCATTTTACTATTGTCAACTGTTTGCATGACAGGAAGGACAGTGGTTATGTTAAATAGTATGGCAAATTATAAAACTACTTTATAATTTGCACTTTTTCATTAATTGTGTATTCCATTAAGATAAAGTTTGATGGTTCGTTAAAGTATTTGACATAACC
Source organism: Holotrichia oblita (assembly GCA_023690525.1). Taxonomy (NCBI): domain Eukaryota; kingdom Metazoa; phylum Arthropoda; class Insecta; order Coleoptera; family Scarabaeidae; genus Holotrichia; species Holotrichia oblita. The sequence continues at coordinate 86,613,373 of CM043019.1, read as the reverse complement.
ACGTACTATTGACATTCCTGTCATATAAAAAGTTGACAACAGTAAAATGGATACACTAAGTAAACATACGATACGTAATCATAAACACTGTGAGTTTTCAAGATGGCGATTTACGGCCATCCACATAAATTCTATGATAAGGTCGTGTGCCTTGTGGTTATTCTGTGATCAAGATTTAGACCATGGTGTCGCAACTAGCTAAACAGGCTTTGACCATGGTGTCGCAACTAGCTAAACAGGCTTTGAACGAGAACAACAGCGCCATCTCCCAGTCATACCGGTACTAAACGAATGTTATCTCTCTCACTCAGTGCGTAAATTTACCTTTTTTGATGATTTTTTCGCTGTCACCATCCTGTCACATGTTCTCTATTGTCTTCTGTCATTTTTGTATTATAATATAATTTTAACATTATACACAAAAAATGGGTTTTTAGGTAGAAGCGAACCGAGAAATTTAACTCTCTTATAAAAATAAGTGTTCTGATCCTGGTTATATAGGTATCGTTTCGCCTATGTAAGTAGCTATGTAGGTAATATGAAAATATTGCTTTAGGTATATTGTATATTTTAATGAATAAAGTGTGTGTATATATGAGTGCTAGACGGCGATTTCCAGTGAAGAAAGAAAAGATATTGAAGGTATGATTGTAACGAATTGATGTTTAAATGGTTCCCAATTGGTTTTAAGGTCTATACCATCTGCGAATTTGCTTGGTATACTCTATAGTTTAATCAGTTATGTGAATTGCTCTAAGCAGTTTAAATATTGTATTTCTTATAATGACATAACATGAAATAAGACTTGTTTTTGTTTTAATTAAAGTAATAGTAGATAGCATTTAGAACTTCTAATTCTTATATTTGACATTATCCATACGAAACAGCCATTTCATAATTACGTATGCCAAACATTCTATTATATGCATACTACTTATTTGTCTCAAATCACAATGTCAGTTAAATTTCAATTTTTGTCTGCAATGCAATCATTTGATAAAATATAGAAATAAAATTTTAAATAACCCGCGCGCTAAATTGTGACTTAAATAGTACCGGTATGACTGCAAGAGGCGCTGCAATAGTCGTTCATCCCCACTACAGTACTTGCCATTCTATCTAAGTTATTCTATGATTTAGACCATGGATTCACTTATTTCCACAAATTTGAATAGTTCTCATAGTTCATACTATGGGTCCCTGCAGCAGCACCGTCCACCTACCCCTTACCTCACCTGCACAATATGGGGATCTATAAAGATGAACCCCTATGCAGACTCTGTAATGAGGGAGACGAAACAACCTCTCATATCATCTTCGAATGCGTAGCTCTAAGTCAACGTAGAGTTGCTTTAAATAGACTTCTAAACCTGATTGATGGAACTAACCTGTTTGAGTAAAATGAAATCAAGGTAGGAATAACACAATAGGCCCAGTGAGCGGCAGTCTTAGAGACAACTAAAGACTGCCCTGTCTTGACAGTAATCAATCAATCAATCAATAAGGGGGTGGTAGCGAGCAGATAGCTTGCCATACCAGGATTTTCTTCAGTACGTTGATTGAATGTTTGCAATTGTTAATCAAACATTTGTTACAAATAAAGCACAAGACTTGAGCCTTTTTTACTTCTAGTGCGTTTGTAGATTGTTCTTTTCTTTGGGTATTAAATATTTCGCCAAATCTCGCCTTAACATAGATTGATTTTTTAGAATTTCAGGTCTTTTTTCATCCATGTCCTGGCAAATCTCCCAAAGTATGAATTCTCCAGATTTCTTAATTACTCTTCGGTCACCATTTTTTGATAGATTCCATAGTTCTGCACATTTTTGTAGCAAAAGACGTTTATGCGGGCAATAAATCTTGTTGACTGAATTGCACAATGGTCTCACATAAACTGACGCATTCCTTGATAAGCAAAAGGATCGAAACAATATAGAAAGTTTGTAACTTGTGGATAAGGAAAGAGATTGCAAGACAATAAAGATCCAGATGGTCATAATTTCAATATTTAGTATAAGTAGGATGGTAGACGAAATTATCAGTTAACATTAAGTATTTAAAAGTATGTCGTTTATATTACTTTGTTCGTTGTATTCACACCAACGCTTCAAATGTTTAATTAGAATATAGAACTAATTGTAAGCACTAAACTACGTATACGAGGGAGGCAACGCCAATAAAACATTTTTTTGCTGAATCTACAATTTTTACAGCGTTAATCTTTAATAGTAATTACATTTTACTACGCGAAGTAATGAAATAATGTTGCCTCGAAATGATAGCAGCGAAGCAATATTACAAAAAAAAGGAAACGAACGTAACAATTGCGCTATGAAAAAAAAACGGTTGCCTTTTTATTTTTCTTTCCATTTAGCTTCGTTTTCATTCCGAAGACGTCCGTTTCATTGCAAACAAAACAAAAAAAAAAACGGGACTCAGAAACAGACGGAAAAATGCAACGTCGACGTTGAGATTTATTCGTAAAAATGTTTCCATCGCTGCGAATTATCGAATGAATATCTATCTTCAACAGACCTTACATAACGTGTTTCGTTTATATTATTTCGAAATAAACGCGAGGTACTGGTTGGTGTTTTACATTTTTCCATCCTCAAATATCGCGTTCGAACCGGTTTGGAGTGATCGCTTCCTTCCCGGCTTTATTTATTCCCGTCACTAAGAGAGAGAGAGCACTTAGCTTGATTTGGAAGGGAAATAGACGCTTTTCCGCGCTTTTTAAAGTTTTCCCGTTCAATCGTTTGATTTCACGGGAATACGAGCGGAAACAATATGCGAAGTCTATCATATTTAGTCATACGGATAAATGAAATATACAAAGCTTGTTGGTAATGGAAGGTGAAACTTAAATATAAAAAACAGCCCGAGATCTGATTTGATAGAATTAGATTGCATCAACTGTATGTATATTGTCCAGTTGACACTGATAAAAGCTATTTATTCGTAGCACGTGCACATGTTGTACATTCCTTCAGGGAGTAATGAATACATCTAATATTCATACGCAGTTGTACATATATCTCATGTTCGGTGTCCTGCATATATGATCGTAATACACTTTTACGAGACATTTTTATGATGAAAATGCTACTTTTCATCATCGTGGGTGTGGTATATCTGCATCAGTATATGATCAACATGTAGATGTGACCTTACTCTAAAATAAATAATGAGTTTGGAACGTATTTCTCGCTTTTATATTGGAATGATATTGTTAATTTGTTTGATTTGATATATTGATTTGAATGGAGAGATTTTAGTGAATCTAAATTAAAATATCGATTAAATATTTCACTTAAATTTATTCGAATTTATTTTTATTTTTCTAAATACATATGTAGTCTCCTCTCAAGTCCACATACTTTTTCCAGGGATGCTCCCATCTCTTCAAGTCGTCCAAATAATATTCGGCGTCTTTCTCTACAAAGAAAGTGTTTAGAATGTGATGGTCTCTACATTTGACAAAAATCTCTGATGTCCTCCGAGCGCAATTTTTAGATTAGGGAACAAAATGAAGTCTCTTGGAGGTACATCTAGTAAGTAAGGAGAGTGGTTAACTAGTTCAAACCCTAATTCATGGATTTAACAACCCCTGAGGTGTGAAACGGCGATGACAGCTTTGCTATGCCTAAATCATAAAGGGTTTACGAAAATTGGATTGCAAGGTATCTACCGAGTTCCTACTGGTAAACAGCTGATTCAGACGGTAGATGGGATTGGTACGAGGGAGCGTTTTTATATTCGCGGAATGGGGGATAAGGGGTGGAAATAAAAAAACCAAATTATTTTTCTTTTTCAATATATTCACCTGCAAGACGGATACATTTTTCACATCTTTCAATTAATTTATTTATACTCTCATAAAAAAATGATTTGTCTTTATCTGCAAAATACGCCGAAACTGCCTCCTTGACTTCATCGTCGGCAGTAAATTTTTTACCCCACAGCTCTTTTTTCATTTTCGGAAACAGGTAATAATCACTCGGGGCCAGGTCTGGGCTGTAGGGTGGGTGATTCACAATTTCGAAGCCCACCTTATGCAGGGCAGCTAACGCAACGCGGCTCTTGTGGACGGGCGCGTTGTCGTGCAAAAGCAGCACACCTTTCGTCAATTTTCCCCGTCTTTTCTCTTTAATGGCTTCTTTTAGTCGCTCTAATATTCAAGCGTAATATTCTCCGGTTATAGAAACACCTTTATCTTTATAATCAATCAACAATATTCCTTCCGAGTCCCAAAATACCGTTGCCATGAGTTTCCCAGCTGATTGTGACACTTTAAATTTCTTGGGAGGTGCTGTGCCCTTTTTATGCCACTGTATAGAGTCCTGTTTGGACTCAGCTTCATAATGATGAACCCAAGTTTCGTCTCCAGTAACAATTCGACTCAATACACCATCCTTGTCTTCATTACAGAGGTCCAGAAATGCACGCGAACACTCTACGCGCTGTTGTTACTTGGTTGTTTACTTGGTTTATGTTACTTGGTTGACGATAGCTCAAAGACTAACTGTCTAATAACAATGAAACTTCGTATTTATGCTAATTATGAGTCGCTGCATAGGCCACGCCTCCAATGCGCCTAATCACCCCCTACAACCGGCTCATTCCGCGAATATAAAAACGCTCCCTCGTACATGTATTAAAATTATCCACAATTTAAAAATTATTACTATGACACCTGGCACTTAAATGAGTCCATTAGTTTATGTTTACCGGTGCAATTCTATTTACCGACTCTAAACCACGATCCAAGAATCGTGGATCCGGTACATGGAACAGATATCTACCGGCTAATTTCTGAACGGCAGTATATTGTAATTGATACAATTTCCGAACGTTGTCGATATATCGGTATATATCCGATCCAATTTTCGTAAACCCCTATGATTATAGCCATAGAATATATATAGACCTTCTCCTATCAATAGGCTTTCGTAGTTCAAGTTGTTAGCCTGTATAGTGCTAGAGTACTCAGTCGGTAACGAGACGAGTAAATAGAAATGAATCCAAATCAAATAGAATACCTATATAAGCAAGGAAAAATCCTAGACAAGTGACCAATTGAGAAAATTGCAAATACAGCATTACTTTTTACAAAAGCTGGGGCGTATAGTAGCTTTAACAACAAATATGGTCTGTATTACAAGGTTCAGACATGAAAATTCTGATTTTTATGTACAGTGGACAGCAGCATAATCGATACCGTTACGGAATTTGCTAAACCTTAATACCAATGTAGAGGGGGTTCGTTGTGCGACCTTCAGTTAGTATTTATAGTAGATATTATTATTAGTAGATAAGGTCGACGTTAGCTTGCGGTGATGTCGATTTAAAAGCTGGCCACTGTACATATGTAACAGTGTCGAAATTTGTTTATTGGATACTGGTTGTAATTGGTAACGTCATAACTGTTACCGAGATCGGTTCAACGGTTACTCGCGAAAATATGCTTTCTGTCTTCGCGCGCCTAGATGGATGGTGGATGAAGGACGATTTTTTCGTAGGGGTAATTAAAATTCGGTGAAAATTTTGATGGTTTACGTACGTTTAATCGAAGATGATCGTTTATTTGGGCCCAACTGTGCACCGTGGTTATTTAATAAATTTTACATAGAGCAAACGTTCAGTTCAACAATCTATGCAAAAACAAAAAGTTTGTTGCTATTGCACGGCTTTTTATAGATGATTCGCAATTGTCTCTAAATTTCTTCAGAAATACCTTTCGATAGTCATCTGTCAATAACGGTAATTAACGGTTGTTGATGGATTAATTTCTACAGGTCCGATCAAAATTTGTGTTATACGGAGTCACCGAAAAGTTGTTAATTTTAACTACCACCTACTTTTTCTTCTTAAAATGCCCCTAACTGGCCGATTTTCCTTCTTGTATGTGTGTAATTTAATTGTGTGCTTGTGTTATAATATTTATGTGTATTTGTGTACAAAATAATGTGTCAATGTTGACCCTTAATGACTATTATGTCTATCACTCCCATTCGAGATATCTACTACAGAATTTGTAGCTTACAAGACAATAACATTATTTATTTATTTGACTTAGATATTATATATAACTTAATTTACAAAATATTACGTAAATTCTAAATATTTGGGTGCAGTTTCAATTGTCGTGGAAAAATTTACTTCTGCACTTCTATCACGATGAGACATCGGTGGACACACATACGTTGGATTCAATTGACTAAAATCGACATATACACGTCTCGCTTTGACGTCTAAAAGATCTACAAGTTCTGCGAATGATGGCCTAGTATTTTTATCTCTTGACCAACACCTAAGCATTAAATTATAAAGTTCGTCCGTACATATTTCTGGTCTGCTTAATCGTTTCCCATTTTGTAGATAATACAGCATCACAGAGTCGGGTATTTTTTGGTATGGAAAAGCACCTGTAACGTTAAAATGTTATTACTTCAATATCTACCTAGATATATATGTATATCAGGTGACAACGGAATCAGATATCATATTATAACTCTTCTAAAGTATAATAGATTGACCTGATGTTTAAAATTAAGATATGTTGTGTAACCGTGCACCTTTCAAAACTTCGCCAGCTTTTTTTTAACAGTTTCTGCTTTAACTGGAAGTGATATCAACATTTTATTTTCAAATACACCTATATGTTGGTTTCTGTGTTTGGTTTGATTCGTTGAGAAATGGATCACACCATAACATGTTGTCTCAAAATGGCCGAGAAAAAATACATTTTTATGAAACAAATAATAAAATTTCTTAAAGGTTTTCTTAAGGCTTTGTAAACAAAATTTCAGCTTGACTTGACGTATTCTATCTATAATTTTTATGCAAGAATTACTTTTGCTTAAGAATGAAGTACAGTAAAACTTCGATCAACCGTCAGTGGTCGGGACCAGTGACCGAGGTGTTGGATATGAGAAAAATAACGGATAAGAAACAAAATTTTATGTATGTACTAAACACAACTTGCAAACACCCAAAATATAACCTACTTTCGTCAAACACTTCTTTACACTGACTGTCGCAGACGCAGTGGATACATATGTACAGTGGCCAGCTTTTTATGAAATCGAGACCACCGCAAGCTAACGTCGACCTTATCTACTAATAATAATATCTACTATAAATCCTCTAACTGAAGGCCACACAATGTAACCCCCTCTACATTGTTATTAAGGTTTAGGAAATTCCGTAACGGTATCGATTATGCTGCTGGCCACTGTACATAATGTGCATAAATGCGTGTTTAATCAAAACGGCGCCTGCGCCCTAGAAACAAGTTTCCTAAAAATTAATTCGCACGGCAGCAAGTATAGTGACGGTTAACAGAAGGTGACGATGGATCGAGTAACGGTTGATCGAAGTTTTACTGTAATTTATTTAAAACAAAAGCAAGTATGGCATCGTTGTAAAGAGAATTTAATTGCCTTTAAAATGTATCACTCGACCACAATTCCCTACGATGGTAGGAAGGACACAGTTAGGTGGTTAAAGTTATAACGCACATGTGTCCCTCAACAAAACAAATTTGACGTATTTCAGTATTTTTTCAAAAAACCACCGTTTCCGTGATAATTCATCTGTTTCATTTTCGAAAGGCCATCCTCTATATCTAACTTATAGAAAAAAAAAATGTAGAAGCATTATAGTGTTATATCGGAATTTTCGGAACCTCCAGTACCAAAAGCGCAATAACTTTTGCATTTATAAAAGTATGTCCGGTAGACTAGAAATATTTCAAAGTAAGTTAACCTACTTCCGTTTCCTGGTCCTAGGTGGAAGTGTACTCTCGCGTGTCTCTTCATTATTGTGCAATTTTCTATATAAACGTAAAATTGCGTCAAATATATTACTTATTTTGTACTACACTTCGAAAATTCTAGAATAATACTGTAATGCTTCTACTGATTTATTTTTATAAATTACATATATTACATTTTACGAAATGAATGAATTGCCTTTTTAAACCAATAATTTACTACTGACGAATAGATATGGAATTATAAAAAACTATTTATATGCCAATTAGTACGAAAACTTGTAGATGATTATTTTACAATATTTGGTCATTACCTACTTATATTATTTGGCAAGTATCAGAAAATACAAGCGTTTTCTATTTACTTAGTTTTAGGTTTGCATAATAATTTAATAATTAAAGACACGTTCAGAGAATTATTTGCTTAGACATCGCGAGGGCTATGTCCTTGACAGCAATGGCAAGCATGGAAATCATTCTTGTATTTCCTACGCTGTAGTTGGTGTTATGGTCAGAAGCAATGCTATGGACATAAAGTTAGTCCGGGCTATGCGGTAAACACATTTAGTAAGGTCCGGAAGATTGCCTATTTAGAGCCATATCCTCGACACCGACGACAGTCATGAAGACCATTGTTGGACCACAGAGAAAAATGTAGTAGGTACGAAGGATTCTCTGACAAAACAGGAGACCATACCAATATCTTAAACTATATTGACCTGACGGCACCACCGCTAATAAAGGCGGATAAGATCTTGGCCGTGTTTCTGTTTTACTGGGTGATACAATCTAAACAGTTTTATTAGTGGGAGTACAAAATCCTATCTCCGAAAATAAAAGTAAGGATTTAGCTCGCTGGTTTTCGGATGCACATGCGCCTAGTGCACCCTCACCTGTGAAGAAACTGTGAGAGTGCGCGAAATTTCCGTGTACCACCTTGCCGACTGTCCAGTTGCGGAGAGAGAGACGTATGTCTACTTTTGTGTCTACTTTGTTAGGCTGCGATCAGGTAGAATGAGCTAAAACGTTATGTGGACCCAATAGGTATTTTGGTCGAGTTCCCGCTTATGAAGGAGGAAACAAAAATAAATAATTTTTCCTGCAAAATATTATTTTCTAAAAATGAAACAGAATATTCAACTACTTTTTGTTCTTAAGATCTTAATCAGAAAAAAAATATCGCCAATTTTCTAATTTAACCAATTTCGTAGTTCCAATAATAAGGATGTTGATCATGGTAAACATTACTACTAATTCAACTGTATAGCGCATATAGTATCTGTTTAGTGCGCCAGTGGTAGATAACGTCTTTCCAACACAAAGAATTTTAAAATTTACTTTCTTTCGATACAACAGGAGTTCTCGCTAATTTCAGAAAATGTTAGAAATAGGGGAGTGAGTTTTCCAAACTAACATCAACAAACTACATTTTTATTTAAAATGAACACATTACATGTTTTTTGGTAAAGCAATCGATAACCTCATCTGTAATATTTTTATAGATATTACCCTCTATCTAATACGCAGCGTTTTTCTCTAATATGTTAATTCTATGTTGAAGCAAACATGATAGAGAAACGGATAAACAGGCTAGGCAAACATGATAGAGAAACGGATAAACAGGCTAGGAGTAGAACCACACCACATCGATAGCAAGCCGCCTCGATATAAAATAACCTAAAACCTACTTTAAAAAAATGTACGTCACCTCACTGTATACAATTTTAGAAATGTTACACGGAAAAACTATTATTTTATTTCTTTTATATACCTACATGTCTTAGGTGGTTATTAAATTTCCGAAGTAGAACATTTAATAACAGAGATGTAAGATAGCTTGTATATACAAAATATGGTTTACAAAAATTTATATATTTTTACCATACCTAATGCAGCAATTTTCCACAAAACAAGTGCAAACGACCAAACATCGCTTTTATTATCGTAAAAATGATCCTCCTTGATTCGATTGCCATCCATCTCAGAGGTAATGTTTTGGATTTGTTGTTAATGTACGGTCCTTTTCTAGATAAACCGAAGTCTGATATTTTTAGAACCTTTTCTGAACTAATCAGAATATTCCTAGCGGCTAAATCCCTGAAACGACTTAATAGTATCTACTGTTGACATATATGCACATGACATAGCTTGTTTTATAATTAATGTCTCCCTTTATGTTGAATATATTGACGCAAGTCAACTTTTGTTTACATTATACAACTAAGATTAGTATTTTACTGCAAACATTTTAACTCGGTGGGAGATATTACTTATGAAAGAAACTGTACGTACATATGTAACTTACCTATGAGTAATTGGAATGCGCTCCAAATGTTCCATGCCTTTTGCGATTTGCAGAGCAAATGATTGCAGTTTTTTGTGGTCCAAAACTTTTTCCATTTCAAAGTCAAATGTTGATGTCGGAACGTGGTGAATCAATACTACTCATGTTCATGCATTCGGCTATTTAAAAAGGCACAAATTAATTACACTAAACGAGTTTGTTAAAATATATCAATATAGCAATTATGTTATTAAGTTTAATAAATGTGTATCTTATCATTTGAAAAATGATATGATGATACATATATCATTTGTAGAATTTATGTAACTGTCTTATGTGGTTCTTGAGTTTCTGAAACCGAAATTTTAATATATACAAAATGATCTTTACAGACATTTATTTATTTTTACGATATCTAATGCAGTAATTTCTCACAAACTAATGGCTAATTCTACTAATTTAACTAACTACTTCTTGTTATTTCTGGCAATTTCTTTGTAGAACCATGAATACCTGTCTCGACTGCTACTAACACATTTAATTTGATTTCTTTGTTTACTGGTGGTTGACCTATTTATGTCAAATCAAATATATGTAAGTGTGAATACTCCAGTTGTTTTGTTTCTATATTTTACTCTGCTAACATGTATTATACAGTCCTTCGTGTCTGACCACATTAAAGATTGTGGCACACTTTATACACTCAAGTAATATCAATGTTAAATATTAGACCACACACAGCGGAAGAATTATGGGACACTATAGAAAATACATGGGAAGGGTTGCCAGAAGAAGTTCGACACAAAATCTTATTCTATTATCTATCTTATTCTTGTATGCCAAGAAGATTAAATTTAGTAATAGAAGGAAACCATGGAGTTACTATATATTAATTAATTTATTTTTTTCTTTTTAAAATGCTGCATAAAATTAAATTATTATCCAAAATAAACGATTCTCACGAAACGTGTAACACAATTATGCCAATATTACCATATGTGTTAAATGTTCGAAGTTGGTTTTACAATATAAAAATATTGTGAAATTTGCTTATAGTAGCTGTACACTTTTTTATGAATACGAGTGTATCTATGTACAGTGGACTGCAGCATAATCGATACCGTTACGGAATTTCCTAAACCTTAATAGCAATGTAGAGAGGGTTACGTTGTGCGACCTTCAGTTAGGATTTATAGTAGATATTATTATTAGTAGATAAGGTCGACGTTAGCTTGCGGTGGTGTCGATTTAAAAGCTGGCCACTGTACATTACAAGGATGTTTCATTGTGTGGTTTGTAAATGAAAAACGCTCGAAATTTTTGTTTTTATATAGTACATATAACTTTTTGGTCATACAACAACATGGTATCACGACCTTTTCTCTCTCGCTTCTCTGCTCTTGCGCAGCTGCAAAAACAAGGGGAACAAAAAACTGGTGTATAAGAGGTTGCCGATCGCATGGCGCAAAAGTTTAACAAAAATAAAATAATACATGTACATAACTGAACATGCCCCCGGCCTTGAAAGTATTAGCTATCAAACAAAAATACAGTGATAACAATAGCAAAGAAACTGATAAAACAGAAACAACAAAAAAAATGTCTAACCACTTTCACACAACACTGCACTCACTAGTGGGCACAATTTTGAGAAAGCGCGACGTATCACACCGTATTGAGTTCTGACAGATGCTACCCTGGCAATGCCGTCAGTACCTGGATGGAGTTGACATATCCGGCCTAGTTTCCATTGTAACGGTGCTACGTTGTCGTCCTTTACCAGAACAAGTGTGTCCGGTTCTAACTGGGATTGCTGCGTACGCCACTTCGACCGGTGCTGTAACTCGGATATATACTCCTGACTCCATCGCTTCCATAAATTTTGGTGCAGATACTGAAGTCGTTGGAAAGATCTCAAACGGGATACGGGAATATGGCAAACATTTGGATCAGGCAAGGATGCTACTGGTCTTCCAATTAAAAAATGTCCGAGCGTTAGAGGATAGATCTTTGGGATCGTTAGACAACGGTGATATGGGACGAGAATTGAGAGTTGCCTCAACTTGCGTAAGCAATGTCGAAAATTCTTCATAGGTTAATAAGGCTGTGCCCATCACGCGTTTCAAATGGTGTTTTGACGACTTAATGCCCGCTTCCCACAACCCACCAAAGTGAGGACTATGGGCAGGGATAAAGTGCCAGCTGATGCCATCGTTCGCAACAGATTCTGTGATGACTGAGTTTTGGTTTTGCAAAAAATTGCTTAATTCACGCAGTTAAGAGTTTGCGCCTACGAAGTTTGTCTCGTTATTTGAATATATATGCAAAGGCTTGCCTCTGCGAGCAACAAAACGTCTAAAGGCTAGCAAAAATGCTTCAGTTGAAAGACTTGTTACCAGCTCTAAATGCACGGCTTTAGTAGCGAAGCATACGAATAAACACATATAAAATTTGCAAGTCTTGGAACCGCGGCCTCTGCGATCCTTAATTATGAAGGGTCCGCCATAGTCCACACCTATGACGTGAAACGGTGCAGATTCTGTGACACGCTCTGCTGGTAAATCTCCCATGATGGGTTTGGGTGATTGCGGCGAAAAACGCAAACATCTCGTACAATTATGTACAACCCTCTTCACTATGTTTCGACCAGCAATTATCCAAAACTAATGACGTAGTGAGGACAATAAAAGTTGTGGACCAGCATGAAGCAATCGTAAATGCTCATGAGCAACTATGAGCTTGGAAAGGTGGTGTTTGCCAGAAAGAATAATGAGAAGCCTTTTGTCGTAAGAGAACTGAGAATGTGAACGTCGTCCGCCAACGCGAATGATGCCACTTGAATCTAGAAAAGGATTGAGGCTACTTAGCTTTGAGGACGGTTTCAAAGGCTTGTTTTTGCTAAAAAGTTTCAATTCACCAGAGAAGCACTGGTTCTGAGCAATTCTGAATAAAGATATAAAAGCTGATTGAAGTTCTTCTGTGGTAAGGGGACCTGAAGCACGATCATGACGTGTGAGTGCGGAGTTCTTGGCAAAACGGAAACAATAAGCGGTAACTCTTCGCAACCGGGAATAGCTGCTAAAATCAGTCACTGGAAAAGGCTCAGAGTCAATAGAAGCAAAGGCTTGCACTGATGTCTTTAGTTCTGGGAGTGCAGAGTTGGAAAAATCTGACAGTGGCCACGTAGTTTCCTCACCTAGCAGAAAAGAAAGTCCATTCAACCATAAAGTGGATTCTTTTATAACATCTGGCGATACACCACGTGATAACAGGTCGGCTGGATTGCACTTGGTGCCTACATGTCTCCAGGTGCATTTAGCGGTGAGCTCTTGAATTTGAGCGACGCGGTTGCAAACAAAGGTCTTCAAAAGGTTGGGACTGGTTTTTAGCCATCCTAAAACAATCGAAGAGTCTGTCCATAGAAACGACTTTTCTAATTTCAAGGTACCCTGGACTTCATCATATAGTTTAGAAAGTAGCAAAGCAGCGCAAAGTTCTAATTTAGGGATGGTGATAGGCTTTAGCGGCGCAACTTTAGTTTTAGAACATAATAAATTGACACTGATATTATTCTCCTAATTTACAGATCGGAGGTAAATACAGGCACCATATCCTTGTAGGGATGCGTCAGAAAAGCCATGAATTTCCACATGGGTAGCCTGATCACACAAAACGTATCTAGGAATTTGAAGATCATTCAGTTTAGAAAGATTACATCGATAGGAAGCTCATCCCATGTTAGTTTTTCCATCCAGAGCGTTTGGAGTAAGATTTTAGCACTCAACGTACATGGACTCAATAAACCAAGAGGATCAAAGATTTGGGAAATTTCTGAAAGAATGGTTCTCTTGGTGATAATTGTTGTCGTTGAGCTGGATATATTGAACATGAAATAATCTGACTGAAAAGACCAAATTAAACCAAGAGTGCGGGTATATTCATGGGCTCCAATTTCAAGTACACCAGGATGTAGATCAGAAGTAGGCAAATCTTTAAGTACCTGAGAGTTATTGGAGATCCATTTGCGGAGCTTGAAGCACCCGGAACTGAGAATTTCGGAGCGTTGAATACATATTCGTTGGGCTTGTGTCAAATCTTTGCCCCCAGTAAGGAGGTCATCCACATAAAAATCCTCTCTAATGATGGATGAGATATCTGGATGAGAAGCTGCACAGTCGATACCTAACTGTGTTAGTGAATGGATTGCTAAAGAGGAAGCAGAAGCAGTACCGTATGTCACAGTGTTTAGGTTTTAAACTTGAATAGGATCCTCCGGATTTGACCTCCAAAGGATGCGTTGCAGTGGTCTTTGACTAGGCTCCACTAAAACTTGACGATACATCTTCTCAATATCAGCGGCAATAGCATAGGGATGCTGACGAAAGCGGATTAGGATATTGAAAAGATCCGGTTGTATGGTGGGGCCAACCATTTGCAATTGATTTAGAGAATAGCCTGACGTTGTAGGCATTGACCCGTTGAACACGACTCTAAGTTTCGTAGTGAGTGATTCCTCTTTGAGGACACCATGATGGGGAAGATAGTAGCAGTTTTCTAAAGGAAATCGTCATATGACCCAATTCTTCATACTCCTTCATGAAGGTGTAATAAAGCGAAGCTAATTGCGGGGTGGTTTGGAGTCGCTTTTCTAATAGAAGAAATCTTCTGTGAGCAACGGTGTAAGAGTCGCCTAGTACATCAACTGGAGTTTTGAGGGGAATGGAGCCAACAAATCTACCATCTGAGTTTCTGTATGTATGCTTGATGAAGTGAGCTTCACAGGAATTTTTTTCTTGTGATAAGGGCTTATCAATCGGGTATTGATCTATTTCCCAAAACTTAGTCACTTGATTAGCGATCTTGCTATCATCAATAGTGTTATTGAAATAGCACTCAATTTGATTCGTGTTAGAAATGCCTACCTCGCCAGAGGCTGTCCACCCAAAGCGAGTTTTTTGGAAGACGGGTTGATCAGGACCTGAACAAATTTGGCCAATGCAAAACAGTTTGAGACACACTTGAGCACCGATCTAAATATCGATGTCATCTGGCTGATTGAAGGATTGGTCTGATAATGAAACACCATCAGGTATTTTGAAATCATGCAGGTCAAAACGATAGCTAGGCAGATTATCAGTTATTTCGTCTAATAGTAAACAAGAGAGTCTGAGTCCATATGAAGCGTAGCTGCACTTCGCATTTGGCATTAATGTGGGACATGACTTTCTTGACACCCGATATGGAAATATTGACTCTCTCAGTGGGCAAGTTTAGTTTTTCGCATAAGCTAGTACGAATAAAATTACTTTGAGATGCAGAATCAAGCAAGATTCTTACGGTGTGAGCATTGCCTTTTGAATCAAAGGCTTGAGTGGATACAGTGGGCAATAAAATCTGACCTTTATTAGCTGAAAAGGCAGATACAGTAACTTCAGGTTTAATTTCGTTTGTTGCAGACGCTTTGGGTTGCGACAAAGATGTTAATTCGCTGTGCAAAAGTGTGTGATGTTTGGATTTACATTGACGACAGGTAAACTTAGAATGGCATTGAGCCAGAAAATGACATTTGGCAAGACAATTAAGGCACACCTTTAACTCCTTTGCTTTAGCAGTTCTGTCTTGAGAGGATAGCTTTAGAAATTTGTCACATTTAGTAAATGTGTGATCACCTTTGCAAAGTGAGCATGTGGGATTGCTTGTTACATGAGATTTTAAATGCACCTTGGATTTTTCTATAAACGGTTTTGACTGATTTGATTCTAGAGATTCTAACAAATTAGCCGTGTTTTTCAAAAATGCCTTAAATTGCTCTAAGGAAGGTAGTTCGTTATCAAGGCCATTTTTTTAGATTCCCACTCTCTGCTGGAGTGCGGATCAAGTTTCTTAGAAACAATGTGGATCAGAAAAGTTTCTAAGAGTATATCATCCGTAGCCAACGACTTGAGTGTTGTTACGTGTTTGAAAAGGGTGTCATTAATCTCGCGCAATGTTGAAGCAGATTCTTTTGACAATGATTTAATTTCTAGAATTGACTCCAAATGCTTATGGATTAGCAATCTCGGGTTGTTAAACCTTTCGCAAACTGCTGCCCAAGCAACTGGATAGTTTCTTGAAGTGAATTCAAGCGACTTGATAAGATCTGATGCTTCGCCGGTTTAACTTGCTTTTAGATAATGCAATTTTTGTATTTCCTTAATGAAGGAATTTTCATGAATGATATCGTTAAAAATCTCCCTAAACTCAATCCAGTTCTCTATATCTCCCTTGAATTTAGGAAGGCTAATTGTTGGAAGTTTTATAAAGGAACGTGAATTCGGATGCACGCCGGACGAGTCATGCGAGTGTGGGCTGGAACGGCCGCTGTAGTTGGTAGCAGAATTTGCGTTTAATCTATTCAATAAATCTTTTGCTTTTGAAGTAATATTATAGTATTCCGTTTCAAATTCAAAGTACTGTGTAGTAATTTCATCGTTATTATCTATTTCGAGCATTTTTGAATAAATCTCGTCATAGTCTGTTAAAAGTGAAAGCGCATTATCTAAACGCGATTGTAAATTAATTCTATCATCAGATGTCACTGCTGTGCTACCATGTACCTCATTCAAAAAGGTGTGGAAGCGGGTCAATTTTCCCTTTAGAACGCCCCTGGTACATTTTAGAGCTTCCATTTTGAATTTAAAGAAACAATAAAGGGAGAGATAACGTTATATGCACAAGTAATATTATTGTAGGAGTGATTGATTACGCAATAATGAGCAATAGGAACTATAGAAAGGAATCTTCGGTAATCTTACTGCGTATCGTTGAGTCTTCCTTTGCATCGAAGCGAAACGTTTCTGTTGGTTCTCGTTGAGTCAGCTGTGGATGTATTCTTGTAATGGCGTCGTCAAGTGGTTGTAGAATTGAACCTCGTAGGACGGAATCTTGTGATTCGAATAACTTGTAGTGAAGAAAATATCTTACAGGTTTTTGTCTCCGTGTAGATAATTCTTGCTGTTTCGTAGCGGACGTTGTGTTCAACGTGTATGCGTGAATGAATACCGATTCAATATGTGGTTCGAAGGACCATGTTTAATTGTGTGGTTTGTAAATGAAAAATGCTCGAACAAAATCAAAATAAAATTAACGTGTTTATTCACTTGCGAGAACTTAAAAGTAGTTGGCACAGAATTACATTTTTGTTTTTATATAGTACCTACATATAACTTTTTGGTCATACAACAACATGGTACTGTCTGGGTAAAAAAAATGGGACATGTCATAACGATTTTGACGTTAATTTAATTTCATTCTCTATAGATTGGACACTTCCAATAAAATTTTGTTGGCGTGTTTCTGCGCCATCTAGTGAAATGTGTTAAATTTAAAACAGACCATACTGGGGCACGAAAAGCTTGTTTATTATTGAAATTTGAATTTCTAACTTTTAAACTAAAAAACAAAGCGCTTTTATATAGTTTCTGAATATTCTCCTATATTTTCATTAAAAATATTTTTACAAAAATGTTATCTTCGTGGAACACGACGAAATAAAATTTCATTCCCTAACGCTTCTCGTGAAGTTTCAATTTGGATGATATATGTCATGTATACCTGTAATATCGAAACCGAAGGTTGGGTAATTTATAAAAATGATCTCAAAAGATATTCAAGTTTTAACAATCTCGGAAAGCCACTAAGGGGTACTATTAGAATGTAGGTCTAAACCATAACAGAATTTAATAACACATCTTGTATTTACCTATTAATTGGATGTTGTATACTGTACTCTCCTTGGCGAAGTATATTGTATCTGGTGTTATCGCCTTGAAGACATTAAACATTTCTTGTACTGCTTCAATTTGTATGGGATAATGCGATATGAAAATAAAGTGTCACTGGTTTATGTCAAAACTAGTATGTCAGCTCTTGTCAATTTAATAGAAACGATAGTTTCATCCTTAAGCGGTATTTAACACTACTATTTAAGGTTTAAACTAAACCACGTCCAACATAATCCTTCATACATACATACATAATCAAAGACCTCTTATACCCGAAGGTGTCGAGGTGTAAAGTTCTCTTAATTTAGTTCCACAGATTCAACAAATTCACGCCACTCTATCCTGTTTCTGGCTAGGGCCTTCGCCTCGTTCCATGTTTTACCTCTTTTTTTCAGAAGTTCATCCGTACTGCTGCTCCACGTTTTTCTGGGTCGTCCTCTCCGATTTTTCCCGATTTTCCTTACCTCCCATACCCGCTTCACCTGTCTAGTTTCATTCATTCTGATCAAGTGTCCCCACCATTACAGTTTCTTTTCTTCTACTTCAGTTCTTAATGATTTTGTTGTCAGCATCTGTCTAATGCGTCACTGGATTGTAGTCGATTTGTTTGTCTTTCATCAAGTATCCAATTTTCTGCTCCATATGTTAAGACTTGTAAGTATACTGCTTGATACACCGTCATTTTTGTTCTTGTTGTTATCTCTTTTTTATTCAAAAAGTTTTTGTAAAGTGCATAATCCTTCAACTTAAATTACATCTTCTCCAAGAATATCACAAAAATTACCATATTCTACTACCTAATACTGTTTTTAAAGACGCTTGTGACACAACATACAAAATCAGAATGACAATATAATGTCATAATGACACTAAATTTCGCGCTTTTCATATTTCAAATTTCAAAAAGCAATGCCAGCGACGCCTGGTGAAATGTGTGAGTACCAAAACTTTGACGACAGTACACGGGACCTTCTGCCGTATCTATAGTACGTTAGTTTTATATTATCTATGGTATAAGGACATGCATCTGTCATTTTTGTCATTATTGTTTTTATCTTTAAAATTGACATTCAAAATTTTTGTTAATTCAAAATAATTAAATATACGCTTAAAATTTGTAAAATGCATGTAAATGAAGTTACTAAAGCCAGAATATGCACTAAAGTAGAAGAAGGATGGTCTATGAGGCCAGTAGCAGATGATTTAGGATAAGTAAGAGCTCAGTTAGTAGAATATGTAAGAAGTGGCGGGAAGAAAGGAATCTTTCAAGAACGCCTGGTTCAGGACGACCTAGGATTTCTAATGCTCAGGAAGATGATGGCTTAATTACATATATTAATCGAAATCCCTTTGACACAGCAAAAAATCCAATAACTAATACAGGTTTTCCTGGATCAGCAAAAACAAGACTACGTCGCCTTCGACATGCCGGTCTCTATTCTTATATGGCTGTTAATAAGACGTTTCTAACTCCAGCTTGGAAAGAACAAAGGATGGGATTTATTTTACACCATTTGGCACGGAATATTTTTTTTTTTTGGGACTGCACGGGCCGACGAGCCGTAAAGGCAAAATCGTCCATAAGAAAGACCTATTGTGCCCCCGTGCTGTTTTACTCCTCTTAGCCAGGTTGCACTCGGACGAAAAAGTCCGCAGCCTGGTCGAGAGTTAATTTTCTTAGTCCAGGATCGTCCAGACGCCCGACCTCGAAGTAACTCCGCCTCTCCCTGTCCACTGTCGAGCAATCGGCAAGAAGATGGATTGGAGTTTCCTCCGCATTCCCACAGTTTCTACATAGGCGAGAGTTTACTATACCCATGCGATGCAGGTGTTTGTTCAGTGCGCAGTGACCGGTTAACATTCCTGTGAGTAACCTCAACCTGACCCTGCTCATGGAAAATGCCTTGCGCAGTTTTTCATCATACGGGCAAATCCCGAAAATTTTGCAGTGTCTCATGCCGGCAAGTGCATTCCAGTAGGAGCAATGCCTAACAGCGAGTTCAGATCTGACAAAGGCTTTGATGCTGCCATAGGAGTTCCCACATGTAGCTTCTGGACCCACGAGTGGTCTCTCACTGGCGCCTCTAGCTAATTTGTCAGCCATTTCGGTACCTCTGATTCCAGAGTGACCTGGCACCCATCTCAGTGTTGTATTGAGGCGTGCCGCCAGTTTTGCGAGAGTCTTATGGCAGTGTAGCACTGCCTCGGAATCGAACAGCCTGTAGTGCCCTAAGGGCAGCCTGACTGTCAGAGAGAATTTCCACTGCTCCATTAACCTGCGGGCAGTTTAAAATGCCTTCTGCGCAGGTCTGGATTGCGATTACTTCGGCTTGGAAGATGGACGCGGAGCTCCCTAGGCTGAAGGCTTCACCCTCGGTTTCACCATCTTTCCAAATTCCAATTCCCGTGCCGTTAGGCGTTTTAGAGGCGTCCACAAACCAGCGAGATACCTCCCGTATCGGTTTGTGAGCGAGAGTTTCGGCAATCTCTCTATCCCCCTCTGTATCCCCCACTGAAACTGAAAGTGGGCGGGATCTTGTCCGCCCTCATGGACAGTGGTACTGTCTGCTCTATGTAGGTGAAGATGCTGGTATGATCCCCCGTTCTACCGGAGAAGCCACTGTATCCACTACATTTTGCTCTGTAGGCCCCTAAGACTGCCTCCGACCACAAAACAAGCTGCAGCGGAGGAAGCCCAAGGATCACCTCCATCGCCGCAGTCGGCGTCGAAGACATGGCTCCAGTGATGCCTAAACAGGCAATCCTCTGGACTTTACTGAGTGCGTTGGCCGCATAGCCCAAACTAGCTTTGTGCCACCAGACCAACGTTGCGTGAGTTATAGAGGGTACTATAACTTTCGTGTACAGCCAGTGTACCATCATAGGTTTCAGCCCCCACATTTTGCCAAACATTCCTCTGCAGGCTCAAAAGGCCCTCGTGGCTTTGTTTGTTACCTGTTCCAGGTGTGGTTTGTACGTCAATTTGGCGTCCAGAGTCACCCCCAGGTATTTGACCTCAGAGGATACGGGTATCTTTGAGTCGAAGATGGTCGGACACTGAAGTCTGGAAAGCTTCCTTCTTCGAGTGAACGCGACCATGGTCGTTTTTCTAGGGTTAACAGTTAACCCTTCTCTTTTGCACCACCTTTCCACGAGTCCGAGTACGACTTGCATCCTCTCGGATATCACATCCTCGAACTTGCTGCAGATCATGATGGTGATGTCATCGGCATAGCCCTGTGCGTGGAAGCCCGCTGTCCGAAGATCGGAGAGAAGGCCATTCACCACCAGGCACCAAAGCAAGGGTGACAGCACTCCGCCCTGTGGGCAGCCAGCTGCAACGGTCGCCTTTATGGTGCAGAGGTTCTGTGACACATGAACCATCCTGTTTCTTATCATGGCGTCGATCCACCTTGTCACCGTTGGCTCGACTCCACGTCTTTGAAGTTCCCTACCCATCGACAGAAAGGACGCCCTGTCAAAGGCGCCCTCTATATCAAGGAAGGTAGCCAGCGCGACTTCTTTGTTGCTTAAGGCAATTTCCGCTCGCCGGGCAAGCTCATGAATAGCTTGCTCACAAGATTTTCCAGGTTGATAGGCATATTGGTTCTCGTTTAGAGGTAGCTTTGCCAATACGGAGTCCCTTAAATGTCTGTCAATTATCTTCTCTAAAGTTTTGAGAAGAAAAGAGGTAAGGCTGATGGGCCGGTGCGACTTCGCTTCCCTGTAGGACGCCTTGCCCTGTTTAGGAATGAAGATCATCCGAGCCTCTCGCCAGCTATTTGGTATGTAACCCGTAGCTAAGGTAGCCCTTAGTAGGGTACATAAAATTGGGGACAGCGGCTCCAGGCCCTGTTGTAACAGTGCTGGGAAAATGCCGTCCGTGCCCGCCGATTTAAAGGGTTTGAAGGATTCGATGGCAGTGCACCTCTAAGAGGTGTTTGAGAACCTGCTCTTCTGTTTCGGCCTTATAGCCGTTTGGCCTGTTCAGTGTCCCTATTCTGCAGGGTCCTTCTTTGGCGAGGACTTTACGAATTCTGGAGCATTCGGGGACTCTCTCTAGCTCCTGGCAGAATTTTTTCCACGATTCGCGTTTCGCTTTTCTCAAAGCGCAATTGTATCTGGTCAGGGACACTTTATATTCGTTCCACGATCCAGATCTTTTCGCCTTATTGTAAAGTCTTCTGGTGGCCGCCCTTAAGTCAGACAGCTCCCTGGTCCACCATGGTGTATCCCTGTTTGTTGTTTTGACTTTAGTGGGGCAGCTTTCATCGTAGCCGTCGGCTAGAAGCTGGATATCGGCAGCGGTGCTTATCTTTTTGGGGCATTGCTCTAGTTCCTCTGTCAGGCGCTTCCGGTAAGCGTCCCAGTTGCAGTTCCTAGGATTTTTATACGATATATGACTTACCTGTGGTATTTCAATATCGAATCTTACATATGTACCTGTGATCAGAGAGAGACGGCTCATCCGACACATCCCACTGCACCACCCACTTCGCGCAGCGCAATGTGCAGACGGTGATATCGATAACCTCCGCACGGCTAGCCGTTTCAAAAGTCGGCTTATTTCCGCGGTTAAGTATACTTATTCCGTTTGCAGCGAAGTGATTTAAGAGTGACTCACCTCGTTTATTGATGCCTGTGCTACCCCACAGGATTCGGTGGGCGTTGGCATCACATCCAAGCAGGAATTCCTGTTTTCTCCCTCCCGCATAGGCCGCCAGTGCTCTCACTTCTGGAGTAGGGAGTGGACCCTCTTGTTCATGCGGGAGGTAGGCAGACCCGAAAATTAGGTTTCTTGCCCCGGTACCCTCCATCCACTGGATTTTTACTGCGGCTAGGTCCCTAGAACAGTGATTCCTAAGCATCAGATAATTTAAGTTAGTTTTGATAAGCAAGCAGGCTCTGGGATTGGGGATGTCGCCGTGTATCAGGGTCCATCCCCTAATCCCTAAGCCGCTTACTTTACCCATGGCAATCCAGGGTTCTTGTATTAGAACTATATCAATGTTTAACTTACTACAAAAGCTTGTAGCGCAGCTGAGGCCGCCTTACAGTGGTGGAGGTTAATCTGCAGCAGTTTCAGGAATGTTGATGTTCCTGTCCTGCTGTGTGTGTTTCGCCTGGCGGAGTTCGCAGGAGGTCGTCCACCAGTTGAGCGTCTGTAAGGAGGTCCGTGATGGTACACGCAGTGCCTGCAGACTGTGGGGAACCCACAGCCCGTTCAGTGTCTGCGTCCCCGTCAGGCCCCGGAGACAGCTGTGCAGATGGTCCTGCCTTGGCAGTTTCCATCTCCGCGTCCTCAGTGGTTCCTGCTTCTTCCTTCTCCCTCCGTCCCAAAAGTCGGAACGGTACAAGGGAGAATTGGATACGCAGTGTACCACCGTAGGTATCCTTGATGATTTTCCACTGGCTCTCATCCATGGCAAACACCACCTGCTGCCCTTTCGGGTCAGCCTTGGTGCTGAGCACCCTCCAAGAGCCAGTGCTAAGTTTACGGTTCTGCACCTGAAGTCGGTGCAGAAGCTTCTCAGGTTCCACGGGAGGGCCAGCGTTTTTAATAATTTAGTCCTTGTTTAGTCTTTTTATATCGATAAAAAATCGCTTTGAAGAATATTAGTTTGAATGGTTTTATTTTAATGTAAAATATTAAAATACCCGTTGAGAAACTTCATTATAGTCTTAAGAAACCACAATTATTAAACCTTCACTAGGGCATGATAATTTTATTTATTATATAAATTTATAAATATGTGGTTCGCTATTAATCGACGCTGTTACAACAGACTTGTTTTTAATATAGGTATATAATAGCGAAAACGGAAAACAACAGCACAACAACAGGCTGCTGCGCGCACCGCCTCAGCGTTTTTATAGTTGTTGTAATACGAGAGACATGAGCAACAGAGCAACATAAAGCAGTTGCGTCGCCGTTATTTTTGCATGAAACGAAGCTGTTAGTTCTCGTTGTTAATCGATGACTCATCATAGCAGCAACTAAAAGTTGGGCTATTATTTTTCTTCAACCTTATTGAAATGTAGCAATATATATTTTTGTTTTTCTTGTATTGATGACACTGAATCATACATGTAGGGTTGGTAGTAATAGTTCAAGTCATGTCAGTTGTTGTTGTATTGATATTACGAATAAGATATACCTAATGTGTAATGTTAAAATTCTCTTGGTTTTAGTAATAATAACTCCGTTTTTGTGTAACCTAACTTATTTTTGTTCTAAATAAACAATAGGTTATGGGACCAGTCTACGTTTAACTGTAAAAGTGAATAAAAGCAAAAAAAAACGAGATTAGGTTACGGCGTGGACGCGTATATTTTTTAACAAGGTACGATCTTTGTTGCGTCGCGTGTATTAAACAAAAAAGCAAATACTCGTCAGTTGTTATAATTGTGAGAATGGATTTCAAGCCCCATATTGAACAGTTGCAAGGTGCAAATAACTGGAGTAGATGGAGGAGACAAGTAGAATTACTATTACAACATCAGGAGGTTCTAGAAATTGTTAAAGGTAACAAAGGACCGCCGGTAGAGCCAGATTCGAAAGAACCGGATGCTGTTCAAACAAAGTACGAACACGACTGTAAAATATACAACAAAGGTGAAGCATTAGCTCAATTAATTCTGGTCAGTAGTATGAATGATACGAATGTTGATCTTACTGCGACATGCAAGAGTGCCAGTGAAATATGGACTAAGCTTCTTTCTGTGTATGAGCTAAGCTCAGGCCAACGTGTTGATAGGCTGATGGAAAAACTTTTCACCTGTGAAAAAGATTCCGTTGAAGATATAGCTACGTATATTGCCCGCCTACAACGAAATTTTAGTGAATTAAATGAAGAACTAAAAAGTTTGGTAAAAACAGAGTTGCCCGATCTTCTTTTAATGAGTAGAATAATGTCAACATTGCCAAGCGAATACTTTGAATTTAAAAGTGTGTGGGAATCAATTCCATTGGCAGAAAGAACAATAAACAAACTAACTGAAAGGTTGCGACTCATTGAAATGAGACTTCCAGAGAGAAGAAGTGATTCATCAGCTTTAATAGTGAATGAAAAGAAAGATAAGAAAAATGCTGATAAATCAGATAAGAGACCGGACAGGAAAGAGCAGCGAAAGTGCTTTAAATGCCACAAAATAGGTCATTTGGCAAAGGATTGCTATAAGAAAAACGGTAATGCAACAGACTTGAAGAAGGCATCAAAACCTGCAGGTGAAGCATTTCTATGCAAAAGAGATGACAGACAAGATGATAAATGGCTGGCGGATTCGGGTGCATCTGCACATATGACAAACAACAAACGTTTTTTCTTTAGCTATGAACCATTCAACTGTCCACGTGAAGTTCAAGTTGGTAATAATGAAATTATCCATGCCTATGGCGAAGGTACTATTAATGTGCAAATGCGAATACACGGTTTATGGCAGCAAAATCATTTAAAAAATGTTTGGTATGTACCAGAAATTGGAAGAAATTTATTTTCAATTGGTCAAACCATGAAGAAAGGTTTTCTATTTAGTGCTAATCAAAATGGTTGCACGTTTAAGAAGGATGGCACTGTTAAACTAATAGGTAAGAGAACTGCCAAAGGTCTATTTGTTTTAGATATGCGAGTATGTTTGCCTGAAATTGCTGCTGAGGTGCACATTGCATCAAGCAAAGAAAATTTACAGTTGTGGCATGAACGCCTGTGCCATCAGAACAAGAAACATGTTCAAAAGGTGCTAAAACGGAAAGGAATCGAAATACAGTCTGAAGAGGATTTCTGTGATGGGTGTGTTCTTGGAAAGCATCAGCGGAAAAGTTTTGGAACCCGAATGAATCGACCAGTGACACCAGGTGCATTAATTCATGCAGATGTATGCGGTCCCATGCAAGAGGAATCACTAGGCGGTGCAAAGTATTTTTTGTGTTTCAAGGACGATTTCAGTAAGTTTCGACGCGTATTTTTCCTCAAAGCAAAAGCTGAGGTAAGTGACTGCTTGAAAACTTTTATAAATGAAACTAAAACTGTTGGACATACTATAAAAGAATTTCTATGTGACGGTGGAAAAGAATTTGACAATTCGTGTGTGAGAAATACTTTAGAATTAAACGGTATTAACCTTCGTATAATTATGCCATATACCCACGAACAAAATGGTGTCGCGGAACGTGAAAATCGAACATTAGTCGAATGTGCACGTTCAATGATTCACACAAAAGACTTACCATTAAAGTTATGGGCAGAAGCAGTGAATACAGTGGCACATGTACTGAATAGAACCGGAGCTACATCAATTGAAGGAAAGACACCAGCTGAACTATGGTTTGAACGTGATGGTATAAATCTCGAATATTTAAGAATTTTTGGTACGGAATGTTATGTACATGTTCCAAAAGAAAAAAGAAGGAAATGGGATAAAAAGAGTGTTGCTGGAAAATTGGTTGGATATTGTGGTGAAAAGGATGGATATAGGATCTGGATTGAGGCTGAAGGAAATGTTATTCGTAGCCGTGACGTGGTTTTTAAGAAGGAAATGCCCTTAAAAGAAAAACTACAGTTGTTATTTTCAAAGAATCAAAAAGATATAGATCCGATGAGTCATAGAATGGAAGAATTTTCTGTAAATGATGAACCTTTGAATGAAGGTGATATAGATATAGAAGTTAGAACTTCGGAGGAAGATGTTGTCAAGGATGGTATTCCAACATCATCTTAGTGCAAAACTGGAAATGGATGAAAAGAGGCAACAACGTGATACTAAGAAACCTGCTTATTTGCGGGATTATGTATATCTAGCAGAATGTGATGCTCCAGATTCATACGCAGCTGCAATGAAAACTAATGAAGCTGAAAGTTGGTTGCATGCTATGAATGAAGAATTGTCCTCACTGGAGGAAAATAATACATGGGAGATGATTGAGAGGCCATCAAATGAAAAACTTATTGGTAATCGATGGGTTTTGAAGGTTAAATATAAACCTGATGGAACTATCGAGCGGCACAAAGCGAGACTGGTTGCAAGAGGGTTTGCTCAAAAGCCTGGGGTGGATTATAGCGAAACATTTAGTCCGGTAGTACGTTTTGATACCATACGAAGTATGCTTAGTGTTGCTACAGATGAAAATATGCATTTAAAGCAATTCGACATAAAAACAGCATTTTTATATGGTATGTTAAAGGAAAACGTATATATGAAGCAACCTGAAGGTTTTGACGATGGAAGTGGTCGTGTATGTAAACTTATACGAAGCTTATATGGACTTAAACAAGCTCCAAGGTGTTGGAATAAACGGTTTGTAGACTTTCTAACCAACTTAAGCTTTATGCAAAGTGTTGCAGATCCATGTTTATTTATTAGACAAACAGAAGTGTCAAAGTTAATGATCGCACTGTATGTAGATGACGGACTTATTGTTGGAAATGATCTTAACGATATAAACAATTTCACCATGGAACTTGAAAAACAATTTAAAATCACCATTAATTTGACAAATTACTTCGTAGGTGTGCAAATATCTAAATTAAAATGTGGTTCAGTGTTTATAGATCAGAAGGTCTATACACAGAAAATTTTAGACCGGTTCAACATGAGCGATGCAAATTCTGTGACAACACCAGCAGAATGTAGTGCCTATAATATTGATGATGGTGTCGAACCTGCACAAGGAGTTCCATACCGAGAGGCAGTTGGCAGCTTAATGTATTTGACAATAGCTACAAGGCCTGATATCGCATACGCTGTAAGCAGGGTGTCAGAAACATTGGAGAACCCTACAATCTCGAACTGGAAAGCGGTCAAAAGGATTTTCAGATATTTAAAAGGATCTGTCGAGTTTGGAATCCTATACGAGAAAGAAAGCAATCGCAAATTGGAAGCCTTCAGTGATGCTGATTATGCTGGAGATCTAGAAACCAGACGTTCAAGAAGTGGTATTGTCTGCAAATTCAAAAACGGCGCGATTTCTTGGTCCAGTAGAAAGCAACCATGTGTTGTATTATCTACCATGGAAGCAGAATATTTAGCAGCAAGTGAAGCTGTGAAGGAACTGGTGTGGCAAAAACGATTATTTTTGGAGTTGCTTGGACAGCCTTGTACTCCTACAGTGTATGTAGACAATCTAAGTGCAGTGAAATTAATGAAAAATCCCGAATTTCATAAGCGATCCAAGCATATTGATATAAAATTTCATTTTGTTAGGGAGAAATTTAGTGCGGGAGAAGTCAATATTGAACATATAAGTGGTGACAATCAAGTGGCGGATATATTTACAAAGGCTTTGCCTCGAATAAAATTTGAAAAAATGAGATACTTTCTTGGTGTAAGAAATAATATAGCATGTTAGACTTATAAAATGAATATATTTTGGGAGGAAGTATTGAAATGTAGCAATATATATTTTTGTTTTTCTTGTATTGGTGACACTGAATCATACATGTAGGGTTGGTAGTAATAGTTCAAGTCATGTCAGTTGTTGTTGTATTGATATTACGAATAAGATATACCTAATGTGTAATGTTAAAATTCTCTTGGTTTTAGTAATAATAACTCCGTTTTTGTGTAACCTAACTTATTTTTGTTCTAAATAAACAATAAACCTGTTATTTTTCCAACCTGTTATTTTTGTAGAAGCATAACAGTAGCACACTGTTATGAGTTTACAACAGTTGCAAAATAACAGATCGTTAAATAACAACCCGTCACTAGTCAGTGCTAGTGCTGACTAGCACTGACTCGAGCTGTCGAGGTGCTTAAAATCTATGATCGATTTCGGATTAGTATGTGATAATCACTCTGCACATATTCTATCAACAACCAGTTTCAGATCAAATTGCATTAAGAGGCCCGACTACCGTTTGACAGTTGGCGATGTTGCCACAGTTAAATTTTTTCATAATATAATGTTTTTATAATTTATTTAAAACGTATTTTAAAATCGGGCTTCATACACACATGTGTAGAATGCTCATAACAAATTTCAGTAATTAAATCTAAAAATTAATAGAGTAATCTCGATTCCCGTATCAAGGTAACGGCCTGTCACGGGAAAAGAGATTGTGAAGTTAATACCGAATATCAATAGACAAAATTGTATATGTAGATGTAAAACATTTGTAGAAATATGTGTATCAAGGCCAATTTTCAAATTATATTGAAATAAAATCAAGCAAACGATTTATAGAATTATGTAGATATGGCACCGCTGTAAAACAATCAGCTGGTAGACGACCCCCTTAATATGGTCTTCCTTTTTCGTATATTACTGTATATAGTTTGCACTCTACATTTTATGTAGCTCTATGGAAACGTTGCTGGCAACGCCGTTGCTAATTTCACATAAGTATACAAAAGCACTTTTCAGTCTTTGAACATGTTTGACTATAAAGCTGGTAAAGGCTCATTTATGTATGCTAGTCAACTCAGCCGAGGCGATCAAACCACTATTCAATTAACACCAGTGAATGTTTACACGTATTATTTGAATAAGAGTCTATCACTCGGCCGAGTTGCCTATTAGCATGTATAAATAATGAGGCTTTAAATACTTCATATTTTCTTTTATACGGTCATCAAGTAGCCGTAGTAATAAGAGTTGTCATTGATTTTTTTTGCAGCTTGAGGCAGTTCATATTGAATCCCAAAAATATATCTACCTATATCGGCAAAAATGCCGAAATTTATAAAAAAACACTTTGACAATCCATTTCCTGACTACTCTATTGATTCTGCTAAAAATGTTGTCTTCAATAACGAGGTAAAAGGGTATATATTTGCGGATCTATAATAATTCGATATTTGATTTAGATTAATGAGAAATCAAAAGTGATTGCTTGTTTTGGTGAAAGGTGGGATAATACATTAAAACGACTCAATAATTTAGACTTCAATGATTATTCAGTATACACAGGAACATCTGGGATTGCACTTTTAAAATTATTGAGAAATTCTGATGATAAAGCAAATTTATTGGTATGTATGGTAACAGTTTCTTTCCTTGGAATACAATCTGGCATTGAATAAATAGGAAGTGAAGAAATTACTAAGATTAAATCATTTAAAACATCATCGTCATACTTTTTTATGCGGAGATGCAGGACCTCTTGCCATTGGTGCAGTAGTTAGTCATAAATTAGCTGATGATAGTGACAGTCAAAAACTGATACATGAGTAAGTTAAATTAACACAATGTACTTTAAAATAAATGTTGTTTTATCATTTAGGTTGTTATCATTTCAAGAACAGATCCTTGACAGTGAATCAGGTATTGCGAATGAATATTTATATGGAAGAGCAGGGTACCTATATGCTTTGTTATATTTAAACAAACATATAAAACCACCACCAATAAATGAAGACATCATTGTTAAAGTTATTGGATGTTTATTGAAATGTGGCAAAAAGAGGCAAAAGAAGGAAAATTTAAATTTCCTTTGATGTATCAGTGGCACGATAGCTATTATTTGGGTGCTGCACATGGCTTGTCTGGAATTATTTATTTATTGTTACAAGCTCACGAATATCTTACTGATTCTGATCTGAACACTTTAATAAAACCAACAATAGATTGTTTGTCGTCAGTGCAATATTCAGGTGGGAATTTTCCTTCTTCTTTAGGAAGTGAGACTGACAGATATGTTCAATGGTGTCATGGTGCTCCTGGATTTTTATATATGTACAGCACTGCATACAAAGTATTTAAAGATAAGAAATATTTAAATCTAGCACTTAAATGTGGGGATGTTGTATGGGAGCGTGGATTATTAACAAAAGGATACAGTATTTGTCATGGAGTAGCTGGAAATGCATACTGTTTTTTGGAACTGTACCAAACAACTAAGGCAAGATATACATTTGTTTTGTCATGGTCTTGGATTAGTTCAAAATCAGTTCTAACAATTGAATTAAATATTTGTTGTGCAAACTATATAACATCACTGTTGGCTATTATCGGAACTGATATTAACTAGTTTGTAGACTATTGGTTAACAAATAATACACAAATGTGCAAAATATGTGTTATCATAAAAATACATTGATCTGAGATAAGAGAATGTTTTCTAGTTCAAGTCATGTACAGTCATGCTATTCTAACATCTATACATGTTATTTGCCATTTGAATGATCGTCGTATTTAACTTATCATAGTTCATCATATTCTTTCGTTAGTTTCTAGTATTACTAATTTCATAACCGTATCTGAAAGGACTGTTGAGAGTGGCGACAAACGCCATGAGCGGAATATACAGAGATATTCACTGAACTGGTTCGTTAGAACTTTTCGATGTTCCTGAAATCTTTACAATTCTGAAAACTTATAGTTATGGATAGTATCATCCGGTCTCATTGACGAAATTAGTTACGTTTTTGTATTATTTCCGGTTTACCGGAAGTTCACGTCGACTTTCTTAATTTAAATGGTATATTTTTATGCATTTTTTAGATTGCGCATACAATTCTGCATCAAAACTTATTAAGCTACCTTATACCAAAAATCAGCTGTTTTGAGTTATTCAATTTTTTCAAATATACGGCCAGCTGCATCGTTATATTAAAAACTGTGTATGTATTTCTAAATGCATGTATCTAGTGTTAAATTCAGAGGTTGTCCATCGTTACTATTTCTCATAATTACATTTAATTTATGAGGATTTGTCTGGGCAGTGGAAAAAATGATACTTATTTACCAGTCTGGAACTTTTGGAAAACATACCCCTGAAATCTGACAAAACATGTGGCAGTAGCTATACGACACTCCGCCACATTTTCAAATTAATAGGTGGATAGGACGTGGTGGTTCACAGAACTGGCTAGCAAAAACTCCGGACCTAAAAAGTTCAGATTTTTTTTCTGGGGATATATCAAAAATATTGTACAAGTACAAGCTTTGACTATATACAGGGTGGGGCATTAGTCCGAGGAAGTCCAATTACTCGTGCATTATAAGAGAAATGAGAAAATGTTATTAAGATAAAAGTTGAAGCGCATGGGGGACTATAACCTAAAAATATTTTCAACTATACAGGGTGTCAAATAAAGACAGGGTAAACTAAACTTACTTTATTTTAAATGGAACATCCTGTATATTTTTGCTGTTTACGATTCTACTAGGTCTTACCTTTATTATAATATACGGTTTTGCTATGTTATTCAGTTTACTTTAGAAGATATGGGAAGTTTTGCATGAATTTAATAACAAAGTTGGCGCCTCCTGCCGTACTACGGCTTCCACATAAAATAATTCGTTCAAATTACTTAAAACTCCAAATGTATAAACTTTAGGTATAGGGAATGTTATACAGAACGAATAGTTAGCATACAAATATATAGGGTGTTCCATTTGAAATAAACGAGTTTTAGTCGTTTGAAGGTATTTAATTTCGAGGTCGATTATTAAACACCCAGTATAATATAATATGAATGTTTAGTATGGAAAATAAAGCTTGAAGTATCATTATAATAATACCAAAACGATTATTAGGAAAGGCTAAATTAATTTTTTAAGTACTCTGTGTAAATGCATTTTTTTCCTTTCGAAACGGAATATCTCGAAAACTGTTGGGTTTTAGGGCAGAGTATGTTAATTAAAATTACCTTATATTACATTAAGAAATTAAATGGTGTTCCATTTAAATAAACAAAGTAACCTGTCGTACAGACAACATCGAACACACCCTGTATATAAGAACATATTTTCTTGCTATAGAGAACTTCATTCTAGACATCTTTGATTAAGAACGTTTTTCGATAAAATAAATAGCAAAGCCGCAATCAGCCGATCCCAGGAAGATGCCACACCCTGTATATACAGGGTGTAACAATAGTGCGATATTCTTCCATATCTCAATTTTTATGCAAAATACAGCAAGTATTTAAATACAAAAGTTGTTTAGTTAAATTTAAATTTAGTTTAATTTAAATTTATAACGTAAAATTATTCTACGATATACAGGGTGTTTAGTTTGCCCGTAACTGTCAGTATTTTTACATTTTAAAATGGAACACCCTATATATGATGACAAATGCCATTATTTCGGTAACGGAAAAATGTAACATTATGAAACTTGACATAACGTTAGAAGCATCTCCTATGATGACAGTAAACAGATGTAGGCTTAAATACATTATACAGAGTGTTCTAGAAATCAGTGTCTGTTTGAAACAATTGAAATGCAAAAATTTTCATTTTTTCAAATTGAAACACTATATCTTTACGGGTTAGTTGAAAGGGAAATTTAATTATCTATTAGTTTGAATAAAGCATGTATCTAATTAAAATTAATGCTTTTAAAAATATTTCAAATTATTTCTCATTTCTGTGTGTGGTTACGTAGGTGTGCTCTTTGAAAGAAAGATTCTCTCTCGTGTTGTTGGGGCTGTTCGGTAAACTTGCTCTTTTATGTATCCCCAAAGAAAAAAATAACATTTGGTCAGATCGGGTGACCTTAGTGGCCAATGCACTGGATCTCCTCTGCCAATCCATTTATCACGAAGTGCATTATTTAGATGACTTCGGACATTCCTAGAGAAATGGCACGTTGCCCCATCTTGTTGCACCCACAAATTCCTTAGCATATTAAGAGGAAGGGTGTCTAGATCTTCTAGTTCAGTCTTTAGGAACGCTAGATAATTTTCCCCGCTGACTGTACCATTAATGAAATATCTTGTAAACTAGTGAAAATAATTGAATATGATCTTGTATAAAGTTGGCTTAAAATTTCTCAGGGTGTTCTATTTAAAAATGTAAAGATACAGATCGGGTAAACTAAACACCCTGTATATCGTAGAATAATTTTTCATTATAAATTTCATAAAACTAAACAACTTTTGTATTTAAATATTTGCTGTATTTTGCATAAAAATGGAGATATGGAAGAATATCGCACTATTGTTACCCCCTGTATAACATAGGAAACAGAATAAAACAAAAAAAGAAATTAAAGGTATTAGCAAATGCATAAAAATAATTATTAAAAAAAACAGCAGATTGTTTTAGGTGGGTCTTTACGCGGTAAAAGTCAATAGCCGATCTTTATGATGTCGTCAACCAGGCCTGCCGCTAACCGTTTAAACGCCCGCGTGCAATACCGATTAGGCCGCCCCTTGTACAATTGTAGACATGCAAATTATGACAATGTTTTGTTTTCCTTTCGATATGTTTTTGTCGCCGATGGCGCCCTCTTGAAAATGCTGCCCTTCCGCCACTTGTACAATTGTAGACATGCAAATTATGACAATGTTTTGTTTTCCTTTCGATATGTTTTTGTCGCCGATGCCGCCCTCTTGAAAATGCTGCCCTTCCGCCCCTTGTACAATTGTAGACATGCCAGTTATGACAATGTTTTGTTTTCCTTTCGATATGATTTTGTCGCCGATGCCGCCCTCTTGAAAATGCCGCCCTTGTGCGGTGCACGCCCGCACGCAGCGGCCCTGTCGTCAGCAGTGCTATAGCACTAAAAAAAACTCAACCTTATTGAGGCAGGTCATTGATGAATTCGACTTTCCGTTGAGCTACACATTAATCCCTACAAACGAACACCTGATCATGCGATTTCGCTTGAGTTTTGCTACTTCAGCAGTATCGGTTTCCATCAGGTTGCAGAGGTAAATACATTGTGCTTCCTCGCCAGTATTTTTATTCGTTTACCGTATAACTACTTACATTAATTTATAGTTAATAGTTCCGTTAAATGTATTTGTATAATAATTTATGAGTATTTTAGCTTATTACTTAATGTCGCGTGAGTCTTGTGTAACCTTTGTGAAAATGGCTTACTATTATACAAACAACGAGTTAAGTGATATGGTTCTTATATATGGAGAATGTAGACAAAACGCAAGAGCTGCTCGTCAACGATACACCAATTTATTTTCTAATTCTTCTTCTTGCTCTCTTCTTGTCTCCAGACCTTACTGTCTTTGACTTTTACCTTTGGGGTAGAATAAAAGGTATTGTTTATCAGACTCGCCGTACTACCTCAGAAAACATGATTGATCGTATCCGAAATGCTGTAGCCAATATTTTAAGAGCTGAAATCAGCACAGCCGTATTAAATACACGACGCAGGATAAATTCCTGCATAGAAAATGACGGAAGGCACTTTGACCATTTATAAACACTTTTTGATTTTCCTTTCAATCAACTTTGTTGTTTTATCGTTCTCAAGTTAATAGTTTCATAGATTCCATAATTTATTGTTATTATTTTATAAGCATTGCGGCTTGTTGGACTTTAAGTTAGTTTCCTTACTGTTCCCACACTTATTATTTTATAATTGTTTTGCCGTGTTGGCTTTCGAATGTATTGTAAAAAAAAGTAACAAAGATAAATAACAATAAACACGTGTCCCGAATAATTAATCAAAGTTGTGGTGTGAGGTGATACCGATGTTTATTGTTATTACGAGCCCACAGTCCTTGAAATCACAAAGATAAATAACAAAATTTTATTTCTATTTAAAATATCGTTTGGCATTCCAAATAATAAATCAGCATTTTATTTGGTAAATTAGGAATAATTAGACATTAATAACAAACTTTAAAGGGGAAATGCATCCCAAAATGTAATTTTTTTTTTTAGTATAAATTTCTTTTATTCATATCTTAGGTTAGGATAAAGATATTGAGATGCGGTTCTCACTGGGTTGTTAGGCTCTTGATTGACTATGTAATGACGTAAAATAAGTGATGTTGCATTTAATTTTTTTGCAGCAAGTTAATTTTTTTGCGATTATGTCAGAAAATGCCATCTGGCGGCAAGGTAAGCAAACACAATCACCTCACTCACAGTTCAATTGATAGTCTAGGAAACCCCCTTTTTAACGACTCCAAGTTTATTAAGATACATTAAGTCTTTTTAGAGTTATCGACATTTATTTCCAAAAATATTCCCCCCACCACTTTCTTTTCAGAGATAGAGCAAAAAGCATTTAACAAAAAATATTTGAATTTGTATCAGCTTTAAAATAGTATTCACTATGACTCATTAATATAAGAAAATTTTGCAGAAAACGGGGTTTAAAATTCAGGATGGCTATTACGCCCCCTGGAGACCATTTCAGAAACTCGTAAATAATTTCCAGCATTTTCTCGTAGCCGATTTACTCAACAATTTTTTTGGTTTCAAATTTCTAGGTACATGTGTTTCCCTAATACCGTACCTCGTTACCCTTGTTGGGACACCCGGTATATCTTCTCAGCTGAATTTTGTCACAAAATAGAAAGTAATTAAATTTTTTATAAAAGGATTGGGAACAAATATTATCATCCTTAGAAATTGCTTTATAATACAAATTTAAATTAAGGTTATTACTTGTGTATAATTATAAATGGTACAAATGGTTATTAAATATGTCTGTCATAATATTATTATTATTCAGCCTACTTTGTGCAAATTGAAGTGGTCTGTTTCGACAGTAGCAGAAGAAATATACATTTTGCTCTAAAACGGTTGAAGATAAATGGATACATTCTTATATCAAAAGAAAGAATTTAATTTTACATGCAACCCTGTAAACATAAATAGGGGGTTCCGTAAAAAAACACAGTTATTGGCATTTAAATGTTGCCAAATGTTGGCGCCAGTAACTGTGTGTCAACAAAAGGATTCGTACATGTTAATATTGGAAATAGTAAAGCAATTCAAGACGTATCAATTTCAAACCAAAATTTTCTACCTGTTTTAGTTTTCATCCTACAGCTCATTAACGAGAGCGCTGTAATTGCAAAATTTTTGATAACATATTTATTTTCTCGAAAACAAAAGCACATAGGTCTAGGAAGGTCTTAATAAAAGTTACTTAAAATATCTAAAAATCTAAAAAAATATAATGTATAGGGTGATCCATTTAAAATAATAAAGTTACATACGCTTTTTCTATAATTGGGACAGCCTGTATATTTGAAAATATTTTCTAGCTATGCATCGTATAAACTGGGACAACTTTTATTTTAAACTTTTTTCTCTATATTGTAAGATACACAAATTATCAAAGAAACCGCGTCAGCTGGGACATCCTGTATATACATACGTCTTTAAATCATTTTTAATCTCAACCCAATCACTAATGACAATTCAATAGAACGATGTGACAAATTCGGCTATGAATTGCTATGATCAGCAAATATAAATCCATAGCAATCTAATCAAATTGTGTTGCATTATCCACAGCACCCTCCTTACCTATGTTGTGACGAACACCCCTTAAAAAAAGCTATAGTGTTTGCCTATAGAGTTGCGTATCTAATTGTGTGTGATTTGTGACCTTAATGTCAACCAAGCAAATTTTTTAAGATTATTTTTCCAGCTGTAAGCTGACTAGATTTAACACACAATAGATTATGGATAGAGGTTATGGTATAGTGTACTTTTGAAAATGAAACGTCAAATTAGAAATGTCATAAAAAGCTAAAATCAAAATAGGTGAACGAGATTTTATTGCAACCGAGTATACGTCACATATGATAGCTACAGTTGTTTATGTAAGCGTGTAGTAGAACACATTCACGTTTAATTTTACTTCAGCTCTGAATTGTATATACATTATATAACATAAGATTTAATGGATATCTGAGCATACAAGACAAAAACATTACTCAGCTGATTGTGAAAAAACAATCGTGAGGCAAGAGAAATCGTGAGCAACGTCTGCCAGCTGGCGGAGCTGAAAATTGTGTTTCGATATATTGCTAATATTTTCGGTCTAATTTAGCCCAATAACAGTATAGCGCCGATAATGCCACTAAATCCGTATGAATATTGCATGTATATGTGCATATAATTTAATACATCGGCTCGTACAATTCGGAAAAAAGTATAATGGACATAATTATCTTTGTGCAGGCTCGCTGATATGCAGGTTGCCTACCTAGTACGCGGAAGTTCAATATCTTGGTTGATAAGAGAGATAATTGAATCATTTTTTATTTCATGTGTCTCAATATCTACAAACCTAAAATAATGCCGATTATACAGGTTGTTCCATTTCCTCTACACAGAAAGTAACTTTGTTCTCTTTAATATTTCTTATTATTTATTTTGAATCTACATGAGAAATAAAAGGAATTTATGCATGGTATGCATATGAAAAAACTGAGTCTTTGAGATACTTGGCATACTATTTGCTTTTTTTAAATTTATATTATTCGATCTCTCAATTCACTTTGCAATTCTAAACAAAGATTATGTAGCATACCACATACCTAAAGTTTATTATGTATTATAAGTTATATATAATACCGAGCATGAAGTTATCAGGTTTGAAAGATTACTGTTTACTAATAAAATAAAATTCCTAACATCCTTAGAACTCTAACGTAATGCTGTTCTTTTGTTTTCCAGTGATTATAAAAATATATGGTAGAAATTACATAATCCATTGTGATAATTTTAGCTGAAACAATGGCAATCCTCCGAACTGAAAGAGACGGAACGTATTGACGAATGTTTTTTTATTTAAAAAATAAGTTATTTAGAATTAGATGCATTTTAAGAGTAGAACTTACATTGTAAAGATACACTTCACATGCTAATGTCTTGTACGTATCCTATTATTTGTTGACTATTGATATTTTTAGGATGTGAAACACCTTTATCGAGCTATAAGATTTGCGGAATGGTGTGTTGATTATACTAAGAATCATGAAGAATATCCACCCGATCGTCCTTTATCTTTATTCGAAGGAATCTCCGGACCAATGTATTTACTGTTGGATATACAAAAGCCATTAGAAGCAAAATTTCCGGGATATACTTTATAGACACTCTTTGATTCCGTATTCAATTATTAATGTTACACATGAAATGTATACATATATTCGTCATGTACTTGAATAAATTTCTAAATATAACATTAGGCTACTGCAATCAAATTATTCAATACGCTCCTAATAAGTTGATGGTACTGTATTGAAGTCTTCCTGGTCGCGTAGATAAGTTTATATGTACTTTACTTTTCGCTTCTTCAGAAGGTTTCTAAAGACTGTTGCCTTCTGCTCCACGTCATACTTTATTTCTTCTTCGCTTCGCTGAATCGTTACAGTTGGATGAGCTGCATTTGTTCCGGTATTGTGGTTAGGTCGATGATCTTGTAAAGCTACCCGCCAGGTGTTGCTCACTTAGTACCTATCCCGGTAAAAGTTACTCGGATTCTTCACAATTGCCTGTGATTCCCGTATCAATCTCTGATGGTATTGCGTAATGTAGCTTAAACTCTTAACAGTATCATAATTAATGCGGTGGTCACCATCTTGAAATAGGTGTTCATCTACTGCAGATATTTCCGTATATCCACGTTGGATATCCCGTCGGTGTTCTGTAATTCTGCACTGGATACTCCTTGCTGTCTGTCCGATGTAACTTTTTCCGCAATTGCATACAAGTTCACATCTGCCTTTGGTAGCTGATTTTTATTACGCGGCAGTAACTGCCTATCTATCTTCTTGACAATGTTGAACCGTGTGGTAATATTCTTCTTTTCTAACGTTTTCCTTAATTTATCAGATATTCCCGCGTCTTTAGCTTTGTAACCGTTCAGTCATGATGCGTTGTATACGTGTTGAACCTCAGATAGTTTGTGTTCCTTATCGCTAATCCCTGCAATGTGTTTATAAGAGATTTCTTTTGTTGTGGGTGATGATGATAATGTGGCGTATCTTGTTGCTGTGGTCACTAATACATGGAGAAAAAGTAAGATGCTATTATTTTCAAGCTCCATGGTGAAGTTAATGTTCGTGTGCTATCTGTCAGATGTTGCAGAAATTCATCCAATGTTTCTCGTCAATACGGCCACATAACAAAAGTGTTGTCCACATATCTATAACAACATTTCGGTTTGAGGTTGCTAGATTCAATAGCTTCTACCTCAAAAGCTTCCATGATGATGTTGAATGACCGGCTATAATATGATCTTATTGTTGCACCACTCTTTTGTTCATAAGTTTTCGTTCCAGAAGAAGTATGTCGAAGTCAAATCTTGCCAGTTCTATCAGATCTCGTAGTTCTTCTGCTACTAACTGTAATGATTTCCCATGTTTTGTCTACTGGTACATTTCTAAAGAGAGATACTACGTTGAAACTGACAAAAATGTCGCCATCAAATTTATCGTGCTATTGAAGTATCTCTACAAAATGTTCAGAATTCTTCACATAGCTGTTCGTTTGTCTGGTGTACTGCTATAGTTGTCTAGCAATATATTGTAATGTGAAATTTGATTTAATAATAAAATTAAGAAAATTTGAGTTTTACTAAATTTTTAATTAAAAATTGGGGTTTTAATAAAAATTAATCTCAGGGGTTCGCTAATTAACTCTACAGCCGGTATAGAGAACAGAATACGAGAGCTTATCTTACGTTGAAAAATACCCACGTGAAAAAAATTCCAAGTTACACAAAAAAAACTTACAAGTCAGAAAGATGTTTTACAAAAAAACTTAATTTATTTAATTCAATAAATGTATAAAAAAATAGTTTACAGAGCAGAATGGCGTGGCAGCCACCACAAACTAGTTTACTAACCTAAAAATTTTTGTATCCCAAAAAAAAAAAACTGAAATTTTAATTTTAATTAAAATAAATATTTTTTACCTTTTAACTAATATTCTTCTTATATAAAAAAATTTACAAAAAAGAATACAATTTTAAATTTTTTTAATATGATTTTGGACTTCTGTTTTGTTTTTTCATTAAAAAAAAAATGTTTTTCTTAAATTTCTAGAACGTAAACCTAATATATGTGAGATTTCGATAGCTTTCTGTTCGAGCTCTTCGCGCGCCTGGACGTGATGATGGTGGCTGGACGTCTTTTCATAGGGGTATTAAAATTCGGTGAAATTTTAGATGTTTAAAGTAGTTTTATTCGAAGATGATCGGTTATTTGAGCTCAACAGTGCACCGTGGCTATTTAATAAAATTTTACGTAGAGCAAACTTGTCTTCAACAATCTATGCAAAAAGAGGCCGTTTGTTGCTATCGTACGGCTTTTATACATGATTTTCAATTGTCTCCAAATCTTCTCAAAAATACATTTCGATAGTCATATGTCAATAACGGAAATTAACGGTCGTTGCTGGATTAATTTTCTACAGGTCCGGTCAAAAATTGTGGTATACAGGGTCACCGTAAAGTTGTTAATTTTAATTACCATCTACTTTCTTTTCTTAAAATGCCCCTACCTGGCTGGTCTTTCTTCTTTTGTGTGTGGAATTTAACTGTGTGATTTTGTTAAAATATTTATGTGCATTTATGTACAAACTAAATGATATAAAATTAATAATTACCTTAAAACCTATGAAAATATTGTGGTGACTTCAACACCCTTGTCGTTGGCTGGACTTATAATAAGGTCTCTGCTGACCAACACGCCCCTTCTACGTCAGATGGGTACTGATCCAAAGAATATCAAACTAGCAGAATTTGCACTCCTTGTCTGCGCTTTTGATCTTTTTAACCCATTTTTGCCTGAACGTAAAGAAAAAACAGAAAAGCATTTTTTTTCTTAAAAAACTAAGTTTATTGACATATTAATATTTATTCCAAAGAAAAATTACATTTTTATAAAAATTCAAAGAAAAACAGTATGTATGTATGTACCTAATAATATAATGCACTGGGAGGATACGGATTCATTGTGAATGATATGTTCAAAACAATTTTTCTCCGCACACAAGGTATTGCTACATTTTTTGCAACACCACCTTATTCGCGCATGACAAACAACACAACGTAGTGCTTTTGCAATTCTCTGAGGAAAGTGTCCTATCGTATCCAGGCGCACATTCTCGGGTACGGAAGACTGTCGTTACTTTTTCTATTATTATTAGGTCGGAGTAGATAATGCGTTACAATATGCCTTGTAAATTTCGACTGACTAATCTTGTTAACGGATACTAGCAAGTCCCTACACTTTCCACGCATTTGTCATTGCGAGATTCAGCATGTAGGTAAACAGAAGTAAGTATTTACCGATTGATCGCTGAGAGCGACTCCTCCCATCCTGTTGTTACGTGTTTTATATAGTATATAGTGGCTGTGAAACATCTATAAATTGTTTCTGTCGTTTCGACCATCTCTTCACCTTTTGCAGAGATTCTATTTTATCGTAATTAGATATAGTATTTACGACATTATTATCTACCCAACGGACCACTAACAAATCATTACGTTTATCAAATTGGTAAGCAAAAGTACCTCTTTGTTGCTTAGCCATGTTTTTTGAAGCCTCCAAGGGACATTTTGCGAGGCGATTCTCTCTAATAGTTGCTGTTGCTCTCACGCTGTTTTGAGTCAGTTTTGACATCTAATGAATAGTCGAAAAATAATTGTAAAAAAAAAACATGCTTTGTTGGGTCTTGAACATTTTTCAACAAATTCAAAACAACATTGCCTCCAAGAGAGTCGGATGAATTCTCCATATTGCTTTTTCCACAATATGTATCAAAATGGTAGCAGTATCCAGTGGAACTAGCTAACACACAATTTTTGTAACCGAACCTTCTTGGTTTCCCTCGAATAAAGTGCTTGGCCGAATGTCGGCCGAAATAGCGGACCATTGCTTTGTCTATTGATAAATAAGTATGAAAAATTCCCCACTGCTTGAATTTGTTACTTAGAATATTCCTCAGAGGTCTAAGTTTGAACATTTTATCGCTAGTATAAATGTTTGAATTATCTGAAGTGAATGTTTTCTTTTATTTGATCGTATTTATTTCTTGCCATGGCTGACGACACCGTTCTTATACCTAAATCTTCGTCGTTGGGCCAATACATTCGTTCTTGAGATAGTGGGTGATATCCGAAAAAGAATAAAATTGCTATGAATGTTCTTATTTCAGCCGAATCTACAGTAAATTCGTGGCGATTATGTGGAGCGCTGTAGAGGAGAGTTTGTTCGACGATATAATCAATTACATGATCATCAAAAAACTTTTCAAATACTTATCAAATAAGTAAAAAAAGTAGGAATATTGGTAAGAAATATAATCAAAGAAGGATAGAAATAGATCTCGACACCCCTTTTGGTTTCGAGGACGAAGTGTCAATAATTACGAAACGACTACGACTTTTTTGTGTTCGGAATCCCGTTTCTTCGATTAAATATGGTGGATTCACTTCGTACCGTGCATTCGGAATTCCATAATATTTACGAAAATAAGCATGCGGTGACAACGCTGTAAAACGAAGCGCCGGAATACGATAGCAGTTCTGAATTCCATTTTACGATATAATATGGAGAATCCATTTCGTATCGGGTACTCGGAATCCGGGGGCTGATTTCGTCGGTCTGGCCGTCGGCGCAATCAAATCAGAAGCTACAAACAGACTGCCTGATTTCGTCAGTTAATTCTCGTTTCTTATACGGAAAACGCGTGTCATAATATGCCTCGTATTTTATCAAAGCGCCAAAAAGTTGCAGTCGCGCTAACTGCAGCATATAATCTCGAACATAGAAAAAGAAAAATATGGGCAAAAAAATGGTTACGTGAACGAAAAAGACTTGTGGTCATATTTATAATTCGTGCTTGAGGTTGTGTCGATGCTTAAGCACGCGATTTTGACGTAAATGTCATTAGAAATCTGTCAAAATCGCGTGCTCAAGCATCGACACGACCTCAAGCACGGACTATAAATATGACCCTTAGCCACATGACCTTATTGAAGGAACTAGAAAGTGATGATTATCACCTTTTTTAGTTCTCTTTTATACGCGGCCCTTATGTTTTCAATTTTCTTTTTACTACGGCAATACTAACATTTGCATCTACATAAATTTTTCGACCAATATTTCCAGTGCTTGATGCCTTGCATCTCTGGATCTGTATTGTTTGCAAGAAGTATCCCACAAACAAGAAAAATCTTCATATAATTCTAAAAATTCTATTATAACTTCGCGTTCGGTTACCGTCATACTTATTCCTTGACATTCAAAGTACTACTGACGTATCAGATCGTCCGACAGTCCTACAGATGATGGGATTTGACCAGACGGTCATGAGTCAGGTGACTCGGCCAGAGACTCGGCCAAGACTCGACAAGAATTTCGTCAGATGACGCAGCTATAGACGATCTGATATTACGCCTGATATGACCAAATCGGTCTGACCGCCTGATCAAATCATACCGTCGTTGGTTGTCTGCCTCTTCTGCAAAGGTCCTCTTCTTCCAGTTCCACTTCCTTCATGGATGTCCTTCTGGTGGTTCTCGGGTTCCTGGGTTGTTGTGGCTTCTTGGAGTCTTCTGGGTGGATCTCCCTCGCTGTTGCTATCTGAAACAAACGAAACAGAGGTATTATTTTGTTAATCAATCATCATCGCGTCACATTTGTCGGAGTATCTCCGTTCTGGTGCGGTGCTTGGTGGGCACCACTGATTTTTGCGCGATAGCGCTACTCATCGCTGCGTTGCTGCTTGCGAGTGCCTTGCCGAAGAATCCTCGGTTGAGTTTCTTCAAGAACTCGTTCAGGTCCTGGACGTCTGCCGCTGTAAGTTCTCGGAGGATTACCAGCGAGGTGCGTCTAGGAAGTCGGAATACAAGTCGCAGAACGCGATTTTGCACTCGGACTAGTGGAAGGATGTAAGATGGAGCCGCCGTGGCCCAAGCTGGGCTGGCGTAGGTTAGGATCGGACGGATGTGGGTCTTGTACAGCATCGCGCCCGTTTTCGGATTGAGTTTGGGGTTACCGAGGATAGGACATAGCTGGTGCAGTCGACCGATGGCCCTGTTCCTAGCTCTACCTAGATGCTCGGCGAAAGTTAGTTTCCTGTCGAGGATCATTCCCAGGTATTCGATCTTCTCGCCCCAGTCGATTTCCGTCCGTAGAATGGTTATCTTTTGAGGCGAGGGTTGGTGTCTCCGGCTGAACGCATAGCTTGCGTTTTTCTCGGATTTATTGTTAGACCGCATGTGCTGAAGAATTCCTCGATTCGATCCAACTGTGCCTGAGCCAGTTGGGCTGCGATCTCGGGACTCTTCGAGGTGGCCACT
Organism: Holotrichia oblita; assembly: GCA_023690525.1. Lineage (NCBI taxonomy): Eukaryota > Metazoa > Arthropoda > Insecta > Coleoptera > Scarabaeidae > Holotrichia > Holotrichia oblita. The sequence goes on along the minus strand of CM043019.1, from coordinate 86,568,571 downwards.
ATTGCGGTATCATCCGCGTAGATGGCGTTAAACACTCGACAGTCTGTCGGCTTGGCAATGTCTGCGACGTAGATGCTGAACAGCGCCGGGTCTAGTGCCGAGCCTTGTGGAACTCCAGACAGCATTTGCCTCTTTGAGGATTCCGTACCGTTCACGACGGTGTGCAATTTTCGGTCCTTGAGGTAAGATCTGATGGTCTTCAGGATTCGCGGCTGAAAGCCGACTACTTTCATCTTCATCAGCAAGCTTTCATGGCGGATCTTGTCAAACGCCTTCTCCAGGTCCAGGGATACCAGAATGATCGTCTGGTTCCTGTTGAATGCGGTCGTGACGTGATCCTGAATAGCTGCATCGTGGTCGAATGTCCGGATCTAAATCCGAACTGGTCGTTATCCATGAGATGACCATCTTCTAAATGGTCGCTGATTCTGCGCAATAGCAAAGTTTCTAGAACTTTGCTCATTGTGCTCAGCAACGATATCGGCCGATAGCTCTCAGGGGAGTGCGGTTCCTTCTTAGGTTTCAGTGCTGGAATAATCCTTGCGGATTTCCATCTGGTCGTATAGCATGTCAACCGGAGTGTCGCGTTAAAGATCGCCGTTAAGTTGACTAGCAGCTTGAGCGGCAGATTTTTGAGCGCTCCATTGGGAATGCCATCCTGCCCAGGGACCTTCCCGTTAGGGATACCCTTGATAACCTGCAGCATCTCCTTGGGAGTCACAACGATAGGTGGACCTGGGTCCATCTCGTCGATCTCATTCTAGGTGATCCGGAATTCTCTCTCCTGCTCGGGATCATTACGATCGTTCGGAGTAAAGTAACCCGCGAAGGTGCTAGCCAAGGCGTCAGCCTTCTCCCTGTCGATGAGGCATCTGCTTAGATTAGATTAAGATTCGTATAGAAACATTTTGTTAGACACGCAAGTAACTCGTCGCCACTTTGACTCTGCAAACCAGATGAGGGGTAGCAAAAGCCAGAAGTACAAGAATATAATTAAACCTTTAATAATAGATCGTATCTCTGGTGAAGGGTACCTGATAGTATCAGATAAACCTTATCAGTATGTATATTGGGATAATGTTAACGAACTGGTGGACCGTCTTAAGCTTCTAACGTCATCTCAAGCCGCTGGAAATACTAGCCACAACAACGAGATTATGTCTATAATCGAGGAATTGAGAGAAGCGGGTGTTGTACAATAAGTATAGATCTATTTCCTGAATGTACATCATTTCAACAATGACTATCGATAAGTTTGGGCGTTTTGTTAATCATACTAAAACGAATTTAACCGCAAAGCGTATGTCTGCAGAGTTCCCGCTAACAGCAGAAGGTGATATTAACGCCGGAAAAAAGCGTATCAGATACGTGTCCGATCCTATCGCTGATCAGGATTGTGCCACTAAGAAATATAGTGATACTAAACTAGCTTTTCTACAGAACAATTTCCTTAAACAAGTGGAAGCGTTAGATACTAAATTTGAAAATTTGAAAACATATTTTTAAAATGAATTCAACAATCTTAAGGTTATTGTTTACAACTTTCCAATTGAGACATCGTTTGAGATGAAAGTGATAGAAGAAAAAATTAATGATAGATTAGATAAGGAATTTATGAGTATGCGCGAGTCTATTCAAAATTGGAGTGGATTAAAAGCAGTTGTATCAGCACCAAATGGTATTGTACAGAATGTAAACCCGATGCAAGAACATCAAGCTGATGCAGTATTTCGAAAGAACATGTCGAAACATGTCTAAACATGTCTAAACATATCTAAACATGTCTAAAGATGTAGAAACCTGTCTAAACATATCAACTGTCAGTCAACTGGCTTTTTCAAATAGTTTGACTTAATATGAGTAAGCAGGATGTTGTAAATGAAATACATAAAACAAAAAATATTATATAACTTGCATTTTATTTAGACATGATAAATATATACATTAAATATCAGGACAAAGCTTTTTGCAACCGTAACAATTTCTTCGGGATGGTGGTGGAGCATCGACGTGATCTTTCATCGCCAAAGTATTATAATGCTTGTGGCAGGGAAGATAATCTTCAAGTGCAACCCTTTTTTTATGCGATAATAAATGCCATTTCTGCTCTAGAGAGATGCGGTTTACCTTAGTTTTGAAAATGTATATGGGTAAAAACGGAATAATATACTGGCTTATACCATCGAATCTCCCACAATCTGCATCAATCTTTGTTAAAACTGCTTCAATCTTTTCATCCGTAATCTCCATGATGACTTATTCTCTTTATTCATTTTTACTTTCTTTAACTTTTTTGTTAGTATAAGTACATACTTCGATGTATGCTTTTAACTCTTGCAATTCTTCAATATGCTGTTCTAATCTTATTCGTAGCTCTTCTCGATCCATACTGATTCTATAGGTTTTTTATGTGCCGCTTTTGATGATGAATAGTAAAGCTTAATGAAAACATATGCTCTTACAAAGAAATATATTTTAAATATATATACATAAACCTCAACAATTCTGTTCGAGGACTAGGGAAAAACTTTGTAAAACCTAGTCAGAGGTATTACAACAGTTCATAATTTCAAAATTAAACTAAATATTTTACATATTTGTTTAACGATTATATTAAATGATAGTCCTAGCGGCCTAGATATTTTTCTATGTTGTTTGCATAGTATCGGTTCTAAAATTTATTGTATTGTTTTGAATTCGATGACGAAATCGAACACGATCAGCAACAATATGTATCATGATATATTTGATCCTACAGAATATTATATACTGTAGTCACAATAGCATCTTTGAAATCTAAATAGCATATAATTAACATGAATCAGAATACTTGTTTTTAATATTTAAGTATATTTTCTTATAAAAACAGAATTTTTTTTTCGCAATGTTTACTGATTGTCGTCCATTGCAACTCTTTTATATTTACTTATCCCGTTAGTATAAGTAGGTATGCGTTTTCAACTTCTGCATATCTTCAATCTGTTCTTCTCATTCATACTGAGTGTAAATGACTTATATATTCTTATTTGTATGTAAATTAAAAAAAAACATGAGATTTAATAAAAATAATTTTATTAAAAAAAAAACATATTAACCCCAACAATTCTGTTCGAGGACTAGGGAAAAACTTTGTAAAAAAAACTAGTCAGGGGTTTAATAACAGTTGATAATTTCAAAATCAAGAAATACAGTATTATAAGTTATATACAAAACTTCTAACATATACATGGTGTTTTGTGAATTTGTGTGATTAGCTAATAATATTTTGATATTAGAATATAAATCACCATCCATTTTCATACAAGATTTTAGAACATGATTATAAAATGATACAAAATCAGAACTTGCTAATATACTAATTTTCTGATTGATTAATTCTTGAAGATGATATATGTTATTGTATGTCTCCGCTGATAAAACGATTTGCTGCCCTCTACTTTTGAGACGGATAACTTGAATGTCTCGGTAAGAACTAGCTTCCATCTGGTGATTGGGACTGCAGCCTTCGGTTTTGCAGAATTCTTCCCATTCTTCTTGTGTGAAGAAAATACAAGCGTTGACGGACTTAATTTGTACGATTGGAATGAATCCGACAGCTGGACTTAGTCCTACGGTAAGCCACTTGGAACCGCTTTTGTTGAGAAAATAGGATGATTGCCCGATGAGTTGTTTTTCACGGGTAATGGCATCTTCTTTGAATTTCAGAGCCTTTTCAAGAAACTTGTTGGATTGTTCAACTATAAAAAGAGAAAAAAGCATTAAAAATTTATAGAATTATTTTTAAAGGTATTTACTTGATTCCATGTTTTTGTTTGATGTATATACAAGATAAAATATACTATACTAACTTAAAATCTACATATAATTCCTAATATATACAAAGTAGTGGGTGGTGGTGGTGGTGGGAGTTTGACTGTAACAAAAGAGAATATGAAAAAAATGTTTTAATCTAATACATACTTACCATGCTTAGTACATTGGTCTGCTAAAATGGTGGAATGCCTACGTTTTTTGGCTGTAACAAATAAAAAAATAAAATTTATGAAAGTTTTAACTTGTACTAACTTATACTTACTTTGATGGTACGCTGTAGTGCCCCCAAGGTAAGGTGTCGGTAAAGCCTGGAACTCTGAACCTCTTGTTGTCAAAGGGGCTCAGGGATATCTTCGACTGCGTGGTGGAATACAGCTGGTGATGGAACGACCTTATTCCCCGCTGCTCATGGGACATCTCCCTTTTTCGCATTAAACAATTCACATAGTCATTAAATGTGATTTGCTGTTTCACCACATATCCCTTCACCCCTTTGGCCTTCTTGATGTCCGTGTCTTGGAATTGACAGGCATACATCTTAGCACGAAGTCCTACAAATTCCAGGAGTAGCTTACCGGCACCTTCATCATTCATTAGTCCAGGAACTTTCTTATTCCTTTGCGGCATGTTGTAGGGGTTATTGGCGGGATAATCCGACGTGTCGAAATGGCTAATGTTCTGCTTCATGTCACTATACACATCTGGCGTCTCTATCGCGTAAATAAGGGAATCCGTGTCCATATAACAGAGTTTGCACTTAGTATTATACAAGTTTTTCATAAAATTATAGTGAAAGTCATACAATATAGTTTTTGAAATATCTAACACACACATGCCGACATAAATAGGTTTATCAAACAACAGTTCACTTTTAATTAGTTCTATTGCCACTAGGTTTTCATTAAAAATTGTTCGTGACTTAAAAAATGGTTTTGCTATTAAAGCCTCCGCCCCGTATCGTCCCTCCCATTTGCCAACCAAGTTAATATCCCGTCGGAGCCTTACGTTTTCCATAGTTTTCCCGAAAACCGCATTATTCATAAGTTTGAACAGATTTTTCTCAAACTCATTCTTCGCATTTTGCCTCAACGCGGTATTCAGGTCGATATATGGCTTTAGCCACGCACTCTGTTTAAATTGTAATGCACGGTGTATATTCGTGATCACAAGTCCCTCACAAACATACTGTTTTAAGTTTCTGTAGTGGACTACATAATTCTTCTTACTGTAGAGCGTGGCCAACATCTTTTCCTCCTTGCTACCAGGCGGTTTTGTTTTCTCTGGGGCCATCGGGAGGTCGCTGTCTTTGTAAGAGCATATGTTTTCATTAAGCTTTACTATTCATCATCAAAAGCGGCACATAAAAAACCTATAGAATCAGTATGGATCGAGAAGAGCTACGAATAAGATTAGAACAGCATATTGAAGAATTGCAAGAGTTAAAAGCATACATCGAAGTATGTACTTATACTAACAAAAAAGTTAAAGAAAGTAAAAATGAATAAAGAGAATAAGTCATCATGGAGATTACGGATGAAAAGATTGAAGCAGTTTTAACAAAGATTGATGCAGATTGTGGGAGATTCGATGGTATAAGCCAGTATATTATTCCGTTTTTACCCATATACATTTTCAAAACTAAGGTAAACCGCATCTCTCTAGAGCAGAAATGGCATTTATTATCGCATAAAAAAAGGGTTGCACTTGAAGATTATCTTCCCTGCCACAAGCATTATAATACTTTGGCGATGAAAGATCACGTCGATGCTCCACCACCATCCCGAAGAAATTGTTACGGTTGCAAGAAGCTTTGTCCTGATATTTAATGTATATATTTATCATGTCTAAATAAAATGCAAGTTATATAATATTTTTTGTTTTATGTATTTCATTTACAACATCCTGCTTACTCATATTAAGTCAAACTATTTGAAAAAGCCAGTTGACTGACAGTTGATATGTTTAGACAGGTTTCTACATCTTTAGACATGTTTAGATATGTTTAGACATGTTTAGACATGTTTCGACATGTTCTTTCGAAATACTGCATCAGCTTGATGTTCTTGCATCGGGTTTACATTCTGTACAATACCATTTGGTGCTGATACAACTGCTTTTAATCCACTCCAATTTTGAATAGACTCGCGCATACTCATAAATTCCTTATCTAATCTATCATTAATTTTTTCTTCTATCACTTTCATCTCAAACGATGTCTCAATTGGAAAGTTGTAAACAATAACCTTAAGATTGTTGAATTCATTTTAAAAATATGTTTTCAAATTTTCAAATTTAGTATCTAACGCTTCCACTTGTTTAAGGAAATTGTTCTGTAGAAAAGCTAGTTTAGTATCACTATATTTCTTAGTGGCACAATCCTGATCAGCGATAGGATCGGACACGTATCTGATACGCTTTTTTCCGGCGTTAATATCACCTTCTGCTGTTAGCGGGAACTCTGCAGACATACGCTTTGCGGTTAAATTCGTTTTAGTATGATTAACAAAACGCCCAAACTTATCGATAGTCATTGTTGAAATGATGTACATTCAGGAAATAGATCTATACTTATTGTACAACACCCGCTTCTCTCAATTCCTCGATTATAGACATAATCTCGTTGTTGTGGCTAGTATTTCCAGCGGCTTGAGATGACGTTAGAAGCTTAAGACGGTCCACCAGTTCGTTAACATTATCCCAATATACATACTGATAAGGTTTATCTGATACTATCAGGTACCCTTCACCAGAGATACGATCTATTATTAAAGGTTTAATTATATTCTTGTACTTCTGGCTTTTGCTACCCCTCATCTGGTTTGCAGAGTCAAAGTGGCGACGAGTTACTTGCGTGTCTAACAAAATGTTTCTATACGAATCTTAATCTAATCTAAGCAGATGCCTCATCGACAGGGAGAAGGCTGACGCCTTGGCTAGCACCTTCGCGGGTTACTTTACTCCGAACGATCGTAATGATCCCGAGCAGGAGAGAGAATTCCGGATCACCTAGAATGAGATCGACGAGATGGACCCAGGTCCACCTATCGTTGTGACTCCCAAGGAGATGCTGCAGGTTATCAAGGGTATCCCTAACGGGAAGGTCCCTGGGCAGGATGGCATTCCCAATGGAGCGCTCAAAAATCTGCCGCTCAAGCTGCTAGTCAACTTAACGGCGATCTTTAACGCGACACTCCGGTTGACATGCTATACGACCAGATGGAAATCCGCAAGGATTATTCCAGCACTGAAACCTAAGAAGGAACCGCACTCCCCTGAGAGCTATCGGCCGATATCGTTGCTGAGCACAATGAGCAAAGTTCTAGAAACTTTGCTATTGCGCAGAATCAGCGACCATTTAGAAGATGGTCATCTCATGGATAACGACCAGTTCGGATTTAGATCCGGACATTCGACCACGATGCAGCTATTCAGGATCACGTCACGACCGCATTCAACAGGAACCAGACGATCATTCTGGTATCCCTGGACCTGGAGAAGGCGTTTGACAAGATCCGCCATGAAAGCTTGCTGATGAAGATGAAAGTAGTCGGCTTTCAGCCGCGAATCCTGAAGACCATCAGATCTTACCTCAAGGACCGAAAATTGCACACCGTCGTGAACGGTACGGAATCCTCAAAGAGGCAAATGCTGTCTGGAGTTCCACAAGGCTCGGCACTAGACCCGGCGCTGTTCAGCATCTACGTCGCAGACATTGCCAAGCCGACAGACTGTCGAGTGTTTAACGCCATCTACGCGGATGATACCGCAATAGTGGCCACCTCGAAGAGTCCCGAGATCGCAGCCCAACTGGCTCAGGCACAGTTGGATCGAATCGAGGAATTCTTCAGCACATGCGGTCTAACAATAAATCCGAGAAAAACGCAAGCTATGCGTTCAGCCGGAGACACCAACCCTCGCCTCAAAAGATAACCATTCTACGGACGGAAATCGACTGGGGCGAGAAGATCGAATACCTGGGAATGATCCTCGACAGGAAACTAACTTTCGCCGAGCATCTAGGTAGAGCTAGGAACAGGGCCATCGGTCGACTGCACCAGCTATGTCCTATCCTCGGTAACCCCAAACTCAATCCGAAAACGGGCGCGATGCTGTACAAGACCCACATCCGTCCGATCCTAACCTACGCCAGCCCAGCTTGGGCCACGGCGGCTCCATCTTACATCCTTCCACTAGTCCGAGTGCAAAATCGCGTTCTGCGACTTGTATTCCGACTTCCTAGACGCACCTCGCTGGTAATCCTCCGAGAACTTACAGCGGCAGACGTCCAGGACCTGAACGAGTTCTTGAAGAAACTCAACCGAGGATTCTTCGGCAAGGCACTCGCAAGCAGCAACTCGCGCAAAAATCAGTGGTGCCCACCAAGCACCGCACCAGAACGGAAATACTCCGACAAATGTGACGCGATGATGATTGATTAACAAAATAATACCTCTGTTTCGTTTGTTTCAGATAGCAACAGCGAGGGAGATCCACCCAGAAGATTCCAAGAAGCCACAACAACCCAGGAACCCGAGAACCACCAGAAGGACATCCATGAAGGAAGTGGAACTGGAAGAAGAGGACCTTTGCAGAAGAGGCAGGCAACCAACGACGGTATGATTTGATCAGGCGGTCAGACCGATTTGGTCATATCAGGCGTAATATCAGATCGTCTATAGCTGCGTCATCTGACGAAATTCTTGTCGAGTCTTGGCCGAGTCTCTGGCCGAGTCACCTGACTCATGACCGTCTGGTCAAATCCCATCATCTGTAGGACTGTCGGACGATCTGATACGTCAGTAGTACTTTGAATGTCAAGGAATAAGTATGACGGTAACCGAACGCGAAGTTATAATAGAATTTTTAGAATTATATGAAGATTTTTCTTGTTTGTGGGATACTTCTTGCAAACAATACAGATCCAGAGATGCAAGGCATCAAGCACTGGAAATATTGGTCGAAAAATTTATGTAGATGCAAATGTTAGTATTGCCGTAGTAAAAAAGAAAATTGAAAACATAAGGGCCACGTATAAAAGAGAACTAAAAAAGGTGATAATCATCACTTTCTAGTTCCTTCAATAAGGTCATGTGGCTAAGGGTCATATTTATAGTCCGTGCTTGAGGTCGTGTCGATGCTTGAGCACGCGATTTTGACAGATTTCTAATGACATTTACGTCAAAATCGCGTGCTTAAGCATCGACACAACCTCAAGCACGAATTATAAATATGACCACAAGTCTTTTTCGTTCACGTAACCATTTTTTTGCCCATATTTTTCTTTTTCTATGTTCGAGATTATATGCTGCAGTTAGCGCGACTGCAACTTTTTGGCGCTTTGATAAAATACGAGGCATATTATGACACGCGTTTTCCGTATAAGAAACGAGAATTAACTGACGAAATCAGGCAGTCTGTTTGTAGCTTCTGATTTGATTGCGCCGACGGCCAGACCGACGAAATCAGCCCCCGGATTCCGAGTACCCGATACGAAATGGATTCTCCATATTATATCGTAAAATGGAATTCAGAACTGCTATCGTATTCCGGCGCTTCGTTTTACAGCGTTGTCACCGCATGCTTATTTTCGTAAATATTATGGAATTCCGAATGCACGGTACGAAGTGAATCCACCATATTTAATCGAAGAAACGGGATTCCGAACACAAAAAAGTCGTAGTCGTTTCGTAATTATTGACACTTCGTCCTCGAAACCAAAAGGGGTGTCGAGATCTATTTCTATCCTTCTTTGATTATATTTCTTACCAATATTCCTACTTTTTTTACTTATTTGATAAGTATTTGAAAAGTTTTTTGATGATCATGTAATTGATTATATCGTCGAACAAACTCTCCTCTACAGCGCTCCACATAATCGCCACGAATTTACTGTAGATTCGGCTGAAATAAGAACATTCATAGCAATTTTATTCTTTTTCGGATATCACCCACTATCTCAAGAAAGAATGTATTGGCCCAACGACGAAGATTTAGGTATAAGAACGGTGTCGTCAGCCATGGCAAGAAATAAATACGATCAAATAAAAGAAAACATTCACTTCAGATAATTCAAACATTTATACTAGCGATAAAATGTTCAAACCTAGACCTCTGAGGAATATTCTAAATATACATATATATAAAAACGAGTACCTGTCATTTGAAAATGAAAAAATAAAAAAATCTTATTTTCTTTAGTAATTTGAACGTGAAATACATGTTTCCTTCGCCAATGCGTGTAAATGTGAAAAATACGTTTCTAAATTGTTTTCAAAGCTAACTTTTATGGTTGTTACATTTCGATAATTGTTGCGAAGTAGTTTCACTTTAATGGATAAATTTAACAGATACCGCCATCTTTGACAGAAATGTCAAAAGTTGACCTGCACTCATTGAGATAGAATAGTAGGGAGACGCTATCACGTGGCTAAAACGGCGCAGGTCGGCCATATTGGTACACCATTTTACGTCAAATACGTAGATTCTTGTGTATCTGTCATGTATGGTTGTATTATTTGATTATTTCAGTTCTTACAGTTATATTATATAGCAAACTACTACAAGACATAATGGTTTCTTGTGCTCTACCCAGTTGCAAGAGTAGAAACAGCGTTAACAAGAATAATTCGTCTAAAATAACATTTCATAGGTCAGTGTTTGACATAAAAACAATGTACAGAGCCGTAATTGGAAAATTTCAATTGGTGCGCCTGTATGTAGGTACATAAATAAACTATTACATATTGAGCGTTTATATTGTCAAATTATGACATTTCTGGGCCTTGGGCCTAATAGGCGTGGGATGACGTAATTAATTTTAAATAAAACCATCTGTTAAGTGAAGGCTTAAGATTATACTTACAATTTTCAGTTGACCGGACCTGGGAGGCAGCCATATTGGTACACCACGTAAGCCCCGCCCAGCGCGCCGTTTTGAACATACAGGAAATATGCTTTATAGCGTCTCCTTAGTATACTAGCTCAATGCCTGCACTAGATGGCAAATTTTTAGAAAAAACAGAATATGAACAGAAATAATACATGTATTAAAAAATTCAAAATTAACGTCACTTCCGGGTTGACCGGAAGTGCTATAGAAAAACTGAGTGCACCTGAAGAAGTCCACCAATCACACATATATACGGTCCGAATTTCAAAGTTTTAGTTTAACTAATAAATAAATGGCGGGCGGATACATGATCTCGTTGACACCCGGTATATATATATATATATACAGATTGACTGAAGTTGTAGTCAATATAGAAGTACCGTATTACACACACTAGTGCATGCATATCTACATATACGTGTGATTTAGAATGTTAGGTGTGGTCAGCTTGCAATAAGTGGGGATAGATTCGTTCTTGCCTCCCGTTCAGTTTAGTATGTAAAGATTTATATTGCAATGCACACGTTTGCTTTTTGTATTTTTTCTGGGACTGTTAAAGGCATTTTATTTTAGTTGTCAGAGTTTGTCCAGACACAATACCATAAGCAGCGAGCGCTGAATGCTGAATGTACAAACCATCTAAAAAAGATGTACAACTCTATTGAATTAGCTGATAGAAAAAGTTGCGTGGCAAGGGGCTGGCTTCCACGATCGGGGGAGGAGGAAAATTAGGCGCAAACGAGTAGGCATCCAACATTACTATGCCGTATTTTAATTTGCATAAGATGTAGTATATTTTTATTTACAAAAATATCTTTATTTCTATTGATGGTTTATGATCGAATAACGAATAATTTTATGCCAGTATGTTTTATGTGCATATTAACAAATAAAATTATAGGTATAAAATTGTGCGAAAATCGATCACTAACCGTTCGTCGAAGAAAAAACCCATTATATTTCCATACAACGACGTAAACACATGAGACTTGGACAAAAATGGATGAACGAATGAAATCGCGCATGCGCATTGCAATGTTCGTGTATATCAGCGGTTGCGAAACGTAAACATTCACTCATATCCTCTCAAGAGGTGTCCCCATTCTTATCCCGTTAGTGGAGAAGAAAGACCATGCTACGCGCTGATTGGCTCGTGTGAATACGTGTACTATCGGGTGGTGGATGCCGAGCGAATATAAGTGAGTACTATAGTGCGGAGATAAGTGAGGATGGACATAAGTGAGCGCGGATATAGATGAGGTTCCAGTGTATATACATATTAAGCACCTCTAGAAAGCCGTAAACAGTACATTCTACAGATTGTACGAAGCCTTTGTCATTTTTACGAAGCCCAAAACAGGCTCCTTAAAATCTATGTGTATAAAGTCTACTTATGATTGCTGCTGTCACCGGTAGTGTTTTAAGAAAATTTAATAATGGATCCTAAGTCGGTAAGATATCTCAAATTATACGCATTTAGTTCCATGCAATGGACTGTAGGTGGCGCACGACTCTAGTAGTATGTAGTATACTACACTACACTAATATGTAGTAGATCGATTGATTTCAGACGTATGAGTCTATCACAGCGCTGTAGACTAGATGAGACTAGACTGTGATAGAAAGACTTATACGCGTCCCCACTTATTAGCGAATTTTCGTACCTCTTGCCCCTTCACGCCGTTATTTATCCTACGTCTGAAATCAACCGGTATATTCTGAATGTTTTTCACTATTTATAGGAGTCACTTGATATTTTATATACTATACGCAGACCATACATTTGGCAACATTGTCGTTAAGTTTACGATTGAACATATGATATTTTTTGTATTGAATTAGTTACTATTTTAGATATCTGGGGTTATGTCGTTTAGAATTTGCAATATAAGACCTATTTTTGTATGTAGTCGTTTCGTGAGCTTTGAAAGGTATATTTTAGACAAAAAACTTCAAGTTTCTAATGAAATTATACAGGGTGTTTCATAATATATGCGCAGGACTTCAGGATGTGTCCAAAAATGTGAAAAAAAGTTTCTATCAACTTACTTTCTAAAATGCACCATTTTCGAGATACAGGGTGTTTAAATTTAATAAAAAAAATTCGTTTTTTGGAAATATCTCCGGAATGGTTTATCGCACAAACAAAGTACTCAATTTCGAGATTCGTTGACGTTCTAACGGGATTCAGTATATTTTTTCAGTTTTTAAATGGAAATATTCTTGTTTACGAAGCGCCGCAACAAGTGCTAAACGTTGTTTGCTACCTGGTTTTAGTTTTTGAATTATTTTTACATTTTCATTTCTTCCATGATGTCTAAATAAATGTCTCGTAAAGTGCGTTATAATATCTTGGAAGCAAATTGGACAAAGTGTAGGTCTCTCTCTAGCAAATGGCTTCTCTATGGATTGCTGTCTCCCAGAGAAAAATGCATATTCAAATAAAATAAAAATTTGATATTTCTAACAAATTTCAGAAATCTTCAAATTATTTATGCTATTATTTAAGATAACTGCTTTGTATGAATCACTATAAAGATATAATTAAAATAAAAACTTACAGGAGTTGTAGACGATCCAATGAAAGATTCAGCTGTAGCAAGTAATTGTAACGTAATTCTACTTGATTGATTATTTTCGGGATCGGTAACTGTAATTTTTTCATTTTTTACTAGATTGTACAATAAAAATGATAGCATTAACAGTACCAATCTCGATTATTTATATAAAAAAGTTACTTTATTATTACTCATTGTCAATAATGGACCATCGCGACTCTTGCTACATTATTAGCAGTATCAGATGATGTGAAACATGTGTCTGTAGATCAATGTATTTCATCGGATGGAAGATATTCGGATTCTGAACTTCTATTCTGTAAGTTGATGGAGTCGTCATCGTGTTCTTCTGAATTGCTTCTGCGCCATGCGTGATAAATAACTAACGTATCATCTGCGTTGTCTGGAATTATTGATGATGTCTTTGATTTTGGAGAACTTGAATCTATCATTGTTTTGTTTTCCACGATAGACATTACACATTCCCTATCAACTATAATCTTCATAACTCGAAAACGAATCGGCATATTCAGTTACTTCCGAAACAGACGGCTGCAACCATGCGGATCTCACGGTATAGATCAAGGTCGTAACCTGTTTTAGTTCACAGTACGATCGCGCAGCGTTGATGTCGCTGGATCGACAGCTAGCTTCATAACAAAACATAACCTATATATAAACGATATAAACTATGTTTACAAATGGTTTACAACAACATTAGTCATTCTATTCGTTTTCTTTCTAGCGGTTTCTTGTGCTCTACTTTGTGTACTTATTTCTAGTTTCGAGCACCGATTGTAAGTGAATATTTTATATACTTATACATTTTGGTTGTGTAAGTTTTGTTGTGTTTCATTGCATAAATTGTAAAAACAATGGTGACGTGCTGCGTGCCTACATGTAGTAATACTTCCAAAGAAGCTATTTTACATCGTTTTCCTTATCTTGATGAAAAGGTGAGAAGAAGTTTGTAATAGTAGTCGAGTTGGCTATGATTTCTGAAGTTAATTTATAGAATAATTATTATATTGTACCTAATTGTTATAGGTGTATAAGAAATTGATTATAAGTACATATATCCAGTTTTTCTTAAAAATATCGTACCTTTCAATTCTATATTCCCAACATTCTTGAAGTTTAGTTGAAAATTAATATTAAGTGTCTACTAAAAATTATTTAATTCTCCCGAAATAATTAGCGACTAAAAAAAAATACGAACGAAATTATCGAGAATATCGACATTTAAGATCAAATATTGAAAATATATTGATTCTGAGTAGTTTTTGAATTGAGACATGTTATGCGAGTGAATAAAATATATTTTGAAATTTAAATGGAAATTAAAGAAACTAAATAGTAATGAAAAATAAAATTTTAGGTCGAACGGTTGTATATAAACTATATACTACTGTTGGTGAAGATATTTAAATAAAAATAATAATAAATTTAAACTTTATAGAGCTATTCATTGGAAAAAATGGAAAGAATTTGGTGCAAATTACGTTTTTTCGTTATTTGCACGAAATTCTTCATTATTTCACAATGAAGTATTATAAACTTTAAATTTATAGTGCTCCGTTTTGGCGCCATAAACCATATAGTTACCAGTACGATCGCATAGCGCTGTATTAGTATACAACTTCACGTAATAAAACAGTTTTAAATTGCTAATATAAGAGTGGCCGGGGCATGGCTGCAACTTACCAGCTGATGTTTCTAATTCTGTTTTCTTCTGCCACATGCGGATGCAATAAGCGGAGGACTCGTGTCAACTATGTTATTAATATATTGCCCTTGAAACATCAACATAGGTACAACACTTACCACGGCCAGTAAGTGAAAATGTGCCATCAGCCGAAGCGTTTTCAGGTGTAGTTAATACTGAAGTCAGCGACTGCGTTAATTGTAGCTCTTGCAATTGTACACATTTAGACTTGTTAGGTAATAAATCCCGTGAGCGTGCCGTGCTATTATTATTAAGATGATTGAGAGGTAAACGACAGCTACATCTCCCGAAACTATCATCATAATCACTTTTAGCGCGCGCGCGCGGGTGTGTGTATGTGTGTGTGTGTGCGTCTTCGCGCGCCTAGACGGATGGTGGATGAAGGACGATTTTTTCGTAGGGGTAATTAAAATTCGGTGAAAATTTTGATGTTTTACGTACGTGTAATCGAAGATGATCGTTTATTTGGGCCCAACGGTGCACCGTGATTTTTAATAAATTTTACGTAGAGCAAACGTTCAGTTCAACAATCTATGCAAAAAGGGAAAGTTTGCTGCTATGGCACGGCTTTTTATAGATGATTCGCAATTGTCTCTAAATTTCTTCAGAAATACCTTTCGATAGTCATCTGTCAATAACGGTAATTAACGGTCTTCTTTAAGAACTGAAATGTCAAGCACGTCCGGGTAGTAGCGCCCTGTGGTGCTATGGTGAGTGGGCTCACTCGGGGCGGCGACGTCGAACTCGTCTTCCAGGTCGAGCCAGTTCCGCAGTTGGTTTCCGTTTACGTTGTTCAACCTGGAGTGCCATAAGCAATGTTTACTGTTCAGGTCTCCCGATATGAACGCGTGATCGGCTGGTTCCGTTGTGGTCTTTCTTCTTGCTGCTAAGGCCGGTTGGCCGGCATAGTTCCTAAGCCCTTTATTCATCTATGAATGCCCTTTTTAGGGCAGAGAATGTTGTATTAAAAGATATTTCGCTGTCTAGTGACTGGATTGTGTTGGTTGGTAGAAAGAAATGAAAAGTTGGTGGTACTCGTCGATTGCCAGAACCCTCCGTATCCCCACTCTGGGTGGCGGCCTGTCGGGGTCGAGGGCAGCGAGCCGGCTGATGAGCGGGTTGTCGGATCTTTCAACCCTCTGAAGCGTATTGGTTGCCAGGCCTATCACGAATCTTTGCAGCGATTGGACTCCCAGGTCGTCACGGAGTTGTTGATTTATGACAAACCAAGGCGCCGCAGTGATGAGTCTGAGAACTTTGTTCTGTAACGTCTCCAGCTTCTTAAAATGAGACTTGGCCACACTCGACCACGGCAGCGCCCCGTAGGTGACGATTGGTCGCAAAAAGGAGTAATAAATTAAGAGTTTAATTCTGAGCGAAAGACTGCTCCTCGCACAAAGCAGGGGATACACACAACTCCTGGCCGCGCTAAATTTCTCAAACGTTTGATTGACGTGTAGACTCATTGTGAGGCACGAATCGAGTCTCATTCTCAGGTACAGAACGGAAGGGCTCCAAAGGAGCCTGAAATCGTCGACAATGATATTGTCCGGTGGAGGGCGGAGTCTCTTCGTAAAACGAATAGCGACGCATTTTGACTTGATTTTCAGCGTCCACTTGGAGGCCCAAGAGAGAACATCATCCAGATGGTGTTGAAGTCTGTACCTGAGAAGATTTTCGTCAGTCGACACCGTGTAAAGGGCGGTGTCGTCAGCGTAGATTGCCAGATGAACGGCCTCTGCTTTAGGAATGTCTGACATATAAATAATGAAAACAAACGGGGCCAGAAGCGAGCCCTGCGGGACACCAGCAGCGATGGTCGACTCGAAAAAAGGTGGTTACCATGTCGGGTAGAGAAGGTTCTGTCTGCCAGATACGAGAAAACAATTCTTATAATGTTTGGATTGACGCCATTGGTAATGAGTTTGTAAACTAGGCCCTTGTGCCAGACGGTATCAAAAGCCCTTGCTATATCTAAGAAGACAGCGCCGAGGGTCTCTTTTCTCTCAAGTGTGTTGCGGATAGCTTTAGTTAGTCGAAGTAATTGAAACTCGGTGGAGTGGCCCTCCCGAAATCCAAATTGCTCATCCTGAATTATGTTGTTGACGACCAGCTCCTCCTTCAGTCTAGCAAGAACGATTGCTTCCACCACTTTCGCCAGACAGGATATGAGCGAGATGGGAAGGTAGCTCTGGGGTAATAAGTGATCTTTGCCCGGCTTGAGGATCGACACCACGATACTATGTTTCCAGACCAGAGAGTTGACAATAGAGACAAGATCGAGTAGGATGTTGGCGGGCAGCTTCTTCAACGCGGTGTTAGTTATATGGTCATAGCCAGGAGCTTTACCCGGTTTGAAAGATTTGATGACTCTCTCGACATCGTCGGCTGGTTCCGCGCTGGAACTCGAATTTCTTGTTCGTGATTCCTTGGGCGTTCCAGGTGACGATCCTGAGACTTCTAGGCGTCGGACAGTTCATGGTCCGAAGATAGACTGCGCCAGTTCCATCTGAAACTCGAGTTTCTGAAGGGGACACTTAAGTTCGTTCAGCTTGCGCATTCCTTCAACAGCTTGTCGGGCCGCGCGCTGAATGAACTTATAGCACGATAACGTGTCCTGCATTGAAGTGTGGCTGTCGTTCCTTGAGACAGAACTTTCCGGCGCTAGGCGCTTTTCGGCTTTGCTCGAAGTATTCGGGGTTGCGATCTTGGCGGTTTTCTGCTTGCCTTTGCCCTCGCCGTCCGTTTTCTGAGATTTAGCGGCTTCCTTCTTCCCGGAGAGTGAAGGGATCCGCTTGATCGTCCCAGTCGGGTTGCCTTTGGGTTCCGGCTCAGATTTCTGCTGAGTCGTTTTTCCCTTTTTCTTCAGGGTTTTCTCCGGAGTTTTCTTCTCCTGCTCTGCCTTGGCGGGTGATGCATTTTCCTGCTGGGTTGCAGAAAGCTGTCCCTTAGCTACGGAAGAGTAGGTTACTCCAGGCTTCACCGGCGAAGGACGCTGTATCTTCTTTGCAGAGGATGCAGCAGCGCTCGTCTTCTCCTTTTGCTTCGACGAGACAGTCCTATCGGTCTGCTGCGTAGAAGGCACGGTCCTCAGACTTATCAGCTTTTTGTACACGGGACATCCCTTGTACGCTGCTGGGTGGGATCCGGCGCAGTTAGCGCATTTTCGGGCTTCATTCTTAGCCTGGCAATTGCTCGTCTCCGCATCTGGAACAGCGCTCCTTCAGAGTGCAGCACTCTGAGGAGTGTCCATTTCGGCTCTTGAATGGGTGTACGGTCACCCTCATGCCGCAGATTTCGACCACCTTGTAGATGGATTCCACCTGCGAGCGAGGGACTTTCGAAGATCCGGCAGATTGATTCCGCCCATCGTTTGTCGAGCTCGCCTTCTTGGGCTTCTTAGACGCGGATAGGGCTGTCGATGATTTGACAGAATCCTGTCCATCGTTCGCCGCTCCCATATCAGCTGACGTCGCTTTTTCCTTATTTTGACTTGCACGGACTGGCCGTGCTTTTTCTTCGTCCAGCCTTCTTCTCCGTTACAGTCCTCTTCCGAACTGTACGTGGCGGCTGACTCGTCTTCCAGCGGTCGCTTCTGACCGCCGTCGATTCTCGTAAAACTCCATGGGCTCTTCTTCTTGCGCGATCATCGCCGCCATATATGCCCTGATAAGGGCACTGTGGTCCTGATCCGCCTCTGCTGCTGCCGCTGCTGCTGACCGACCTCGCTGGCTACTCGAAGAGAAGTATTGCTTGGTCTCAACGCACCCGCTTATGCGCTGTTATCCCCACCACCGCCTGCGCAGTAGTAGGGGGAAAGTTGTTTGTCGCTCGCTATGTGAGCTGCTCAGCACCGCTGCTCGCTGTAGAATCTGGTATCCAGTCAACGACACATAGCGAGCGATAGACTATCTTCCCCCACTACTGCCCACGTGGTAGGAAGACTTATAGCGAGCGCTGCAACGACCGAGCGTCAAACTGCAAGCAGTGAAGCTGAACGGACGTGTTTCACATCCAGTCAGCGACACATAGCGAGCGATAGACTATCTTCCCCACTACTGCCCACGCGGTAGGAAGGCTTATAGCGAGCGCTGAAACGACCGAGCGTCACTCCACTGCGAGTGGATATCGAGGTAAGACAGCGGAGCGGAGCGACTATGACTCCGACCACCGGTGCCCTTTTCAGGGTACATATGGCGGCCGGACAGGAAGAAGAAGCAGCCAGGATGGACGTCGACGACTCCAGGACGACGAGAAGTGACGCCGCACAGAAGAGGCGTCACGAAGAAGAAACCTGTGTCCCCCAAACAACGTCTGCGTCGGATGACTCGAACGGAGAAGCGGAATGGACAAAGAAAAAGACATGTCATGGTCGCACAGACCTCCCTCTGGGTCAACAGCACCTAGCGCTGGTAAAACAACATACAATGGGCAGCGAAAATCTGCTGATTCATCGAAAGCTGTGCCACCAGCAAAGCGTAACGCGCCGAAGGTCTACATCTACGATACATCTACGACCATACACCCCTTCAAAAGTCGTAACGGCCCGCCGCAGTGTCATACCTGCTAAAGGTTCGGCCATTCTTCGGAGTGCTGCACTCTGAAGAAACGCTGTGCCAGGTGCGGAGATGAACACTCTGCGCGCGATTGTCAGACGGCTAAAGAAGCTCGCAAATGCGCTAACTGCACCGGAGCTCATCCAGCGACGTATCGGGGCTGCCCTGTATACAAAAAGCTGGTAAGTCTTAGGACCGTGCCCTCGATACAGCAGCCTAAACAGCTTGCAGTGCCGAATCGACTGCGTCTATCGAACTGACAGAGCAACCCATGTAGGTGGTACCGCCGTCGTAATAAAGAGGAGCATAAGCATTCGGAGTTTTGCTTACCGGACAACAGTCTAGAAGCAAGCGCCGTTGCCATAAAGAGAGCCGGCAAATTGGTGCTGTTCGTAGCGTGCTACAACCCACCAAGCCGCGCGATCAATGCTCTCGATATTAGGAAAATCGCGGAACCAGCCGACCACGCGTTCGTGTCGGGAGACCTGAACAGCAAACACTGCTCATGGCACTCCAGGCTGAACAATGCGAACGGAAGCCTCCTCAGGGCTTGGCTTGACCTGGACGACGAGTTCGACGTAGCCGCGCCTAGAGAGCCGACTCACTATAGCACCACAGGGTACTTTAACCCGGACGTGCTGGACATTTCCGTTCTCAAAAACTGGACGTTCCCTCTGAGGTGCAGAACGGAACAGGAGTTGACCTCAGATCACTATCCAGTGATCACCGAGACGACCCTGAATCTACCTACACTTAAGGCGTGTACAGGGGTCAGGAAACACAACTGGCACCTGTACAAAAAGCTGATATCGGAAACGATTGAAGCTAATGCTGGTATTGAAACAGAGATTGACCTCGAGGAAGCTGTCTGCCACACCACGTGCCAGATACAGGCGGCCTTGAATAAATCGGATCTCAAACCACGATTTCCTGAAGAAGAAATTTTTCCAAGGGAAATAGTCGAAAAGATCAAAGTGCGAAACAGATTCCGGAAGGAATTTCAGCGTACGAGGTACCCTCCTACGAAGGCGGAATACAACCGCCTGAGGAGAGAGATCGAGAGAGACATCGAAGCGTTCCGAAACAGAAGATGGAGCGAATTCATCGAGAGAAGCCAGACCGCATAAGGTGCCTCGGATATTGAAAAGAAACCGACCGCCCGTGCCGAAGATCAAGCATGGTCTAAGCAGATGCCTCACCGACAGGGAGAAGGCTGACGCCTTGGCAGCACCTTCGCGGGTCACTTTACTCCGAACGATCGTAATGATCCCGAGCAGGAGAGAGAATTCCGGATCACCTAGAATGAGATCGACGAGATGGACCCAGGTCCACCTATCGTTGTGACTCCCAAGGAGATGCTGCAGGTTATCAAGGGTATCCCTAACGGGAAGGTCCCTGGGCAGGATGGCATTCCCAATGGAGCGCTCAAAAATCTGCCGCTCAAGCTGCTAGTCAACTTAACGGCGATCTTTAACGCGACACTCCGGTTGACATGCTATACGACCAGATGGAAATCCGCAAGGATTATTCCAGCACTGAAACCTAAGAAGGAACCGCACTCCCCTGAGAGCTATCGGCCGATATCGTTGCTGAGCACAATGAGCAAAGTTCTAGAAACTTTGCTATTGCGCAGAATCAGCGACCATTTAGAAGATGGTCATCTCATGGATAACGACCAGTTCGGATTTAGATCCGGACATTCGACCACGATGCAGCTATTCAGGATCACGTCACGACCGCATTCAACAGGAACCAGACGATCATTCTGGTATCCCTGGACCTGGAGAAGGCGTTTGACAAGATCCGCCATGAAAGCTTGCTGATGAAGATGAAAGTAGTCGGCTTTCAGCCGCGAATCCTGAAGACCATCAGATCTTACCTCAAGGACCGAAAATTGCACACCGTCGTGAACGGTACGGAATCCTCAAAGAGGCAAATGCTGTCTGGAGTTCCACAAGGCTCGGCACTAGACCCGGCGCTGTTCAGCATCTACGTCGCAGACATTGCCAAGCCGACAGACTGTCGAGTGTTTAACGCCATCTACGCGGATGATACCGCAATAGTGGCCACCTCGAAGAGTCCCGAGATCGCAGCCCAACTGGCTCAGGCACAGTTGGATCGAATCGAGGAATTCTTCAGCACATGCGGTCTAACAATAAATCCGAGAAAAACGCAAGCTATGCGTTCAGCCGGAGACACCAACCCTCGCCTCAAAAGATAACCATTCTACGGACGGAAATCGACTGGGGCGAGAAGATCGAATACCTGGGAATGATCCTCGACAGGAAACTAACTTTCGCCGAGCATCTAGGTAGAGCTAGGAACAGGGCCATCGGTCGACTGCACCAGCTATGTCCTATCCTCGGTAACCCCAAACTCAATCCGAAAACGGGCGCGATGCTGTACAAGACCCACATCCGTCCGATCCTAACCTACGCCAGCCCAGCTTGGGCCACGGCGGCTCCATCTTACATCCTTCCACTAGTCCGAGTGCAAAATCGCGTTCTGCGACTTGTATTCCGACTTCCTAGACGCACCTCGCTGGTAATCCTCCGAGAACTTACAGCGGCAGACGTCCAGGACCTGAACGAGTTCTTGAAGAAACTCAACCGAGGATTCTTCGGCAAGGCACTCGCAAGCAGCAACTCGCGCAAAAATCAGTGGTGCCCACCAAGCACCGCACCAGAACGGAGATACTCCGACAAATGTGACGCGATGATGATTGATTAACAAAATAATACCTCTGTTTCGTTTGTTTCAGATAGCAACAGCGAGGGAGATCCACCCAGAAGACTCCAAGAAGCCACAACAACCCAGGAACCCGAGAACCACCAGAAGGACATCCATGAAGGAAGTGGAACTGGAAGAAGAGGACCTTTGCAGAAGAGGCAGGCAACCAACGACGGTATGATTTGATCAGGCGGTCAGACCGATTTGGTCATATCAGGCGTAATATCAGATCGTCTATAGCTGCGTCATCTGACGAAATTCTTGTCGAGTCTTGGCCGAGTCTCTGGCCGAGTCACCTGACTCATGACCGTCTGGTCAAATCCCATCATCTGTAGGACTGTCGGACGATCTGATACGTCAGTAGTACTTTGAATGTCAAGGAATAAGTATGACGGTAACCGAACGCGAAGTTATAATAGAATTTTTAGAATTATATGAAGATTTTTCTTGTTTGTGGGATACTTCTTGCAAACAATACAGATCCAGAGATGCAAGGCATCAAGCACTGGAAATATTGGTCGAAAAATTTATGTAGATGCAAATGTTAGTATTGCCGTAGTAAAAAAGAAAATTGAAAACATAAGGGCCGCGTATAAAAGAGAACTAAAAAAGGTGATAATCATCACTTTCTAGTTCCTTCAATAAGGTCATGTGGCTAAGGGTCATATTTATAGTCCGTGCTTGAGGTCGTGTCGATGCTTGAGCACGCGATTTTGACAGATTTCTAATGACATTTACGTCAAAATCGCGTGCTTAAGCATCGACACAACCTCAAGCACGAATTATAAATATGACCACAAGTCTTTTTCGTTCACGTAACCATTTTTTTGCCCATATTTTTCTTTTTCTATGTTCGAGATTATATGCTGCAGTTAGCGCGACTGCAACTTTTTGGCGCTTTGATAAAATACGAGGCATATTATGACACGCGTTTTCCGTATAAGAAACGAGAATTAACTGACGAAATCAGGCAGTCTGTTTGTAGCTTCTGATTTGATTGCGCCGACGGCCAGACCGACGAAATCAGCCCCGGATTCCGAGTACCCGATACGAAATGGATTCTCCATATTATATCGTAAAATGGAATTCAGAACTGCTATCGTATTCCGGCGCTTCGTTTTACAGCGTTGTCACCGCATGCTTATTTTCGTAAATATTATGGAATTCCGAATGCACGGTACGAAGTGAATCCACCATATTTAATCGAAGAAACGGGATTCCGAACACAAAAAAGTCGTAGTCGTTTCGTAATTATTGACACTTCGTCCTCGAAACCAAAAGGGGTGTCGAGATCTATTTCTATCCTTCTTTGATTATATTTCTTACCAATATTCCTACTTTTTTTACTTATTTGATAAGTATTTGAAAAGTTTTTTGATGATCATGTAATTGATTATATCGTCGAACAAACTCTCCTCTACAGCGCTCCACATAATCGCCACGAATTTACTGTAGATTCGGCTGAAATAAGAACATTCATAGCAATTTTATTCTTTTTCGGATATCACCCACTATCTCAAGAAAGAATGTATTGGCCCAACGACGAAGATTTAGGTATAAGAACGGTGTCGTCGGCCATGGCAAGAAATAAATACGATCAAATAAAAGAAAACATTCACTTCAGATAACTCAAACATTTATACTAGCGATAAAATGTTCAAACCTAGACCTCTAAGGAATATTCTAAGTAACAAATTCAAGCAGTGGGGAATTTTTCATACTTATTTATCAATAGACAAAGCAATGGTCCGCTATTTCGGCCGACATTCGGCCAAGCACTTTATTCGAGGGAAACCAAGAAGGTTCGGTTACAAAAATTGTGTGTTAGCTAGTTCCACTGGATACTGCTACCATTTTGATACATATTGTGGAAAAAGCAATATGGAGAATTCATCCGACTCTCTTGGAGGCAATGTTGTTTTGAATTTGTTGAAAAATGTTCAAGACCCAACAAAGCATGTTTTTTTTTATAATTATTTTTCGACTATTCATTAGATGTCAAAACTGACTCAAAACGGCGTGAGAGCAACAGCAACTATTAGAGAGAATCGCCTCGCAAAATGTCCCTTGGAGGCTTCAAAAAACATGGCTAAGCAACAAAGAGGTACTTTTGCTTACCAATTTGATAAACGTAATGATTTGTTAGTGGTCCGTTGGGTAGATAATAATGTCGTAAATACTATATCTAATTACGATAAAATAGAATCTCTGCAAAAGGTGAAGAGATGGTCGAAACGACAGAAACAATTTATAGATGTTTCACAGCCGCTATATACTATATAAAACACGTAACAACAGGATGGGAGGAGTCGCTCTCAGCGATCAATCGGTAAATACTTACTTCTGTTTACCTACATGCTGAATCTCGCAATGACAAATGCGTGGAAAGTGTAGGAACTTGCTAGTATCCGTTAACAAGATTAGTCAGTTGAAATTTACAAGGCATATTGTAAGGCATTATCTACTCCGACCTAATAATAATACAAAAAGCAACGACAGTCTTCCGTACCCGAGAGTGTGCGCCTGGATACGATAGGACCCTTTCCTCAGAGAATTGCAAAAGCACTACGTTGTGTTGTTTGTCATGCGCGAATAAGGTGGTGTTGCAAAAAATGTAGCAATACCTTGTGTGCGGAGAAAAATTGTTTTGAACATATCATTCACAATGAATCCGTATCCTCCCAGTGCATTATATTATTAGGTACATACATACATACTGTTTTTCTTTGAATTTTCATAAAAATGTAATTTTTCTTTGGAATAAATATTAATATGTCAATAAACTTAGTTTTTTAAGAAAAAAAATGCTTTTCTGTTTTTTCTTTACGTTCAGGCAAAAATGGGTTAAAAAGATCAAAAGCGCAGACAAGGAGTGCAAATTCTGCTAGTTTGATATTCTTTGGATCAGTACCCATCTGACGTAGAAGGGGCGTGTTGGTCAGCAGAGACCTTATTATAAGTCCAGCCAACGACAAGGGTGTTGAAGTCACCACAATATTTTCATAGGTTTTAAGGTAATTAATTAATTTTATATCATTTAGTTTGTACATAAATGCACATAAATATTTTAACAAAATCACACAGTTAAATTCCACACACAAAAGAAGAAAGACCAGCCAGGTAGGGGCATTTTAAGAAAAGAAAGTAGATGGTAATTAAAATTAACAACTTTACGGTGATCCTGTATACCACAATTTTTGACCGGACCTGTAGAAAATTAATCCAGCAACGACCGTTAATTTCCGTTATTGACATATGACTATCGAAATGTATTTTTGAGAAGATTTGGAGACAATTGAAAATCATGTATAAAAGCCGTACGATAGCAACAAACGGCCTCTTTTTGCATAGATTGTTGAAGACAAGTTTGCTCTACGTAAAATTTTATTAAATAGCCACGGTGCACTGTTGAGCTCAAATAACCGATCATCTTCGAATAAAACTACTTTAAACATCTAAAATTTCACCGAATTTTAATACCCCTATGAAAAGACGTGCAGCCACCATCATCACGTCCAGGCGCGCGAAAAGCTCGAACAGAAAGCTATCGAAATCTCACATATATTAGGTTTACGTTCTAGAAATTTAAGAAAAACATTTTTTTTTTATGAAAAAACAAAACAGAAGTCCAAAATCATATTAAAAAAATTTAAAATTGTATTCTTTTTTGTAAATTTTTTTATATAAGAAGAATATTAGTTAAAAGGTAAAAAATATTTATTTTAATTAAAATTAAAATTTCAAAGTTATTTTTTTTTGGGATACAAAAATTTTTAGGTTAGTAAACTAGTTTGTGGTGGCTGCCACGCCATTCTGCTCTGTAAACTATATTTTTATACATTTATTGAATTAAATAAATTAAGTTTTTTTGTAAAACATCTTTCTGACTTGTAAGTTTTTTTTGTGTAACTTGGAATTTTTTTCACGTGGGTATTTTTCAACGTAAGATAAGCTCTCGTATTCTGTTCTCTATACCGGCTGTAGAGTTAATTAGCGAACCCCTGAGATTAATTTTTATTAAAACCCCAATTTTTAATTAAAAATTTAGTAAAACTCAAATTTTCTTAATTTTATTATTAAATCAAATTTCACATTACAATATATTGCTAGACAACTATAGCAGTACACCAGACAAACGAACAGCTATGTGAAGAATTCTGAACATTTTGTAGAGATACTTCAATAGCACGATAAATTTGATGGCGACATTTTTGTCAGTTTCAACGTAGTATCTCTCTTTAGAAATGTACCAGTAGACAAAACATGGGAAATCATTACAGTTAGTAGCAGAAGAACTACGAGATCTGATAGAACTGGCAAGATTTGACTTCGACATACTTCTTCTGGAACGAAAACTTATTATTAATCGCGTATTACTGAAGCAACTCGAAATTACAGCGATTATACAACTCATAATGTATTAATTCCCTATACCTCTACTGGACTAATAAGTGATAATCAAGCACCGTGCTTTTTTATTAATAAGCGATAATCACCTTTGTTGATTTACCATAGCAATCGGTTTTAATTCTTGATTGTTCATTGCAAATTGCTTGTCAGTTACATTTCCTACCTGTCATAAATTGATCGAAAATGTCGCGATACGGCGAAACTATGTTAGAAAATATTGACCAGAAATAATAAACGTCTTTACAGTGCGATCTGAAAACTACTTATGGAATTTTGTGAAGTTCTATCATATATAGTATTAATTCCTGCAGTGTTTTTTGCTTTATGTATTGTATAACGTATGATTAGGCAACTCATAATGCTTGTCAGTGATGACATTTCCTATAGTGCGACCAGGTGAACATGACCCCTCAAGCAGCACCATCGATTTGTCATATACATTCCCAAACAAAAACTCAGCGCGCCAAAATTTAAATGTGATATAATCTTATATGAGATAATTCTCACAATCTAAAGAAAACAACATAGAACAAGACTGTACCCTGCTGTCAAACATTCAAAGTGATGGTTAGCGGAGGTGCGACGTAAGAGGTTGGCAAGTTAGTTCGCATATTTTCCGCGGGCCAGATTAACTTGGTCGCGCTCTATATGTATTAGTACTCGTTAGAAATTAACTCAAAATGTTGTGTCGTACCTAATTTAGCAAAGTTGCTTTATTCGTTGTATAATCTAAAGAATACAACTCTTGGTTTTGTGATTATCTGCAATCGATATGTTGCCAAATAATAATTAATTAATTTTTGGCAACATATCTTGTGTCAAGCCGGTGATTATCGATAATCACAAAATTACTCGTTGTATTATATGATTATTTTACACATACAAATATAAACCAATCAGATTCGCGTATTACTGAAGCAACTCGAAATTACAGCGGTAATTTATCGATAATTTTCATAGTAGAATAATTAGGCGTTGTTATGGAAATGCGGTTAATAAGGATAGACATTTCTAAAGTTCTGTCAAAAAACTGGTAACTTATACATGAATTAATAAATAAAGAGTTTAGATAAATTTCATTTTGTATTACGTAAAATAATCTAATCAAATATCATACGAGCTTTGAATTAAAATCGATAATTTCATTCATACTTCCTGCATAACGACTTAGACTCGTGTCGACAATTAAATGCTTGTCAAATTGACACTTGTCTTCGTCGCTATGCCGCCTGAAATGTTGTTTCTATACTACACCTGCAGTGGCGCTGTTATGGTTCGGTATGTAGTATATTAGATTCCCATCTAAATATACTCTCTTATCTATGGTCTAAACGTCCAACAACATACTACCAAACCCGCTTATCTTCAATAAAAACAGATATTTTTGCATAAATTTGCCGACGTTTGAAGAAAAAATAGCATATTTTATGTGGAGGAAAAGTAACTTTTCATGGCTCACTTCGTTCGGCTGCTAAACACGAGCGTGCCATGAAAAGTATCACATTTCCTCCGTATAAAATAATATACTATTTCGTGTGATTGAGCTCTATTTGATGGTTTACCGCGAATGTTTCCAAAACGGCAAGTTTTGTTTACTAGTTGCTAACGAAAAGGTCGACGGTAAGTGTATTAGCGTTCTAGAACAGTAAGTAAATTTATTCAAAATTAACGTATTATATTATAATAATTACTAAATAACAATTTTAACTTACTTATTTACATAAAATGTTAAAGGTACAATTGTTACAACTGCCAATTGCAAGAAGCTTATTTTGTAAAATAAAGTTAGAAGACAAGATATTGACACCATTCCTTAAAAATTCTGTACGTGCATTCGTATAGCGTTCTCTGGACTTGTCTGGAATGAGAAATGAAACAACCAACATTCCACGCTTATTCTATGACATCGATCTCGTTATCAATCAGTTAATATACTCATTTTCTTAAGTTCTTAGTTATTAGGTACTTTCACTATCCGCTTTTAGTTATTAGGTACTTTCACTATCCGTTTTTATCTCAATTTTGACAAAAAACTGCAATGGCTGCCGTTGTTTACAAACACTTTACAAATTTCTATAGCAACGGGCGATCTGACAATAAATGTGGAGACAATTTTTGTATAGATCTGATTGAATACGTGCTACAATTTCTGGAGTCGTCACTTCGCTCCTCCTCCAAACAATTGTCTTCAATCGGTAAAAGATGCTTGTCGTTCCTAATAGATAAACTAATAAACGTTCATAGATAAACTAATATACTATTTTGCGCGACTGGTTGTTTCCCGTGTCTGTTTCCACGACGGTAAGTTGCTATTACTGGTTGCTATGTGTAATAAAACGGTAAGTAATTTATTTATCGTTCACTGAACGGTAAGTGAATTAAACAGAACTTGCCTTGTTTGGAGCAAAACCATAGAAACCATGGAAAAGCCATCCAACCATGCCCCGGCCACTTTTATATTAGCAATTGAAAACTATTTTATTACATGAAGTTGTATGCGAGCGTACTGGTAACTATATGGTTTATGGCGCCAAAACGATGCACTATAAATTTAAAAGTTTATAATTTTCATTGTGAAATAATGAAGAATAACGAAAACGCATAATTTGCTCCAAATTCTTTCCATTTTTCCAATAAATAGGTCTGTAAAGTTTAAAGTTATTTTTTTTATTTAAATCTCTTCACCAACAGCAGTTTATGGTTTATATACTACCGTTCAACCTAAAATTTTAATTTTTCATTACTATTTAGTTTTTTTTAACTCCCATATCAATTTCAAAATGTATTTTATTCACTCGCACAACACGTTTCAATTCAAAAACTACTCAGAATCAGTAAATTTTCAATATTTGACCTTAAATGTCGATATTCTCGATAATTTTGTTCGCGATTTTTTTTAGTCGCTAATTATTTCGGAAGAAGTAAATAATTTTTAGTAGACACTTAACATTAATTTTCAACTGAACTTCAAGAATGTTGGAAATATAGAATTTAAAAGTAGGATATTTTTAAGAAAAGCTGGATATATAATCAATTTCTTATACACCATAACAATTACAATATAATAATTAGTCTGTAAATTAACTTCAGAAATATTAGCCAACTAGACTACTATCACGAACTTCTTCTCACCTCTTCATCAAGATAAGGAAAACGATGTAAAGCTTCTAGCTTCTTTGAAAGTATTACTACATGTAGGCACGCAGCACTTCACCATTGTTTTTATAATTTATGCAATGAAACACAATAAAACTTACACAACCAAAATGTCTAAATATATAAAATATTCACTTACAATCGGTCCTCGAAACTAGAAATAAGTACACAAACTAGAGCACAAGGAACCGCTAGAAAGAAAACGAACAGAATGAAGAATCTTGTTGTAAACCATTTGTAAACATAGTTTATATAGGTTATGTATTGTTATGAAGCTAGCTGTCGATCT
This sequence comes from Holotrichia oblita, assembly GCA_023690525.1. Taxonomy (NCBI): domain Eukaryota; kingdom Metazoa; phylum Arthropoda; class Insecta; order Coleoptera; family Scarabaeidae; genus Holotrichia; species Holotrichia oblita. The sequence continues at coordinate 86,538,444 of CM043019.1, read as the reverse complement.
AGCGACATCAACGCTGCGCGATCGTTCTATGAACTAGAACAGTTTACAACCTTGATCTATACCGTGAGATCCGCATGCATCCAACGGTTTCAGTTCTAATCTTCCTGATTTTCACAAATTTATTTATATAAATTATTATTATTATTCTAGAGATTCCAATCGCGCAAAAAACGTTATAAGCATGTCGAACGTTAAGGTTGCGTTTCGGTAAAGTAGGGAGCGCTGTTCGACAATAATTATTAAAAACGTAGTATTCGGAAAAACTAGACATTAAAAATGTTTTTTCGCGTTGTTACATTGAAGATATTATCTTTGTTGTAATTCTAAATATCTTTTCTTAAATTAAATATTCTTTGATCGCGAGAAAAATGAGAAGAAATATAAAATTTTGATAATATTACCTTTAGAATATATAGAAAAATATACTGATACGATCTATATTGAAATAATTTCAAAATATGCAGTATTTTTTTCAGGAAGTAAGTTTAGGGGCTGAGTATTAACAACAGCGCCTTATCTGTCCAAACAGTTTGCCAGTTTTATATTAGATGCCACTAGCATTAGATATGTATGTCTAGGCAATCAGTTTAACACCAAAAATGACTGCTTTGATATTCAGAAAAATTATATGTTTTATTAAAAAATGTAAATGAAGAAGAAAAGTACATACGACTCGTTTCTTTTTCGTAAGTGTGAAAGATAGTCATAGAACATCATACTTCTTTATAACATAACTTGAACAGTATAAAGGATTATTGTTATATATTGCTTTCAAAATAGTGCGCATCACGATTATTGGATTTAGTCAGTTTAGTAACACAAGAATTGCAAAACTTGACTGTATGCACAAATATACTTTTTTATAGAAAGGTCTCACTAATTTTTTTTTATTCAAGTAATAAATTGATTTCAATACTTTCGAGACATATTCTTACAACTACACATGCATAAGTAAATACATATTGATGAATCATTACTTGGTGTGGGTGTAGAGAAAGAAAGACAAATAAAACCCAGATATCTCTCTTGCCTTTTATTGATAAATAATACAGATGACAATTCATTCCACAATAAAATTTACTTTCCTTTATTATATTTACATTTAGTACTTCACATACATACACTGTGATGGTTATAACGGAAATTTTAATAATAATTATCTATACAGGGATCTTTTTTTATCATTACACATACACTTTCACTATGTGTAATGATAAAAAGAAAAAAGTCGATGCATTGACATAGTAGGCAACCAATTATACACCAATCTATTTTATTTTCGAAGTAAAATTTGCGGTACCAGGGATTATTAGGGCGTGGAACAATTTCAAATAAGCAAAGTAAAATAGCATTTTAAAATGTGCATCGTACAGTATTTCCTTACAATTTCACTTTTTATTTCAAAATAATAAATAGTTAATAAAAATATGACAGCTCATGGTTCTCGCTTGTCAAAATACGACTGTATAACTGTTGCCTACTATGCAGCTATAATGCATTGACTATTTTTTTTTTAATTACACAGGAAAAGTGTATGTGTAATGATAAAAAAAGAACCCGGTATAACATGTGGTCATATCCATTGTAGAATATACTTCATAAGCGTAACTTGTGTCCTAGTAATCCTAATAATCTACTACAGCTGCGTGTGTGCAGCTTTCACTACATAAGCTGCTGAATCCTCTCAGGCAAAAAACACCCAAGGAAAAATTGCCTTAATTTTGGAACCATTAAGTTTCTACAAAGTTGTTCATCGCTATATATTTCTTCTATAAAAAGTGGTTGGGTTTCATCAATGAAAACCACAAAGTAGTACAGCTTCCTTTTCCTGATATGTAGCTGGCCTTGAATCTATAATATTTTTCAATAAGTGATTATTATTACCTACATGCAATTTGCGACTGTTGAGACGTGATATCGCAATCTTCCAAATGAGAATTTACCTGAAAATAATAATTATAGTTCCTTTTCAAGGACGGTTTACCACTAGAACTATGTACAATTATATACAGAAACAAATATACAAAAATATTCTCCCTTATTCACTAAAATAACTATATACAACGAAAAAATAATCCAAAACTAACGAAGACGGTGAAAAACAGTATTACTTTATTACATCAAGCTAGTCGCTAGACAATTAGTGCAGAACTAAAAGATTCTACCTGTAACAAACAACGCATATACGCACAAATATGTTTTGTAAATAGAATATTAGCGTGTTATTGCCTTAGGCTATCGCATTTATACCGAAAAGATTATATTGAAATATACCTGCTCAATACATTCAGTCTAAACTACATAATATGCAACCAGTAAGACTCGTTTCAAGAATCCCTGGATACCTTTCTTCTATATAATGTTATATTTTATTTTTCCGAGAAGTTTATATTTATATTATAATATATTTTGTATTACAACCAATATTATAATCTTCACTTTTCCTATGTTATTTTAGCCTAAATGTTACGCATGTTTAAGTATTTCATTACTTTTTACTTTTCTAGAGATTCGTAAGCCTTGCGCCATCTAATTTTGAATATATTCGATAAAAATGCAACATTTTATCATCAAGTTCAAGTTATTGAAATAGAGGGCCAAGTACGCCACCTTAAGGGTTACCGTTCTCAGACAATAATTGGAGTCGTCGCTTCGCTCCTCCTCTAAACAATTGTCTTCGAACGGTAAACATCCCTTACCGTTCTCCATACTTACTATACTATACTTGACAACAAATTACATCTGTAAGTGCATACTATTCTATTCCAAAGTTGTCATTCTAATAAAAAACACGTTCGTAAACTATTATATTATCCGATATTTTGTTTTAAAAAGGGTTAAACTAGTCACGTGCTTTATGAAACCGGATTGACAACGCGATTGTACTTGCGGAAAAGCCTCTCTTAGAAGTTCGAATTTCACTTTATTTCTTGTCTAACCGGAAATGCCGTCAGTTTTACTATAGGCTTGCCCAAGGAACACTTCTGATTAATATAAGGTATAAAAATATCCATATGAACTATGCTTTGAAAAATATATATAGGGACTCCGTAAAATGTAATTAATGAAAATAAATATACACCAGATGTCACTAAAAACTTTTAAATATTTTTTAACTTATACTGAAGTGATGTGGCGGTATGAAGAATCAATATATTTTAATCGAAAACTGGCACAGACTAATTCTTCCTATAGACGCTATATGTCTGCATTTCCGTGCGGACTCCATACATATAGCAGGATGTATATACAGAGTCCGGCATTGAAACTTTCTTTTTCCAAAGGTAAAAAATAAAAGTATACATTGTACATTTTAAGATTCTTTTTTAATAGCATTATGAACTAACATGGGAAGTTTGATATTAAACAGTTTAAAAAAGAATATTTGGCAAGTGTCCACCGTTGCTATCGATGCATTGGTGTAGCCGATTCCTGAAGTGCAAGTGGTTTCTCTCCAGCATAGCAGTCGGTATGCTTGCTATTTCATCACGAATATTGATTTTTAATGCTTCCAGAGTTACAGGACGGTTGTTATAGACTTTCGATTTGAGATAGCCCCATAAAAAAATCACATGGGGCTAAATCTGGCGAGCGTGCGGGTCACGAAATGTCACCTTTATTGGAGATAAGTCTCCCTTGAAAACCCAAAACACGCATTGAATTTGGTAGTGTATGGGCAATCGCCCCATCTTGTTGTAACCATACTTCACCAACAGCAATATTTTTGTGAGCTGGCAGAAAAAAATTGCCAATCATGGCCACATAACGCTCCGAATTTACCGTTACCGTGCGATTGTCCTCCTTGAAAGACTGTGGCCCAATAATCCCTACACTTGGCATCGCAGCCCAAACTGTGACGCGATCCGAATGCAGCGGCCTCTCATGAACTTCCCTGGGATTGATACGGCTCCAATAACGCATATTTTGTTTGTTAACACACCCTGAGATGTGAAAATGTGCCTCATCACTGAACCATACAATTGCGTCAAGAGACAAATTTTGAAGAAGCGTCTCACATGCTGTTTGTCGTGAAACCAAATCACGTTCGGAAAGTTGTTGTGCGACTACCATTTTATATGGATGAAAGTGAAGGATATCATGAAGAATTCGACGGGTACAACGATCTGACTGTTGTAAATTTAATTTTCTATTAGTTTCGTTGTATTAACCACACCACTAAATTGTATCTCTTTATTACTTACACAAAAACAAAACTATACATAAAGAAACAGGAAACAACTTACTCCATAATTGCTACTCGCTACTACTAACTAAACTATACAGATCGTTGCATCGCAAGTGCCGTCAAAATATTATATCGATAGTTGAACGGTATGTCTTAGTTAAGTCCATATGCCGCGCCGGCGCCGATACATGTTGCAGAGAATACGTATGAATATTTGGATATTTGCAGTCTCCAGTTAGGCATTGTAGAAGGTAGTTGTCACATATGTTCTAGCGCTTTGCGATATTTTATTACATTTTCATTTTTTTATTATTCTTGTTATAACTACATGTTTAGTTTTTATGAGGATAAAAACAGCGGGCACATTGTGCACGTTAAAGAAAATTTTATCATATGAGTCTACCTACATTACGTATAATTCATACCACCGGCGCAGCTATGCACGTATACATACATACTACAACGCTAAGACCTGCTCAACGAAGTAACACGTCAATCGGAGCGAGCGTTTGACGGCACTTGTGACGCAACGATCTGTATATCATACTACCAACTTATACATATTTATTTAATTAACTGGATTATAATCGTACCTCTGTTTAGGTACCAACACTGACAACCCCAGGGCCGCCGTATGTTTTGAAGCAGAGCGGCCAGGAAATCGCAAAACTGAATCTTGTACTGCAGGTGCTTTAACGGTCCGAGCTGCTCCTGGTCTCTTGTGGAACACATTTCCAACTGCCCTAAAAGTTTCCACCCACGATAAGATGGATCCCCGGGCAGGAACAGTACCTCGAGGAGGAATATTGTACCGTAAACGGAACGCCCGTTGCACCGCGACGATCGACTGGCCTCGTGAAAAGTAGATTTCTACTGTAAACGGGTGTTGCTCTCTCATCCAAAGCATTTTGACAATTGACGACGTTTGGCAACCAAATCCCCACATCAACATTCAATCGTTATAACTTATTCACCTTCCATTTTAGGTGTAGGAACACCTAATATAGATCAAAAGAGAATCTCTTGTAGAATCAGAATATATAAGCAAATATATACATTTCCATTTAAAAAAATCTACTTTTCGAAGATTGAACTTATTTATAAGCAACTAAGTTTTGAAATACCCTGTATAATGTTACAGAGAAGAACTTCAAATGTTGTGTAACTATAGAATACCAGCTGTGCGTATGCAAAATTTCATTCGTCTCGTTTACTCTTACTTGCCGTAATATCTCTGTAAAGTAAGATCGGTATCTGTCACTTTTTTTCTTTAATAGCGAATAACTCAGAAGGAATGGTATTTAGGTATGATGGGTATGATACATGAACTATGTGTAAAATTTATCATAGAAGCTGAATCTGTAATTTATTTTATTTATTTAAAAAATCGAAGTTGGTTACTCGAAAGTGATATTTATTCAAAAATATTTTCACGTGATAGTTCATATTCAATCATACCTAACTGCAAAATTTTGTTTTAAAATTGCGTTCCCTTTGTATAATACTTTTAATAGGCCATTCTCACCAATTATCCGGATAATATTGAAATTATTGGGAATGTCGGCCTGTCAGTTTTTAAATAAAACCAATTTTATATTTTCTCAATATTTCGTAATTTGTTAATTAGGAGAATCATCAGGAGAATAGGTACTACAACAACAATTATGTACCTTAACAAATTTAACGATGCACTTTTCTCAAAAACAGAACATCTTTTTAACATATTACATTTTTGCCTTACAAAGGAATATAATCATAATTACTTGAATAAATTCTCTCAAAATGTCAATTTTATAGTTGCATAATATTTGCATAATTTTTCGCATTTAACTACATTTCTATACACGGTTGGCATTTCATACTGGCTAGCATGAAATTAATCAATTAAAGTAGATAAAGTTCTAACTCATGTACGGAATAGTTAACTATGCATCTCTACAGTATTATACTTATCAAATTCGTAATTTATTCTTTACTTAACATTTTTTACTTGTAAAGTGTAAGTCACGCTCTCAATTCTGTCTATTATATATTTTTCAAAATATCGCTTTTTAGGAAAGATTAATTAGATTTATTTAATGAAAAGAAAAATCAAAGTTGATGTTTCTTCTATACAGTTTGCAGTGACGCCACTGCAATGCGCTGTAACGACGGCGTCGCGTCGTTGTGCTCCGTACAATGGCGTTGGTTTAGTGATCGTTGTAAAGTATGATGTACACGTGAAAATTTAAACAATAAATGCAAGTAAATGTACTCACAAATTTCTACAATATTAGATAAGGATTTCATCTAGCAAAGGTAAGATGCATTACATTTCATTAACAATTAGTTAACAATTCTTAAATATTTTAAGCTATTTAATGCAATTGGTAATGTTTATTTCGTGTAGTTGCCCTTATTGTTTTCAAACATTTGCATAACATGATTTTGATAATTTTATAAAATAGTATAAACAAATATACTTGTGAACATTTCGTTCTCTAATCGATATTTTATTTTGGGTCAATGGGTTAGTTTTTATATGTTGCGCTCTAGAATTCATGTTTATAGTATAGTACTCTATAAGTAGCACAACATATCCTGCAAATAATGTAAAGATAACTATCAAAAGCTGCATTTAAAGAAAGTTTTTTTTTTATATTCTTGTTACTATTAATGTGTTAATTCCTAAAGTAGGCGTGACCATTTGGTGTTGCATATATGCATGCATAGATAGAGTATACAAAATATAAGTATGAAACAAAGGTTTCGAGATCGTACACTACACATTTTTAAATCTTGAAGTAGTGAATGTGGCTCTAATTAAATATGAAGTTCCAAATTAGTTGATACTTTATGAATTTATATGATCAGAAAAATGCATTTATACGCATACACATAGTGCATTTGTACACATATGCGTAGCAATTTTTTGAGTAGTAATCATAGGAGTAGCTTCGTCAACTATTTAAAAATCTACGTAATTAGCTGAAATTGATTGCACAACCATAAGAATTTAATTAGAAGCTGAGAATTATGTAGAGCAAGTATGGGTAACCTGTGCCATGTTGTGGGCCAAACTTTAGTGTGCAAATATGTTCGCGGACCCCGTTTAAAAGTAGTGCATTTTAAAGTAGTGCTTATAATTTTTACGATAGATATCAGATATGAATGGGTTTTTCTAAATATCTCGCGGGCCGGATCAAATCTTATAGCGGGTCGAATCCGGTCCGCGGGCCGGTTGTTGCCCACATATGGTGTGGCGAATGGTAATTATCTAACGACGTTGCATGTAGTTACTTCTGATTTCCATTTTCGCGAGAAATTGGTGATGTCACGTCACAGGTAACGATGTTACTATCATCTGTTATTTTGCCTCCTTGATTTAAACCAAGTAAATTCAATCCTTTCCTCTTGCTCGTTCGACTAATTTTTCTTATTAGTTACTTTAGATAGCGTTGGTATAATAAATCGTTTAATTCGCTCCATCTGACCATTAGTTCGCGAAACATCAACGGCTATTACCCAGGTAGCATACAACGTTTTTAAACGTTATAAGAAGGTTCTCTAAAGCGTCATTAAAAACGTTGGTGTAATGTTTAGGAAACGTCTTAATGTCAGAAGAATGAAACGTTATATATTTAATGTTCCACAAAGGTTACAGTTTAACGTTCTGTAAACGGTATACCTTAAAACATTACACGAGAAACATTTTATTAACGTGTAGTACAGTTGATACTGGGAAATGCAGACAGTGCTGAATATTCTCTCCAGTTTTGCAAGCTGAAACTTAATAATGGAGAGTTATGCTTCTGTCTTTTCACACGATTAACTCTACTATGGCATGACGAGTACACTTAGAACTTGCATTCAAGCATACAAGTTATACAAAACGGTAATTTTCCGTATAAAGTGGATATTAAAAGAACATATACAACGTACCTAATTGTACTTCAGTCAGAGTGGTTTATCAACGTCCAGTGTGCATATACCAACACAAATATATTTTTCTTAAGCTTTAAACGCTTCTCATTTGTTCATTTTTTAGTTAAAGATAGCTATGTATTGGATAATTTTTGTTCAAAACGTTATGCTCTTTCCAAATATGTACAGTGGAGACACCCAAAAAGTCAACACCTTTAACCGTGGTGGAAATATGGATGGACCCGTTATAAATGTAAGCCGAGCGTAAAATGCAAGCTATTACATGTACCTATTCATTGAGATAATATTGTGTAGAGAATATATCGTTTATATGCATGAATGGTCTATTCATGGCACAAGTATCTTCTCGGCGTTTAAGTTTTTATTTTGTTTCTGGCGATATAAAAATCTTCCGTGTTTAATTCGTCATGTGTCGGTAAAAATCATATGTATTCCTTAAACCTATAAATGTTAAGGATAAAATCAAAAGTAGATGTGTTTGTAAGTTAAAGCAAGCAATACCATAATTTTATTTAAATATAGGATTTTTAATATGTAAACGTTTGAATACAAAAGAGTATGAATTATGGTCGTATAAGCCATCTGCATACGCGACGGTCAATTAGTCTTTTTTGATGATTTTGCAGTGAAAATAAATTGTATACCTTTTTACGTAAACGAGAAATATAATTGATTCGACAATTTTTGAGCCAATAAGCAAAAAACTATGTGTTGTAAATGCATTGATAAATACACTTTGATATACCGAGAGTTGCTTTATTCATCAACACCACATCGCTTGATGTGATGACGTCATAATTAGATGGATTTATGGTGCATGTAATTTGCGAAGATTAAAGCAACGATTTCTGGTGGTATGGCAGTGTTGACTTTTATGTTGAGAGGTTATGTTTACAGTTTATGACATTTACGCATCATTTACGTTTCTCTCGTTTTACCAAAAAAGGTATCTTTACGTATTCGTCTAGATTGCGACACCGTCGATTATAGAATCTTTTATCTTAATGAAAATACTACAATAAGTTTCGTCGTCGGATACAGGTTTAAAATGTGTAGTTAAATATTTATATTATTGGCTGAATTGTGTTTTTAGATAGCTCAGATAGTTCATTTTAAACATCTCAAACACCATACATACCGTTCCTCAATATCATACTTTGTTTATCTGTTATCCGCGTGCAAAAGCGCACCCCATTATATATTCGAATTCATAATCCATATCTGCCATTCGTCTAATAACCTGTAATAACCTTAAATTTTTCCGTTACGCCGATATAAACAAAAACAGCTGACTCTCCCCACTTCTCAATCCATCGCTAACATCGAACTCGAAGTTCGGTGGATGTGGTGTAACCATGGTGTAACACCATCGATTAACCGGTGGAGAAAGCAACCATTTATGATGGAACATCAGGAAACAACCGTTGAATAAAGCAACGGCTTGATGCCATCTGATGGCATCACTGATGTACACCGGTGAATAAAGCAACTCTCGGATACATATTTATAAATGCGTCTCTTTTGTGGTGAAAGTTGAATTGAGTTTATATCACTAAAAGAAATATTATGATTTGATAGTAATAGTACTAATTTATTTTTGGTAATATACATACACTACAAGTATGTCACACGTTAAATGTTATATTGCAGTTCCAGAAACATCAGCTTGTTTGAGAAGAAATGTATTATTGCTGGAATTTCTTTCCGACCATTCTTCATTCATCCATTGTTGGTATTTGCTTCAATTTTCAGATAAATTTTAAACTTTTTTTTCGAAAAGTAAAAATTTTGATGAGCTTTCAAAACACATTGACAGTGACTCGCGTTACAGACGGTTTGCACCCAATTTTCGCCTCTATTTCCTACAGTAAAGAATTCATAACTTTGAAACCAACTTAATTCAATTGAAATTTTGGATTATCAAATTGTAATCTCTCTTTTACCGATAAACATTTAATTCATCTTTCACCACAAAAGAGAAGTGAATTTTTTCATGCGTACTTCAATGCTTGTAACTTTGTTCATAATTAACGTATTACAGAATAAATACTCCACGATTAATTTGTGGCGAAAGAAATCGTTTTTCATATTCTATTTGTAAAGCAAGCGAACTTTTTACCTGGATGAATACTTTCGCGGGTAACTGTATATGTTTCAATACCTACATATTGATTCTGTTGAATATTTACAGATACAATAACTAGTTTTTTTATGAAATGTTATGGACGAATTAAATGTACTTTTTCTAAATTTTAATCTCTATGCCTATTTTTGCATCGAAGTTAGAGACATACGAGTATTATGTATTTAGAATCAAATAACTTTTTCTCAACGCATTTTTTCCGTATTTGGATAAACTCCATGTTCTCATAACGACTTTCATGAGGAACATTTCTAGCAAATTTACAATTAGTTATGGCATCAGGCTTGAATTAATGTAAAAACTTATTAAAAACAACAAAAGAATGAAAATCCTTTTCATGCGATGTAACATCAATACCTTAATTATTAGTTGCAGACATTTATAATTGATACAAAATGTTTAAATTTACTTTTACTCCTTTTTTTGCTTATGTAAACATACACATTCTATTGTATTAAATACGTGTATTTACAAAATATTGAAAGCCCACACGTCGGCTAAACTGAATTACTCACGCTAGACACAGCGATAATTTCCAGACAATCTATTTGAACTTTACAAAATAAGGTATAAATGAATGGCATTCAATGTACAAGCATTCTTCCGCTGATATTGCTATCCTATTCTATTTTATACAAAACTGATATCGGCGAGATTCTCATCTGCATTTCCACCAAAGTGCTACTAAAATTCCCTTTAAATTCGCTGTAGGTCGTTGCTTTTTTAGGTGTCGAACCTGTACGTAGTACAAATATAACATTTTTTGGCTTGTAGTGAAAGAAGCCTACTATTAATAATGTTTATTTGATATCGACTAACATAACTACTTTATTATTCATTTAAGGACAATACTGTATTGAAGCTTTTATATCACAAATAAAATTATCTTTCTAAATATGTACAAATATACAGGGTGTTCCATTTAAAAAAATTATAAATTTTCAAATTTCTCTGAAATACGTAATTCAATTGTTTTTTTTTTTTCATGAACTGCATACTAATCCGCGTTAAAAACACTAATAATAACTTGCTAATTTGACCACAACTGTAGCTCCAAAAATATCGGAGATAGCAATAGTGCACAGATAACTTCGGGCACGGTGTATATTGTCCATGTGTTTATTAATTTTGTTAGAGAACGGCTACGTACCTATATAAATGAGTTTAAAGAAAAGATCTTTGAAATAATAACTATTTCAAATGTTAACTACTTTATTTCTATGTATGCATATAATTCAGTAAATGTGTTCGTATATAACGAGAACAAAGAAGAGTAACAGAAAAAAATGTAATATGTTCTTTGCCCATCATAAAATTAGGATGGTAATACCTAATTCTGTAATTTCTTCAAAGGAAACTTCAGTATTATTATTCGTTATCTATTAAAAAGTTTTATACGTATTAGAGATGTGTTACCACGTTCTCTTTTCATCGCCAAAGTAACTATATATGACGATATATTTTTAACGTTACACTAATGTTTTGTGAGTAACGTTTACAAAACGTTTTTTTAACGTGTATAAACGTTGTAGGTAATAATAATATTTATTAACCATATGATCCCATTCGATATTAGCTTCGTTATTGTATAGTAATTATACAACAACAAAGCTTTATTGTAATTATTACAATAAAATACATATACATATATAGGGTGGGGCATCACGTTTGCCTCGGTTGATATACAAAAAGCGGTAACACATATTTAAAATCTTTTTGTTGGAGCATATGCAATGGGGTCTCAAAAGAAAGTTGCACTTCAAAGTTATTCAAATTTAAATGGAACATCATGTATATTATTGCATATTTCGATGACGCAGACTAAATAATATTATTAATTATATTCCCTATCCCTAGGTTCAACAGTTTCTGAGATATTTAACACTTTTTGAAAATGTAGATAAATATTTAAAATGAGTACCTGGCGTATATATTTAAGTTACGTGTTTCAAGTTGTATTATTTCATTAGCACAACCATTACATCTAATGCTAACATAAAGATGCTTTCTAAAAATTATACAGGGTGGTTTATATCTTATCTCTAATTGTGGATACTAGTAATGCTCAATAACTTACTACGTATTTTAAATGGAACATCCTGTATCTAACATGGTCATTCGATTTTAATTTTATTTCTCTTTTAAATGTTATTAAGGTTCCCTATACCTATTGTTATATATGCGATTTATAGTATGTGTATCGGGGAAGTACCGTGATTTGTATACGCTAAGAACCGCACCCAATGAATGACAGCGGGAGAGTCAGTCGTAATTTACTAATCGTATCGGACGTTTGTATATTTATGTATATTATAAGTGTTTTCGTTGTTTCTTTCTTTGAATAAAGTTATACATTGATATCTGTTGTTTGCAATACACAACAGAGTAAGTAGCGAGGATATAAATAGTGAATAGCAAATTTACAAGTGATATCTACGTACACATAATTACAAAAGAAAAAAAGGAGTACTGGTGCAACTACAGGAGAAACAAAGGTAGTAACTACATCTACTTTTACGGTGAAAACATTTGATTCTACAAAAGTCCGATAGGATCGTTGGGTGAAACGGTTAGAAGTAGCTTTCCAAGTTTTCAACACACCTGGAGAATTAAAAGTGCCAGATTTACTACATTTTATGGAAGCTGAAAGCTACGATACATTATGCCACAAACTGACTCCAGAAGTGTCGGAAGATAAATTCGCACAAGAATAGACTGTCTAAAACCTGAAACAATTAACAATGGGAGAAATAATGATGGAAATAATGACAATAAACAGTATCGATCATTAAAAATAAATACTCGTGTATCAGTTAGAGATTATATAAATGAAAAATGGAAATTTGGAACCATTTCAGAAAGACTAGGTAAATTACATTACCTGATAAACCTTGTCGACAGGAGGAAATGGCGAAGACACGTAAACTAAATCCGTGAAATTGGAGGATGTGCACGCAAAGAAGCATGTTTTCCACATGCCGACGTGACGTTCGGTTACCCGATGTACCGGAAACCGAGTCAACAATAATTACGGGAGCTAGAGGAACAACACCACAAACTACTAACATCGTAAGGGATAACGCTTGTGAAAACCAAATACTCGATAATACGTCAAATCATACACGTATTAAAGACGAAATCACTGTTCCACATTCAAAACCAAATACAGACACTGCAGATGCCCCTGAGGTACCACTTAGACGTTCCTCTAGAATTAAGATTAAATCTTTAAATAAATGGATATTGACTTTTTTACCGGGAAGGAAGGAGATGTTATATATGCGGTTAATAATGTGTATCGGGGTAGTATCCTGATTTGTATACGCTAAGAACCACACCCAATGAATACGACAGCGGGAGAGTCAGTCGTAATTTACTAACCGGACGTTTGTATATTTATGTATATTGTAAGTGTTTTCTTTGTTTCTTTCTTTGAATAAAGTTATACATTAATATTTGTTGTTTGCAATACACATACAACACCTATCTCATAGAGTTTCTTTGTAAACGTCAATTTAGTGTTTTAATTGGCAATTATGTACTAAAAATTTGGATAAATCGAGGTAGCTTTGACATGATGACAATAATTTCAGATATTAATTTTGTCTAATAAGTTCTTGAACAGTAGGCAGTGGTGTATTGGACGTTGCTCCATATTTATTGTGTAAGTAGAGCAGCCAACTGATTAGCCCAGTCCCATCGACGTGTAAGACCTCAATTCAAAAATCTTTTCCTGACGTAGAAGTGGTGGATCTCTATGTGCTTTGATTTTCGATGATACGCTGTATTCTTGGACAACTTTACTGTACTAGGATTCGATGTAGAGTGTGGGAGGGTTGTCTTGACTGGCAATTCCAGTTCATTCATTCAGCAGCCTTTTCAATCATATCAGCTCCTTTGCTCCTGCACTTGCTGATATTATTTCTGCTTTGGTGGTAGATGTTGCCACTGACTTTTGCAATTGACTGGTCCATGAAACAGCTCCATGGTTGAGAATAGCGACGACAGCTGTTGTTGAACGTCTCGTGTCCTTGTTACCGGCGCAGTCGGCGTCACTGTAGACCTTTAACGCTTCATTCTTTCCGTATATGATTCCATAGTCTACTGTATTCTTCAAATATCTATACGTTTCACTTGATTCCAATCTTGAGTTGTAGGATCTTTGGATAGTTTGTAAGTGCTTGTTGAGATAATAATTTCACGAGCCTGAAGGGCGAGTGAAATTATTTAAGATCAACAAGCACGAATAATATTACTTATGATAAACAACTAATACCTATCTATTGATATAGTAACGCACGTAATTCAGTAAACGTGCTCATATATAACAAAACAAAGAAGAGTAACAGTATAAAAATGAAATATGTTTTAGAAACTGTTTTAAAATAAATATTTATTAAAAAGAGCGCTAGTTTGTAGACGGTAAAAAACTGATTCAATTATGTAGTAGTGGCAAAAGCAAATATGTTTTCAAACAAATACAATACATTTAATTTTGATGTCATTTAATTGCCATAGCTTAGTTTCTGATAACGATGAAACTACACATACGAATTAAATATATAGCAGTAAAGTGAAGAGTATGAAGTAAATTCTTTGCCCATAAAAAATAGGAAGGTAAATAGGTAGCTATACTAAGCTAATTTTCTAATTTTTTCAAAGTAAACTGAATATCATTATCCATTATCTATTAAAAGGTGTATAAGTATTAGACACCTGCTAACGCGTTATATTTTCACCCTTAAAGTAACAAAATATGACGATATCTTTTTAACATTACATTAACGTTTAGTGAGTAATGCTTAGACGTTTTTTTTAATGTCTATAAACGTTGAACGTTGCAAGTAACCTTTACTTAACCTCTTAAAAAGGTTTTCGTGCTACCTGGGAACAGCCCTTGATGACAGGATGTATAGTAGTTATGATATTTATTATTTTTAAAATCTTGCTAATAGTAGATCACGGTACCTTACATTAGTTTCTGTTGATATTTTGATCGAACTAGTAGAGGGCTCCTTAATTAGTGATAACAACACTTTCAATTATCTTCGTCACTTGCCTTCTTTCACGCTTTTCGTATTCCTGTTGTAATGAATCTTTCCTTAAGTCTTTTCAAACTTGTAACTAAGGTTGTCTTCTGTCAGGATATCTTTGCGCATAAATTCGCTAAGTTAATATATAATTTTTTTGGCATATTTTATAATGAGAATCATGTCAACGAGTTGGTTTCTTTCAAACTGTATATCGACTTAGTTAAATGTGTAGTTAATAACCGTAATAATAATATGTGGTAAACAACAAATGTACAAGAAACCGTACCCAGTAATTCAATCACTAATAATACCACGGCAATACTAAAGGAGAAACTTAAGAAATCCCTATTACACCAAATTAACAGCCTTATTAAGATTTTAACATTTGACATTTGTTGTCGTTTATTTGTGTTTGTTTGTCAACGCGTTATCCGGTACACTAGACCGAATGGAAAACAAATAATTCAGCGGTTTGTAATGAAAAATTAAAAATAACTCCGAAATTATTAGGTTTGGGTATACGATATTATTAACAAAAATTAAGCGCAATTAATGCGTTATTCCAAGAATTTAATAATATGCGGGGTGTTACATTTGGAAAAAAAGACGTTATATTTTCACCATCATGAATAATTGATTTATTTGATAAGTTAATCTTTTTTTGTTTTGATAGGTCGGTTTGAAAAAAAAGAGGAGGATGGACAGAGTCTCTGTTCATATTCCATGTTCATACGTTTAGTTCCTGATGAAATTTTAAAATACAACGAAACGTAGACCTTACGTGTAAGTAGTTTCTTTTTCAAGCTGATCTATCAAACTCATAAGTATTCACTACCATTGTTTATTAATGCATAATTTTCTTTTGTTAAGAATATTGCTAGTTCGAATCTAGCACTATTTACATTTCACTTGATGGATATATGCACATTACATACATAGTCCTAATTCAAGTGAAATAAGTGTAATAGACAAATTATAACTTTATCTACTGCATATTTCATTTACCTTGTATTTAGCACGCAACAGATAAAATATTTCGATTTATAAAAAAGTTGCAGAGGAAGATGTATGTGAATTCCACTTTCCTACAGATTTGTTTCCTTACGAAATCCGAATTTATGAGTACCAAATATTTTGCTTTTCTAGTACTTCCACACTGATCGTGAATGGACATAATATACAATCTTCCGAATTGTTTGCTGCTGTGGCCAACATTACGACTACTACTGTATTCATGACAACGGTGAGTTTTTTTTGAAAATATCTTCTTATGTAACTTAACATACTTTAGTTACTTAAGTTTTTAAAAGTTAAGTAGTTGCGAACTTATCCAAAGAACATTAAATTTTAGTTACTATGATATCAAAATGCTTTTCATATTTGACTCTAGCTAAAACTGGACATTAATCATTAATTAATTTCATTAAGTATTAGTACTTCTACAATATTTTTGCAGTTTTGCTGTAGAACAGAACCTAAGAAATGCTATGATTACAGATTACATATGCATTGCGTTATTACAGAGGATGCAGCACCGAAAATGAAACAGATTGATTAACTCCCCCACAGAAAGTATTCTAAGGGGGATAAATCTGGAGATCGTGGGGGCCATTCTATCCATCCTCTTCTTCCAATCCAATGTCGAGGAAACCTATTGACCAACCGTTACTGCAAAATGTGCGGAGCTCCGTCCTGTTGGAATAGTAGGGAATCTTCAACATATCGATTATCATTTTCTATTATGTCTGTTAATACTAGATCAATAGTGTCTTGAAGTAATTCCAGATATATGTTACCATTAAAATTACCGGGTAGAAAAAAATCAACATTCAACTTTTGAGGGTTTTGAGTGTGTACTTCATGAAATATTCTCAAACAAATATTAAACAAAAAATTCGGATCTCTAACACGTTCACTCATAATTTCACAAAATTGTAAACGACGATCAAAATCGTCTTCATTAAGTTCCTCCACTAGATGAATTTTATAAGGATGGAATTTGTATCTTTTCAAAATTCGACCGACACTACGTTGACTTATTCCAGATGATTTAGCAAGCTTTCTTGATTTTGTAGTTGGATCCGCAACCGCTTGTCGTAAAACGGTTATTTCCGTCGCTTCGTTTCTTTACTAGGTTTTCTATACAGCGTTTTCTATTTTATCCCTTAACTGGCGCTGTGACGTCCCTAGGACCGCTCCAGTAATATTTTCGTTGGTATCCCTACCTCTGTTTTAGATGTTGTCTCATGCGCAGGAGTACCTTGCCGTAGTGTATTATGAGCTCGTCACTATAGTGACACTGTATTCTTGTTAGTTGTTTACAAGTAAAGGCTTTGTTGCGGTTTCGCGGACCTCACGGCGCCAGGTATGTTATAAATTGAAATTTCCTCAATCTTTTAGGACCTACAGTCAGTTTTTTCGTCTAGAGTAAAACAAAATGACAGAAAACTCTGTTCCAACAAGTATTAGATATGATGATCCTAACTTTGAAAGTAAAGTGTTGCAAATGTTTTAGTCTCTTGACTCCGATGTAGAATTGTCTGATGAAGAAGATGAAAATTATATTCTAAGCGAGCATACTACCGGTTCCGCTGAATCCGCCGACGAAGCACCGGTTCAAGAAGCAAATAGTGAATATTCTGATGCCGCAGAAGCATCTGATGATGAAAATAGAGAACTTGGCAAGTCCAAGACGTCCAGTGGATGTCCGTTTTACATGCGGGAAGTTGATGTATCTTCCGGAATACGTCGGTTTGGTATAGCAATCTAGAATGATGGACTGATCATTGATTCTAATAACCTTAGTGTCCAGAATGGGGACACTAAGATTCAACCGTAAATTGGATGGAACCGCGAAAGCTCCCAGCAAACAAAATGGGTGAGGCCGGTTGCTGGCCGCACGTAGTGGTGCCGTAAGGCACATTATCGGGCCGACGTAGGCTGCCGGCAATGGACCGGCGCGTCAGTACTAGCAGCGTGCCAGCTGCGGACCGCTACTTTTGCCGTTAATAGACCATTACGCTCCCGCTTCAGTTTTATCACACTATTTAGACGTTTTCAAACATTGCACCGGTAGAAATTTACCGGTCACCAGCTGGTTTTATGCTAGAATGATTCTTTTAACCGTAGTAAATTAATTTAGAAAACGTTTATTTCCAACTTCGTCTCAACATTATCAACCTGGAAAGTGGTTGAGAATAAATTAATTTACTACGATTAAGCGAATAAATTCGCCAAAAATCAGCTGAGTACCGGTAAATATTTACCGACACAATTTTAGAAAACGACTAATAGTGTAATAAAACTGTAGCGGGAGCGTAATGGCCTATTGATTGCTACGTACGAAAATAAACAACATTTCAAAAATAATTCTTTATTATAAAAGTAACAGTCTATATCCAAGATGATTGGAGAGAGTGGCCCATTAGAAGGATTATACATATAAACCGAACGGATATTGTGTAATTACATAAAATAATAATTAGAGCAGCCCAATTTCCGTGAGTGCCGGTAATATGCGATAGAATAGGAA
This sequence comes from Holotrichia oblita, assembly GCA_023690525.1. Classification (NCBI taxonomy): domain Eukaryota; kingdom Metazoa; phylum Arthropoda; class Insecta; order Coleoptera; family Scarabaeidae; genus Holotrichia; species Holotrichia oblita. The sequence goes on along the minus strand of CM043019.1, from coordinate 86,519,626 downwards.
CGCGACATGAGCCTGTTACCGATAGAAGTAGAGACATTTATTCTATCAGAAACAATTAAATATACATTTGGGTTTTTGCTATTAAAGTAATATGCATAAACACACGAAAAATAAGAATAGTACATAATTATAGCAGCGTTGTATGACGACGGAGGAATTAAAAAAAACACTACCTAACCATTTTAAGGGTACGAGGCAATTGGAGGGGATAGGATATTTGTAGTGGGAGTCATTATAATTAATCTAGCAGACAATAGAGGGTCATAGTATTCACTTTATCAGCGTTTATAGACTCGGAAGTATTTCGAGCTTTCCATCAATAGATGTCACTGTTGAAAATTGAAATTATAATTGAAAACATTCACTTGGAATTCGTCATATCATATATTCATACAATATATGATATAGGTATGTAAGTATATAGATACGATATTGGATATAGAAACACCGTAAAATACCCAAGTATATTGCCAAATGTAACATATATGTAAATGCTATTTTACATCTGGTTTCTATTTATCTTTCTATTTACCTCGCTACCTTACCAGCAAATTATATAAAATTTAATAATAGTTTCCTATGGAATTTTTATTTTTTATTACGAAATTTTTGACAGTAATTATTAGTAATTAAGAAGCGTTCATCGGAAAATATAAAATGTTTAAAATTTGGCAGCCTCTGTGTTTATTCAACCAACACACAAGTTTTTTGCTCATACATATTTATGTAATTATTGAGCGTTTGGATTTGACAGCTGGCAACTATTAGTAACCGCTTCTGAATGCACTTTGTCCGCTCAATCAATCTTGTGTTTGATGATTTTAGTTTATATAAAGTGTAGTGTTTCATATTCAAGTTTCTGGAAGATTATCGTTTAGGAAACATTTATGTACTATAACCTTAAATTATTTACTTCTCTCACTTATAATTATTTATTGCATAGTTATTATTATAGTTACCTACATTTTTAGTGAAGTATTTGTAAGGATTGTAAATAAGATATACAGGGTGAGGCATATTAATTTTAAAATTATTTTCGTATGGACGGATGTTTCATATTGCCAGGGTAAACCAAACATAGGTACATTTTTTTACATGGGATACACTATATATTATTTCAAATTTAAATTAAGCATATCTTCCTCATTCAGTTATATAAGGTTTCATTGAGTTATACCGAGTATTTCAGAAGTTGTGGTCAATTATGTCCTGTGCATTCCACACGAAACAACTTGAAATTCTTTTTGTACCGGAATGACCTTTTTATATTGTTACAGTTTTATAGCAAAGCGATATTTTGCTAATATTGCGAAAACTGTGTACAGGGAGATTCAAAACACAAATGCATTATCTTACGTAAATGGAACACCTTTATTTTATATTAAGAAACAGAAGGACACTGTATGCACTTTCATTTTTATTAACCACTCCCTATCGTTAATTTCTGAGATATTTAATATTTTCTTAATGAAAAGTTAGCTTTTTCTAAATAATTGCCAGATGTCACATGTCATGTGATATAACGGATTTCACAATAAATATTCAAAATGTCCACCAAAAAGATCAAACAAGCAGCAAAATGCAGGAAAAAGATGTAGGTATATAAAAGTCATATGCACAAATCATACTAAAGGAGATAGGAAACTCAACGATAAAAATGTGCGCTCATTTTAGACCACGTAGTTCGGAGCGAAAAACATGCGGGGCGCTACATGCAGTGTTTGGCGGGAAATTTAAACACTTATGGAACAGGTAGATATGCATTGTCGCCGTTGGAACTGGAAAAACGCGTAATTTTAACACTGCTGCTTTTGCGGAAGAGCAAAAGAGTTCATCTCGTCTTCGCAAAAGTAGCAGTTATTAAGTTACGCGCTTTCTCAATTTCAACTATTATAAAATTTTAGAGGCAACATTTTTTAAAACAAATTCTTTAAAAAAAGCTATAGTTAACTAACATTGTTTTTATTTAATTTAAAAATTTAATAGAATATACAAAATTAACAACATTAAAAAAACAAGGTTTAATATTATTTCTTTCTAGATTTTAAATAGTTATTTCTACACCTGATGTGTCTACGTCTGATGTGTTGCGCGAGTCTTTACCATTGAAAAGCGGGAAACTATAGACTTAACCTAATATACACACATTCAAGTCAAGTTTAAAACTACACATAAAAGATATATATGAACACTAATACTACACCACACACCTAAAATAAAATATTAACACCACTGAACTAAAAATAAAAACGTTAGATTTATAATAAAGCACAAAATTAATTTGCTAAAACTTGTAAACATAACCCTCGCAATATGCAGAAAAGCAAATTTTTCCCACATGATTTACATGTTTTCATTCTGACCGTCGATAAGGCAGGGTTTGACTGATTTGTACTAGAGACGCCCTCCGTCAATTTCATCTCGAAAGTTCAACCATGGTTCAACTTTTCATATTTAGTGCCCACCCAGTGGTCATATGTCATAAAATTTCGGATCAAACTATCGAATCCGTTCGTGTATTTGTCGTGAAGTTCCCGAGAAGGAACGAAAATTTCAAATAAATCTAATCATAAGCAAAATAATGAAACCTTATATTGTCTAGGATTATAATTGGTATAATAGGTAGATATACCTATACAGTTTTGATACAATACTACCTATAATAGTTATAATAATTTTAAACATCCTTTACTGTTATAATAATATAAATCAAAGAAAAATTAACAATAACAATTAATAATTAGTGTTATTAGATTACGACCTCTTAGCAGCTGACCTTGTATAAAAGAAAACTTGAAGCTTGTTCTAATCACACTTCGGCAAAAAATATGTACACCACTCTAACAATGGTCGTGTTCAGTTAGCACATTGGTAAGTCAGCGGTAAGTAATGATTAGTGAAATATCGCACTGAATATCTGTATGCTAATAGTACAATATTTACCATGTAGGCATTCAGTTCACTACTTTATTAATCTGTATCTACCGGTGATCGGAAGATCGCATTAATTAGTATAATCATTATAAACAACGAAAATTAACTCAGCGCTGCTAAGCATTTTTCTTTTTAGGTATAGGCAGATATATAGGTTGTAGTAGTAGTCAGAAAACCTTAACAGCATAATATATTACACACATACGCAGCCAACATATTTCTGGGATGACATTAGGCAAACATTTCACTATGTGTTGTTATAATTCGAATATGGAGGTTTTTATAAATTTTTATTACGATTTATTATTATAATAAATACTTTTGTTTTTTTTTTCTATTAAAACGAGAAACTTATTCATTCATCATAAAGAACACTATTTATTGTTTTTGCTCCGATTTTTACCATTTTTTTCTCTTCGGAATTGCAACATTTGTTTTATTATTACTGAATGTGTCGGCAACATTTTCAGAAGGTTATTTTAAGGCACTCTACTAAAATCTATACATATTTAATTGTAAATAGTTGAAGAAGAATTGATTCTGTTAATTCTTTCTATGAACGTTGTGGAAATGATGCACGCCAATGCACACAACATCATTTGTATCTACAAAAAAATCTAAAGTTGAGGTAAAATTATGTATGACGTCATCGACCACTTATGTATTTCATTAGTTTTAGGTTAAATAAAAAAATGGGTTTATAACAATTGAGTACAGAAACAAATCGCGGTTTAGTTTTAAAACTACTTTTATAATATACCTATAGTATGTTTTTATGCCGTATTTATTAATAATTTTTGTTGTTTATGGTTTGTTAATTATTTGCGCCATCTATTAAAAAATTTCTACACTATCCATACATACATCCATACACTATCCAATTTTACCATTGTCGTATATGGAGAAGTTTTCCCGCCATTTTACTCGACCACGCAACCTTAAGGTTCTATTTTCACTCCTCTAGCGAGCACATCCTATACTAACATCGGCTGTGTATGTGTCTTTACCAGTATATTTACAAATAAATTGGATAACAGAGGGAGCTAATAGTACCAGTTGTCGATCATACTGCGAGATGAAAGACAGCAATATACAAAATGAGATAGCAAGATCGTGACATTGAGACATGTCGAGAAAGGGGTATAACACGTAGAAAGGAATATAAAGTAAATTCGAATTGCAGTAATTTCGGCGATGATGTGCCCGTCTTTTAGAAAGGTGCCAAACCATTTGGAACGTCTACAGTTATCTGTTTTACTACCGGATACGTTTCTTGCAATACTCTTTTTTATTTAGCATATATTTCTTTTTATAATGTACACCATGCTTATTCCCGTTCATATTTAGTGGACGAATAAGTTTATAACTCTTGAAATACTTTACTTTAAAAACTGAAAAAAAAATCTTTTTTATTAAACACGTAATTTCTGTCACTTACTATTCCTCCACCAATTTATAATTAAATGTTAATATTCCAGTAATAATTTCTTGTATATAATCATTCTTCACAAAAATTATTGCAAGTAAAAATAACGCAATTTCAAATTTCCCACCAACAACTGATAATAGCCCCTTAAGCGTCTTCCAAGAATTGACAATATAAACTTGTTGACTAATTTTGTTATTGTGCTCCGAACTGCTTGTGTTCTTTACAATGCGTGGTATGTACCTATAAATAAAATGGAAAATGTATGAAATCAGTGATTGTGTGCACGACACAGGAATTTAAAAAAACACTTAGGATTTTAAGCGTCTTCCAAGAATCGACAATATAAACTGTTGTCAACTAATTAGTTGACAACAGTTATAATATAATATCTAACAAAATTTTGTTAGATATTATTGTGCTTCGAACTGCTTACGAGGGAGCGTTTTTATAGTCGCGGAATGGGGGATAAGGGGTGGAAATAAAAAAACCAAATTATTTTACTTTTTCAATATATTCACGTGCAAGACGGGTACATTTTTCACATCTTTCAATTAATTTATTTATACCCTCATACAAAAATGATTTCTCTTTATCTGCAAAATACGGCGAAACTGCCTTCTTGAGTTCATCATCGGCAGTAAATTTTTTACCCCGCAGCTCTTTTTCCATTTTCGGAAACAGGTAATAATCACTCGGGGCCAGGTCTGGGCTGTAGGGTGTGTGATTCACAATTTCGAAGCCCACCTTATGCAGGGCAGCTAACGCAACGCGGCTCTTGTGGACGGGCGCGTTGTCGTGCAAAAGCAACACACCTTTCGTCAATTTTTCCCGTCTTTTCTCTTTAATGGCTTCTTTTAGTCGCTCTAATATTGAAGCGTAATATTCTCCGGTTATAGAAACACCTTTATCTTTATAATCAATCAACAATATTCCTTCCGAGTCACAAAATACCGTTGCCATGAGTTTCCCAGCTGATTGTGACACTTTAAATTTCTTGGGAGGTGCTGTGCCCTTTTTATGCAACTGCATGTAGTCTTGTTTGGACTCAAGTTCATAATGATGAACCCAAGTTTTGTCTCCAGTAACAATTCGACTCAATACACTATCTTTGTCTTCATTACAGCGGTCCAAAAATGCACGCGAACACGCTACGCGCTGTTGTTACTTGGTTGGTTACTTGGTTTATGTTACTTGGTTGACGATAGCTCAAAGACTAACTGTCTAATAACAATGAAACTTCGTATTTATACTAATTATGAGTCGCCGCACAGGCCACGCCCCCAATGCGCCTAATCACAACTCGCTCATTCCGCGAATATAAAAACGCTCCCTCGTATGTGTTCTTTACAATGTGTTAATGACCTTACATATGTATTGCACACTACACATTTAATTTTTGAGCCATCGTATATTAAGTCCGAGAAATTCATAATAAAATAATTTACTTCGTCTGACAACGGTCGTTTTTTCGATTTATATGTCGACGATATTTTATTACACTTACATGCAGTCTAAGCGGGTAGCAAACACATACTGAATGCTTTTTATTTGTTCTGATGCAATACAATCATCCTCATATCGGCGCACGGAAATTCGTCTGCTCTAATAATAATGAACGTATTTACTCATCATCGGTAAAATGATTCATTTTTTAAGAAGAATCACTTCTGAAAAAAAGTAAATGTGTGCTGCAAATATAACGTAGCCAAACATACACAAACTCAAAATAAAATGACAACTGACAACAGAAGTCGCACAAGTAACAGAATGAACTGCTATGCGGCACTGGCATTTGAGACGCGGGCTATTCAAATGCGGCAGGTTGCCGATTGTGTGCCAGCGTGCCGGCCATGAACCGATATCTATTCGTTGCGTATAATCGGTGACGGCAACTGGTCGGTAATATACAACAGGTCCGGCGCTGGATTGCCGTAGCCAGAACCGAACCATCGGTGCCGGAACAAAACCAGCAGCTGGCCATCACACTAATGTTAGCTGGGCTATTGAATGAAGATGGTCCATAATCATACAAGCCAAAGTAGGACTAATTGGACTACCCATCGGTGTACCGAATAATTGCTTATAGAAGCGATTATTGAAGGTAAAACAAGAGGAATTTAAAACGAAATTTAAAATTTCCAGGAACACGATCAAGAAATCGGCCCTAGTTATTGATCATCATCATGGTACCGGGCATAATTTCAACTTCGATAACGTGTCAGTTTTGAGCACTGAACACTCATACTTTAAAAGATTGTTTAATTAAATGTATTATATAAACACTAATAGAAATAATATTAATTATCGTAGTGATATCAATCACTTAAGTCATATTTATGCACAGTTATTTGAAATTTATATTAATTCACATAATAAATAATAATCTATACATTGACATTCCCACCATACATTCTTAACACCCTGTGTTGATTCTTCACACAGTATATCTCTTGCCTCTTGCATTTAGTTCCATTGGCGTCTTCGTTTGTTGAGTTATACTTTAGTTACCAATTTTATATTCTAATTGAAGTTCTGGCTTAGTTTCTTTATTTTAATTGGATAAGTTTAGTTTGCTTTCTCCCTTTCTTTACTAGTAAATATATGTTGTTATTCTCTTTCTAAATTAATCTTAAATTAATCTTTTATTGATTTTGTTTGCATAATTTAGTTCTATGTACTAGTATTATATTCTGTAGTATGTTTGTTATGACTTGTTGTATACACATATGTGTGTCATAACCAAATAAATTATTATTATTATTATTACAATTTTATAATTTTTGCAATTATTATTTGAACAATATTTTGCGTGAAAATGATTACTAATTTATCTTAAAATATCTTCGTCTTCAATTAGTTTGGCTACGTTCTACCTTAGTTCAGTACCGTAAAATGGGGTGAAGTTGACCAATTTTCAACTTTAATTAAAAATAGGTAGTAAGTATGTAACATTAAAAGATCAAAAAATATTTTCCACTATGACATGGGTATAAATATCACTTTCAAATATAGTAGTTAAACATATAATATTTAATAGCCATTAACCCAGAAAATAATTGTTTGCTTTCGGTCAACTTCACCCCGTTGGGGGTGGAGTCAACCACAGATATACTTTGTTCTAAATGATGATTTTCGGATAATTGGGGTTGACTTGACCAAAATAAATCAATCTCCAACTAACGCTTTATTTGACTAAATGAAGAAAAAACTATAGCAAACGATTTTTTGCATAAAAAGCAAGTAAAAAATGTAGCGAAAGTCGAAATATGCGTAAACATTTATAAAAAAATTACAAGTACGAAGAATACGTAGTAATAAAAATTTGTTGCACTTTTCGGTCAACTTAACCCCAGCGGTCATCTACACTCCATTTTACGGTATTTCATATTTCCAATATATTCATAATTCGCTTTGTTTAAATTCATTTGAATGCCCATTACCCTTTGACCTGCGAGTATATGGCTCATTACAGTTGCCCAGGTACATTTACAAGAATAACGATTCAGGACGGCAAGCCTACAATAGACGCGTTTTATTGCAGTTTGAATCGCTATCTTTGCCCTCGATAGTACATGCCCTCGAAACCAGCCAAATATGGATTGAAATTACAATGCCTTGCTGATGCCAGAACCAGTTACATTTACAATACATATTTATACTGTGGACAGGCTACTGACAGCTTGGAATTATCTGAACAGAAAAAGAAGTACAGTATAACCACACAAGCTGTGATTAAATTATGTAAACCAATATATGAGGGCAATGTTACAACAGACAATTGGTACACCTCAATAGAATTAGCACAAGTTCTGAAAGCTAATGGCCTCACAATTGTGGAAACTATGAAAAAATAAAAGGGAGTACCTACCCACTGAAATTTTACCGTCGCGTAATAGATAAATAGGATCCTCTTTATATGGATTCACTAAAGATTTTACAATACTGTCGCATATTCCTAAACGAAATAAGGCGGTGTTGTTGCTTTCATCAATGCGCCACTCAATAGATACAGATACCGTTAGCCAAAAGCAGAAATAATACCATTTTATAATAACACCAAAAGTGGTGTTGACTCCATGGACCAAAAATGCAGTGTATATTCATGTAGTCGCCGAACCCGCCGTTGGCCAATGGCAATTTTTACCGCATCCTTGATATGGGTACCACAAATGCTTATATTTTGCACCAATCATATTGTCACAGAGTAACTATGACTAGAATGGAGTTCATGAAAGACGTATCTAAGCAGTTAATTGAACCTTACATGAGAGAACATTTACATAATATAAGACTACCTCGCGAACTCAGAATGTCAATTGCACGTCTCTTAGGCGAAGGAAATTTAGGTAGTTGTGAAGCTGATCAGAGCGAAAAATTAGAAATAAATGAACGGAAAATATGCAAGCTATGCCCAGCGAAAGCAAAGCGAAAGACTGCATATTTGTGTTTTTGCTGTAAGAGACCAATATGCCTTCAATGCAGCAAAAAGATTTGTGTAGATTGCGTAGATGAACAACATAAGTGAAATACAGTTTGCCCAGACCACCGTTGCACGTTTTTTCTGTATTGTATAATTTGCTAATAAAATTAGCAATTAGCTTTCAAATGATGTATCACATTTTGGAATAAGTAACCGTTTTTTATCCCGCTAAATGGCGCTAAAATCAAAAATACCGCAACCATCAATCAGGCTGCTGAATTCTCCATGTAATTTCCTTTTCAATGATGTATAGTATCACACAGTGCTTTCTCTGTTTTAAATTGTAATGGTTAAAGTGATAGAGGGGAGGGGAATGACGTATGACAGTTGTGGACATGATGGAAAGGTGTCCTCTTTAAACTAAAAATCTACCTGTTTTTGCGTTTTTTCAAAAAAAATTCTTCGAGTTATTCAATCTGTTTCGTTTTCGGTGCCGTCACTGTATATATGTACAGATGATTTCAAAAAAATCTGGGACAATTACTCTTGCATACTGTAAATGTGGCTTGTTAGTAATCAGTTGTAATCTAATATGACAATCGAATCTGTCAAAATGCCTCCCAATAAGCTTGACGTTGTTATAAAAGCTCGCATTTTAAGTAAAATTGAAGACGGTTGGTCTATACGAGCAGTTGCTGAACATTTTAATATTAACAAAAATACTGTTTTTTATGTGAAGAATCGCTGGGAGCAACAGCAAACATTATTGAGAAAAGTTGGTAGTGGAAGACGCCGAGTTTCTACTCTTGAAGAAGATGCTGCATTTTTAAATATGTTACGTGAAAATCCTTTTTCTTCTGCAGTGGAAGCTAGATTACAAATGTGTTACCATCTGTTACTCAGCTGTATCCAAACAATTTTATCTACCAGCATGATAATTGTCCAGTCCACACGGCGGCGACAGTAGGCGAATGGTTTAGAAACCATAACATTGAAGTTCTCCCTTGGCCTGCTAATAGTCCTGACATAAACCCCATCGAAAAAACATGTGGGGATTAATTGTTAAAAAGTTACATCAACGAAATTTTTATCCACAGAATGCCGAAGAGCTCTGGGCTGCAATCCAAGGAATGTGGGAAGAAATAAGTGGCGACGAAAACTGTGTTAGGGAATTAATTTATTCAATACCAAGGAAACTTGACAAAGTTATTTTAAGTAACGGTGGTCCTGTAAAATATTAAACAATATCTTTTGTCTATCATTATTTAAGATGTAGTCTTATTTTTATCTAGACTTGGTATGTCAGTAGTGCGCAACGAAATGCAAGCGATTTTAGGCGAGCCAGTTTTACAATGCTTGAAAAACACAAAAATTCGACATAAGTCTTGTCCCAGATTTTTTTGAAATCAGCTGTATGTCATGTGACTAATAAAAATGTAAGTATATACTAGGTATAGTAGTTTTATGCACAATATGACTGTAGAGCTTGGCTCCTATCACGCTTCTATAATCATCTCGGCGCAGCTAATATCCGATTAAACTGTCACAGCTTCCTTGATAAGCCACCAATCAATGTTCGTAATCAACGATGTCTTCACCGGAAAATAAAAGAACTTACGATATCGTTACGTTTTTAGATTTAAAACGCTCACCTGTGATATTTCTGAATAGCAGGATTTATTAACGTTGTTATTGGAGTAGGTAAGACGCATAATTAATTAACAGTAGCAATTCTTTCAAATGGACTGCCTCCATAGTTGCCGTCCTTCTTCAATAAGGACTATTGACGGTAGCACAAATTATACATTTCCTGCGTCAATTCTTGAAGTTTTCTTTATAATGGGGCCGCCCCGGATTCTTTTAATATATTTTTCTTAAAGTGTATATTAAATTATAGTGTCTACGTATTTTTCTTTTTTTTCTCGTAACGTTAAACTCGGCATGCATAATCGGGGCTTTATTGCACGGCGTGCGTATAAATGTTGCTTGGTAACACCCAATCCCAAGCGTTTAATAGTCCAGTGAAATGTCAGGAAATGTCAAATGACCTATAGGTACATGTCACTCGATAATATGTATTGGAATTATTGATTTGGTTTATTTGGTTTGTACCGCATTTAATATCACATAACACATTATTTTATTGTAAACTATCAAATTAATCAACAATTATAGTCAATTTTATTTCAAAACATGTAACATGAATAATTAATAACTAAGTGAAATGTCAAATGACATAATAGACATGTCACTCGATAAAATGTATTGAAATTATTGATTTGATTTCTTCTAATTAAAATTATTGTTGCATTGCAAAAATATCGTATGACACAGTGCATAATTAGCTTTTAAAGCACGAGTTTAAAGCCACGACGCGAATGATTATGCACTAGTGTCATATTCAGCCCTATCGCGTATCAATGTCGGTTTTATTAACGCTAATTCGTTTTAAGTTACTTTACGATATAAATTAACCTACTGGCTTGCAATAAAATCTCGTACACCTACTTTACCTATATTGATTTCACCTTTTTGTGACATTTCTATTTTGACGTTTCATTTTCAAAAGTACACTACTTCTATAATTCACCATAACCTCTATGGATAATCTGTTACATCTGTCAACTCTAAAGTCAGCTTACATTGAAAAATAATCTAAAAAAAATAGCTTGCTTGACATTGGTGTATGAGATTTTATTGCAAGCCAGTGTACATGTTAAAATGAGAAACAATTGATCCTACCGCGTATCTTCATGTCGAAGCGATGTCGTTTATATCATGTTTATATGGAAATGTAAAAATATATGTAATTCAATTTTGTACTAACTAAAATAAGATAAATATTATATGTATATAAATTTGGGTCAGATGAAAAAGGATCGACGAAGCGATAACTATTCAAACGATCATCGCCTAACTGTCAGATTTGTGTATGTCAGGATTTTACGTTATGCTGTCTCTAGCAGCATCCGTTTAAGGGTATATAATCCATTGATTTAGTAAATTTTGAATTAGCATCTGTTATACAATTTATACTTTCACTAACGGATGGTTGACTAGTGCCCAAACTGAAGTACCTCCAACACAAACATTGATAACTTCCGTGTCCAAAAACGTTTAATGACACAAGAATCTAAAATACTTTGTTGAAAGTACTCTGTTATTAATAAACAACCCAAATATGCCTTCGTTTCTAAAGGTATATCAGATCTTCTATGTCGAACTAATGGTGTGTCCACATGAGGTCTTAAGATTTCTACTAAATACCGCGTTAGGTCCTTCGATAACCTAAACGACTTAATAAAATCTATCTGGTAACTCGAAAGGATTACTTGTGTCTCTTATAGAACGCCGCAGAACCTTTAACCTATTACAAAAATTGAGGTTTTATCGAAGTGATATATTACCATACAGTTACCAGAAACTCTAATTAAACTTGCCGTTCATCAATCTGTTGTAACTCCATTAATACAACCATGTTTAAAACGTTACCAAATGCTTCCGCAGCCATTTATTTGTAGTTGAAAAGAAAAAAAGTCAACTTGACGATGTGCGTTTAGTTATAACATGCAGGTTAAACCGCGTATTTAATTTTTGTCGTTTGTTAGCATATAAACGATGATACTTATACTTACATACCTACGTCGTTTCTATAATACGAAATACGCAATCGCACACTATCAAACTAACGACTACATGTTACGTAACGATTATCGTTAACGTTATACGTATTGATACGCAATAGGGCTGAATAAATATAATATTTTTGTTAGCTACGTAAACGTCAAATAATAGTATATTCTTCAACGAGCGTATAATGACGCGGCGAGCGTTGTAACCACCCGAGTTAATAATAGCCAAATTATACGCGAGTTAAAGACTATACTTTCTCTAGGGCTGCAGGATTAACTTAAAAAGAGAATGGATAGGTACATGATAGGTAGTCAGAAATTAATGCTGCGAGCCCGCGTTTTTGACATAAGTGTCATTACAATTAATTGTGTTAAAACCGCGAGCTGACGTTTTAAATTCTGAGCACAATTATGAGTTGTTTAGCGATTGCTTATACATATACTCGTATACGTCTATACCGTATCATTTCTGTCTGCTAACCGTTGAAGAATGAAAATACGAGTGATGTGATTGGTCTACAGCCCGTGTGTAATAATTCATTACACACGGAGTGAAGAATTAATGCAATTAATTATTATTGTATTAATTAATAAATACAATTGGATATATAAAAAGGCAGAATGTATATATTATTCAACAGCCGTAGAGAAAATCAACTTCCTGTATATCTGCGTTGTGTCATAGTATTTATTTTCATATTTGTTTGATAAACTATTGTGTTATTATTTTGTGGTGTGTTTAGAGTTTTCAGTTTTAATTTGTGTATTGTTTAACATTATCACTTTTGGAATCCTACTATATTTTTATTTGAATCTTATTTGATATCAATTAATCGTGAAATGTTTTGTACCTAGTTGCAATCAATCCGGAAAAGCGTCTTTATTTCCAACATATGTTACAAAAAAATCGAAAGTACACTGGAACCTCGTCTATATCCGCGGTTGCGAAACGTAAACATTCACTCATATCCTCTCAAGAGGGGTCCCCATTCTTATCCTGTTAGCGGAGAGGAAAAGCTGATTGGCTCATGTGAAAACGTGCACTATCGGGTGGTGGATGCCGAGCGGATATAAATGAGTGCTATAGTGAAGACATACGTGAGGGTAGACATAAGTGAGTGCGGATATAAATGATAAATGAGGTTCCAGTGTATTTCTATATGTATGTATACAAGCTAACAACTTGAACTACGAAAGCCTATTTATAGAAGAGGGTGGTGGGAGTTAAAATTAAATGTATCCATTCTATAGACACATCGAAAAAAATCATAATTAGAGTAAGCTATGTGAATGGATTGTTACTTTAGCCACTTTCACATAATGACATTTATTCCTTGACATTTAATTTGAGGTTATAAACTTTGGTTACAATAAAATGTCAAAGAATAAATGTCATTATGTGGTAGTGTACTCGGACTCAGTTCAAAGGAACTATTCCGCACGTGGAACTAAACGCAACGAGTTCGCTGTTTTGGACCGATATAGTTCCGAGTCCGGATCTAATTGAATGTTGTCCGCTGGCATTCAGTATACGTTCCGATACGATACGATATTGATATGTATGAATGTATACGGCAGCGAACGCAGCGAATGTATGTACTAATATATGATTTAGTTCCAAAGGAACGAGTCCGACGGACTCGTTCCTTTGATAAAATGGAACGAAACGGAACGAGTCCGCAAAAGGAACTAGTAGACTGCCCAACACTATGGTAGTGGCTAAAGCAACGATCAAAAACATTTACATAAGTCTACACCTATGGTCTACACCAATTATGTTTTTTGTCAACTTTTTATATGACAGGAATGTCAGTGGTTATGTCAAATACTTTACCGAACCATCGAACTATCCTAATGGAATACAAATTAATGAAAAAGTGCAAATAGACAACCTAGATTTCTCAAAAGTTATCAGGAATTAAACATTTTACAAAGGATTGAGATTGCCGGTAAGTGAAACAGAAATTATTTTTTTCAAAGACTTGTGGTTTTCGAGATTTTTTGAGTTGAAAGATGTCCGAGGAAGTCACGTGACCCAAACGCAAGCTGACGTAGAATACCTGTAAGTCAGATTATAGGGTTATGACATTACTAATATGATAACACAAATGTAAGATCCTTTTTTAACCATTAATACATAGAATGAGTACTTTGTGTACATGCATGATAATACATATAATTGTAACCTATGTACTTGTAGAATATCACTAATTTTAATACCATACTACTCGTGTATAGGTTAGGTACTTGTACTTACATCAAAATGATCAAAACAACAATATACTTTAGTCTTCTCTGCCAAAGGTACATCTCTCCTCATGGTAGTGTACCATTTCTACTTTAAGTAAAAAGAAATCGTCCGAATACAAGGCACAAGTAGTACGTCACAAGTTGTAGTTCACGTAAACGCCGCGTTTTGGGAGAGCGCTGTAATCGTGCTTCTTTCTTCCCCGATTTCTAGGTGAAAAAATATATGTTTTCGTCTGGGGATAAAAGAAATGGTTTTTTCTCATGGTTATCTTTAAATTTAAAGAATAATTACAAAGTACCTACATAGGTTATCTATTGAAAAATAATGAACTTCGTTAGAAAATCTATACCTCAACGAAATTCGTTGAATAACGTTAGGTATTTATCGAAGTTTACAGAATAAGGACATTAGTTACTATAATATCTCTATTATTACTTACAAACTTTTTCGTTTCCTTTAACATATACGATTTAAATCAATATCTTTGTGTATGTTATTACGTCCGTTTTTGTAATTAGTTATGATGTTTACTAATTTGTTACCTATTAAGTTTTGCTTGTTGGGCACTACAGAATTTTGAATAATGTATTCTATATTACAAATTAACTCATCTAAAGGTATGTACGTGGTTAATATCTACTAAGAATTTAGGGTCTAAACTAATAATTAACTTTACATTTTCCGGAATTATATCCGTTAAATTTATTATCTTCTTGTAATATTGGATAATAATTCTTATTATTTTCTCTTAAAGGATTTTCTATCTTTTTAATATTACTATTTTTTATTTTATTAAAATTTCTTTGAAAATCTAAATCTACAAAAAACTCACCGTAATCATGAGATGACATTTTACTACGGATGTGAATTTCCATGGTTGAAATGTCATTTCTAATTTTTTCTAGTGTAATGTAAGAGTCCCGAATACATAAATTCAGTGTTTTTTGAAATGTAAAGTTTCTTATTTTACTAAACTTACTAACTATAATGTCATTTGTAATTGTTATGTTAAAGGAATTTTTTATAAAATCGGAATTACCTTTTCACGCCTGCGTTTTATTTAAAAAATCCTGTTAATTTATCATAAGTAATATAACAAGTGACCAAGATTTTATCGATAAAATTGATTTGGATAGTGTGCAAGTGCTTGTTGACATAATAATTTCACGAGCCCGAAGTGCGAGTGAAATTATTTAAGATCAACAAGCACGAACAAATTATTCAAATCAATTTTATCAAAGAAAAATCTTGGTCCCGCGTTGTATTTAAAAAGACTATATCACGAACAAAATTTGTTGCAATGTAGGTAGTTTGCTATTAGTAAGTCCGCAGTTATCGGATATTTTCGTAATTTACTCTCTTAGTTGTGTTCATTTTGCCATATATTTGGCTGGTAACTCAGAAGAAGAGGAAACAAAAAAAATAAACAAGATTTGCTTTGTATAGTAATTGCGAGCATTGTGAGTGAAAATGAGTCGTTTTGACAGTACTCCATTTGAATTGATAAAACCACGAGTGAGTTTATCACTTATTAAAATTCACACGTGATTTTTTCGCTATAAAACGAATGTCATTGGTTGTTGCTAAGGAATTCCAACTGTGTGATTGGTTGACACATATGTGAGTGATATAGTCGTGCTAATTTTAATTTCAAACTATGAAACCTCTTCTGAACAACCAAACTCCCTTGAATATCCATACTTCAAAAATACAAAAACTAAACTCTAAATACTCCTTGTCTAGTGGAAGCTAAGGAGAAATACAATTAATATATTTATTTTGTGATTTTATGTAGGTACTTATCTTTCAATTCCTGAAGTCTTTCCACTCTATAAAACAACAATTAGTTAAATACCAATTTATTCCAGAACATATACACTACCGCTCATTGAAGTTCGGGCAGGTTGCTGATTTTAATTTCGGGGGGATTCTAAGATGAATTAAGACTCACAAGTTATTCATTTCATTTTTATTGCTTCTCAAAATGATTTAATTTATTAATTTCTAAAGATAGAATACCATGCAAATATACATGACTTAAATTTTACCTTCATTCAAAAATGTAAAACTGTACTAATGTCATATAATATTACTGGATATGATTACAAGGAATAGAATAGAAACTCTTACTTAATGAGATCCTGGAACCCCGGCTGAGACTTTCCGTTTTAACCCCTCTGAAAGACCCGTTAAGTGAATTGGCAATGTTTAAATTCTCATACTTATTGCTTTAATATTTTGTAAAACTGTATATAATACTTAGAGCAAAGTACCTATGAAGGTTAAGGTTCGGAAAGAAAACTCGTACGATAAATACGGAGAACAAGTCTTTATTACTAATATGACTTGGACATATATATTTTGACATAGAACTGACTGACAGTTAGAATTAGACTCGCCTATAAAACAAAACATAGATGGCGAGACCCAACATGTTGTACAGTTTATTCATTTTAACACTTCCCCGTAAACTGAACAATATCTGTTATCGAATAAATATAAAACAATATCAATTATGAAGACCAATTTTAGAACACATTTTTTGAACAAAATTGAACTCAATGGTTTTGTAAACATATCGCCTAATTGTTCATCTGAAGGAACGTATTCTACATTAATTTCACCCTTTTGATAAAGTTCTCTAACAAAATAATAACGGACGTCTATATGTTTAGATCGTTTATGAAATTCACAATTCTTGATTAATTTGATTGCACTCGCGTTATCGATAAATAAAACAGGTACAATTTCGTTTTCACCAATTTCCCACATCAGTCGTTGAAGCCAAATTAGTTCTTTTGCGCCTTCGCTAGCAGCTACGAATTCTGCTTCCGTTGTTGAAAGAGCGACTGACTTCTGCAGCTGCGAAGTCCAAGACACCGCAGTTCCATTTATGAGTGAAACGAAACCATTCGTTGATCTTCGGGTACCAATATCTCCAGCGAAGTCTGCGTCGGAGTAAGCCTTCAGTCCACTGCCAGTTGAAGTGTAATGAAGTCGCATGCTAACGGTACCACGCAAATAGCGAAATATGCGTTTGACAGAGGTCCAGTCGCGTTCGGTTGGTTCTGCCATAGACCGAGCAACCCTTGACACGGCATACGCTATGTCGGGGCGAGTAGCGCAAGCCAAATACAATAGGGAACCCACTGCTGATTTGTATGGAACTGAACTATCTAGAGGATCATTGGATGACTCATCTGGTTGTTGTTTTTCAGCAGGTGTTTTCATGATTCTGCAATTTTCCATGCCGAAACGTCTCAGAATCTTCTCCACATATGGACATTGTGAAATGCGAACACCCTGCTCGTCTTGTTCGATCTGCATCCCCAAAAATGAATCCAGAGAGCCCACCGTGATCTTGAACTCTGACGTCAGCAGTTCTAAAAATGAATCGATTGTGTTTTGTGTCGATCCTGCAATGAGACCATCGTCAACGTAGATTGCAACCAGCAATTTTTCAACATCAGTCTGCCTAACATAAATGCATGGGTCTGCTGTTGAGCGCGTAAACCCATTTTTCTCCATGAAGGAATGAAACCTGTTGTTCCAGCAGCGTGGCGATTGCTTGAGGCCGTACAAAGATTTCTTGAGGCGACAAACACGGCCTGATCCATCGTCAAAACCCTGTGGTTGAGTCATGTAGATTTCAGCATCGATGTCGCCATATAAAAATGCTGTTCTCACATCAAATTGTCCAAGCACTAGTTTTTCTTGAGCTGCAGTCGCAATTACGGCCCGAATCGTGTCATAGCGGGCTACCGGACTAAATGTTTCATCATAATCAAGGCCGGCACGTTGAAAAACGCCGCGAGCTACCAGTCGAGCGCGATACCGGTCGATCGAACCGTCAGGTTTATACTTTACTCGAAGAACCCAACGATTATCAATAGCACGTCTTCCTGGTGGCAGCCTCATCAAATCCCACGTGTCGTTTTCTTCGAAAGCCTGCATTTCCTCCTTCATTGCTGTTCTCCACTTGTCTGAGCATTTATTGCTCATAGCTTCGGTAAAATTAGTTGGCTCGAGATCCTCTTGAGCTGCTTCAGTCAAACAGGCTACAGCGCTATTTGCCTGTGAACGGCTAAGTTTGTAATCAACCTCATAGTCACCGAATCTCGCAGGTCGTCGGGTTGCTCGCGTAGAGCGTCGAGCTCCAATATCACGTGATTGCTCTTCCTCTACGTCACTGTGAGCTGTGCTGTACGAATCTGAGGTATCTACTTCCTCAGTGTTACTCATTGACTTGTAGCTGTCCTTGATATCGTCAGAGAAGCCTTCGACTTCCCCGTTTTGATTATCTTTGTTTCTGAAGGAGTCCCCATTATGCGGTTGAAGATCGAGAAGGATCGTGTTATTGTTTGTGCACAACTTTTCCGGGCGAAAGTCAACGTCACGCGTCTTCACTAACCGATGCTTTGACGGAAGCCAAACTTTGTAGCCATCTTTGTCATTGACATACCCGACAAGATTTCCGAGCACCGCTTTATCTTCAAATTTCGAACGAAATTTCTTTGGAGTATTAACATAGCATTCAGATCCAAAGATTCGTAAGAAGTAAAAGCTATCGAATGCTTTGCCGGTCCATAACTCAAATGGAGCTTTTCCTGGAATACACGACTTCCCAGTGCGATTAATCAGATATACCGCGGTATCACATGCGTGAGCCCAAAATGTTTTCGACAATTTGCTGACGGAAAGCATTGAACGAGCCAGCTCGACGACGTGCCTGTTTGCTTGTTCAGCAACGCCGTTTTGTTCGGGGGTGTAAGGGCATGAAGGTCGAAACTCGATTCCGCGTTTTCGTAACTGAGTCAACACTGCCTTACACTCAAACTCCGTACCACAGTCAGAACGAAAAGCTTTAACTTTGTGGCCCTTCGTATCGCACTCATTCAAAAATGTTTCCAAATGTGACGCAACTTCGGATTTTTCTTTCATGAAAAATATGCGTACAAACCGAGAAAAGTCATCTTTAAAAATTACATAATATCGGAAACCATTGATCGAATTGGTCGACATGGGACCATTAACATCGGCGTTAATGAGTTCACCGATGCTTTGTGGGCGATCTCGACGCGGGTGGAACTGTTTACGATGACTTACCGAGTACACAACCATCACAAAACGAGGAGGTGTCTGAACACTTAACCGATATACCGACGCGGGATAACACTTCGCGCACATGACGTTTGTCTTGGTGACCCAGGCGTTCGTGCCAACCCTGGAGTACTTCTTCAGTTGCAGCAAAATTAGATTCCATGGATGAAGCCGGAGCACAAACGCGAATGTCCATGATATACACAGGGCCGATGAGTTTTCCAGTTGCCACAAGCTCTCCCCGTTGAAGAATTTCCACACCACTGTCGTTGAATGTTGCTATATTTCCGCGTCGTACGGCCTGACGAATGGAAAAGAGCTGATGTTGAACTTCGGGCACGTACCATACATCATTCAAGATTGCCGGCGTCCATTTTCCATCTACTCGTGCTTCGATGTTAATCTTTCCAGATCCGTATGAAATAATAACATCTTTGCCGACTGTCTGGACACGTTGCGGGATCGGGAATTTTTCGAACGTGACGAAATGTTGTTTGTTTGCTGTCATGTGATGCGTCGTTCCGGAATCCGACACCCAAGAATCGACAGCGGCAAAATCTGGAGTAGCTGCTAAACCCATCGCGAAAAACGAGCCCACTTTGCTGTTTTTCCCTTTCTGTTCTGCGGCTATGCGTTTTCTACAATTGGCGATGATGTGGCCAAATTTCTTGCAGTATAAACACGACCGTTTTTCTTTCGCCTTGCCACTTGTTTGAGAAGAACTTGACGGTGATTTCTGAAAGTTCTGCTGCTTCTGTGATCCACCTTTGGTATAGAAAGCGCCAGACACTTGGGGTGTTTCTTGCGCTAACGAATTTTCAATTGAGCGCAAATTTTCGACGAGAAGCTTTGTAGTTTGTCCGGTTTCTGGCACACGATACCACGTTGCACGATAATATTGATAATCAGGACCGAGTGTTTTGAAAATGCGATGATGAAGCAGCGACAACGGAAGTTCGGCATTCGGATTGTTTTTCCGTAATTCCGCGAGAATGTCATCAAACACATTGGCCAATTGAGAAGTGTGCTTGGTAACGGAAGTGGCGCCATCTTTTGTGATCTCGAAGAAATTATCGAACAGCGTGTAAAGACGCTGTAAAGACGATTGTTGAAACACTGATAACAACGTCTCCCAAATTTCTTTTGCGTCGGTTTTTCTGCGAACGTAAATGGCGGCTTCTTCATCGAGCGCCGTACCAATAATCCGAGCTGCACGCGCGTTGTCACGTTGCCAGTTTCGATATGTAGCGGACGGTTCCGCGTCGCCCACCGGCGCCGCAGGGCACACTCGCGAGCCATCGACAATGGTGTAAAGACACAGTTCTTTCAAACAAAGCTCGATTTGCCATTTCCAGGTTTCCCACTGTTCCTCGTTTGCTAACTTACGAATGCCAGCCACAACGCGAGTGCCATCTTCCGTACGATTGTTATCGCCGTCGGCCATTACAACTTCAAAATGTCGAACAACAAGCCGGTAGTCGAATTTTCTGCGCGAAAATTCCGAACCTCAAATACGTATGCGACCGCGAAGCGTATCTGGGCCCATAACCTATGAAGGTTAAGGTTCGGAAAGAAAACTCGTACGATAAATACGGAGAACAAGTCTTTATTACTAATATGACTTGGACATATATATTTTGACATAGAACTGACAGTTAGAATTAGACTCGCCTATAAAACAAAACATAGATGGCGAGACCCAACATGTTGTACAGTTTATTCATTTTAACAGTACCTATATTTTTTAAAGTGAATATCATATCATTAATAGTCATAGTACTGGAAAACATTATTACATCATGCATTTCCGAAATTTATAATGTGCCCGAACTTCTATGAGCGCTAGTGTATATATATATACATATGTAGTGAACCACACATTTAAATTTAAATAAATTATAATAAAATTTTATTAATGCAATAAATAGAAACTTACCTGATATAAGATGACGTGGTACTTGCAGAATAACAAATTGTAAACTGATAAACGTCCATACGATGCCCCTTCCCCCCCATTTATATTGATGAAAATGCTGATTCATCAAGTCTGAATATCTACACAGTTGCTTAAATTCTATGAATGCTGAGCTTGTGAGTGCATTATCTCGGATTCTTACGCAAACATAATCAAATTATACCATGATATCAACAATTAAATTGGTAAATTGTGGTCATGGATTTTAAAATTATTGTCGTAGCCGTGCATCGTACATTTAGGTATGTATGTCATAATTTTGTGAATGTCAAAATCTGTCAAGCTATTGAGTTGAAGTTTTCTAATACTGCACGGTTTTTGAATCATGGTTCTCACCACAGAGCACAACATTTACATGATTGAAGCCTATTTTCGAACGAGTGTGCTAGTTAATGGAACTTAGGAATACAATCAGCGCTTGTGTTTGGACAATTTTCGAGAGCACTTCCCAGCCGTAGCAGTATTACCGGACAATTTTTATGCATGCCTTACAAATTGTGTTAAAGTTTTTCGGGAAACTGGTTCTGTGACGCATAAAAAAGCTGCTGGTAGACCAAGAGTTCGTACGGAAGAAGTTATTAATGAGGTTCGTCAACGTATGGAAGAAGAGCTTACAAAACCTTTAAAACGTCTCTCTCAAGAAATTCAGCTTTCTTATGGAATGTGCCAAACGATTGTAAAGAAGGATCTGAACACGCATCCATATAAGATGCAATCATATCTCTGCGTGCAGACTACTCTAGACGTCTTGCGTACTGCCATTGGGTCGTTAATAATTTAATGAATGACGATCTGCTAAACTTAACTTTTTCTTCTGACGAAGCTTGGTTCAACCTTTCGGGATATATCAATTCTCAGAATATGCGAATGTGGAGCACTGATAACCTGGATATTTTTATTGAAACGCCACTACATGCTCAGAAAATTGGTGTTTGGATGGCAGTTTCTCGCAGAAGAATAATTGATCCAATTTTTTTCAATTTCAACGTCAACGCAGAAAGGTACAGAAATATTTTTTGACTGAATTTGTGTAACAGTTAGACGATGATGAACTTCAATACGGTTATTTCCAGCAAGATGGTGCAACAGCACATACTACACGAGAAAATCTTGCTTTTCTCCGCGAGTTTTTTGATAACCAGCTGATAAGTTTGCATACGGAAGTTGAGTTTCCTCCGAGATCACCTTGTTTGACAATTATGGACTATTTTATCTTTCCTTATTTAAAAAATAAGATTTTCGCAAATTCGATACATAATTTGCAAGAACTGCAACAAAGACTTATTCGGCAATGTGTTATTTATTTCATAACTTGTAGTTCATTATCATTTTACAGCTGAATTAAGTGGGTAATACATTTGTAGGTTATTGATAATGTCAGTGTAGCTTGACAATGATTGAATTATTTCAAAAGGATGATTTAAACTAAGACAAGCGTTTTACATGACCAACATTGACCAATTTAATTTTTGATATCATAGTATAAATTCTAAGGCCGCCAATTTTGGGATTTCATCGTACCGGATCTTTGTCAGATTTCTAAAAACGCTGAGCCTGCGAGTGCATTATCTCGGATGTTTACACAGACTTGAGCTGCTTAAATTCTAAGAATGCCGATTATGCGATTTCATCCTACTGGATGTTTGTCAGATCTCTAAGAACGCGAAGCGTGCGATTGCGTCATTCCGGACACCTGCTGTGGTGACTACGTCATCAAGGGGGGCCTTCTTCTCGGGGGCGTAGGGGCCTTCTCTCCAAGCTGCCTACGGGACCTTCTCCTGGGGGGCGTATGGGGACTTCATCCCCAGTGAACTTAGGGAAGCCATCGGGGGTCTAGGGAACTTCTAGCAGCTATCGAGGGCTAACAGCGCCGTCTAATACCTAAAAGAAGCCAACAGCGCCATCTCGCGGGCAAGGGACACACCTCTAGTGCGTGCATTATACAGCTCGGTACAGCTGCCAGTGATGAGTCATCGGGGGGTCGTATATAGTGCCTGGCTTATACAGCGTATCCACGTCGAGTGATTGCGGCGATACCGGCATAGCTTTACTACTTCACGAGATTCCGAAAGCTGTAAAATTCAAATGGTGTTTACTACATAAATTTTAGACAAATCAATTATTATGTATTTGAGTAAAAATTCTATTTCAACACTTAATTTGGGAATTGAAAACACAGTATCCTTATCAACTGCAGCAACGTCTCTGGTGGACCACAAGCCTAGCAGTAGCAATGTTCCAGAGTCATTTTAAAACTCTGTTAATAAAACACTTTGTTAGATCCCATTTTATAGAAAGTAATTGTGAAGAAGAAAATAGTACTAATATTATGACATTTTTAGAATGTTTAATTTCCGATAAAGTACCAAACCCAACATATTCAGAAGAACCGCAATTGAGTGTTGATTACAGTGATGTTAGGACATTTGCGGACAAAATTCCTATTAGCTACGTAACGGACTACATATCAAGCACTATCAAAATTTTTGGAAGTTTTCACATACATATGTAAAAACAATTTAATAAACGGCACAATGGCCTAAAACTACGGATTTAGAATCCGTAGTTTTACTACGGACTAGAAAAGACCATTGATGCTAGTTATCGTGACTTTGTATTAAATGGCAGTCGTCCAGAAGCAGATATGGATGATGACCAAGACTACCGACAGAAACGTTATCATGAATTTGACCATTCTGTGGAAACTATACAAAACTATCAAAATAAGTGGATCAGCTTGGATGACCTATGAAATTGTTGTATTCGTTCGAGATAAATTACAGTACTACCTTAAGGCTTTACCGCAGTGTTCGTTTTATGCATGTAAATGAAATTCTTGGATTTTTCCACATTTTTTAATTTGAAGCAGTTCTCGCGTGCTTGATTGATTAGTTGCATTTATCTCTAGCACAGAAGGTGATTGCTTTCGCAAATTTATGTTTGGTTTTTGAAATAAGTGCAAAAAACTGAAAATTGTATTTCTCACGTTACGGCCGTAGCAATAAGTTTTAATAATTTGCACTTATACCAATTTGTAGAGTACATTTATTGTGAGCACGGAAGGTCCGTCATGTACAATGAAGGTCCAAATTAAGCAGTAAATTAATATCAAAATAATTAAAAGTAGGCAATTTCTTTTGCATCGCGTCTCAGATTGTAAGCGCAGGGACCTATGATTTACCACCCCAGCACCCGGAGGTCGAAAACAGATAATAAAGCCATTACCATTTTCGTGCTTATTCTGAAAATAAGATATCTGGTCTATTATTTACACTATCAATGTACTGGGTACAGATGATGTAGAACCGCTTTTACTTTTGAAATAATTCCGAGTTGGTTGGTTGAGGTAAGAATAATAGTATATTTTCCGCAAAAGAAATTATTGACTGAAAATTGTCAGGTAATTATCAGGTAATGTTTTCTTCGGTATTTATAATAATAACATAAAGGATTCTATTTTGGGTCTTAGATCAGAAAGTGGACCAGAATACACAAATATAAACATTTTATGACGTCGCGGCAAACCACCCCGCTGCGCTGGGGTATCGGCCGGTGAGAATAACCCGTTATCGCAATTATTATCAGAACTTATAGTATCGTAGAATTTATTTGTCAAAATAAACTTCTTAATTGACCGCGAACTCTCTAGCATTTTGTGAATTCAAATTTACGAACGAAAAATAGCAGCAAAGCAGATTTTACGTTGTCTCCAAGGACCGCTTACCATCATTTGCATTTGACGACTCAAAGAATAAGTGCACCTTGCAGTGAGGAGCCGATGATTGACAGGTGTCGGGGCGAACAGCTAAAAAAAACTAGGCAACCCATTATACTTTACATCGGAAAAATATTCCGCTCCGGTAGACCCTTAATATCGATTATTTATCATATTATTTTGAAAATACAATTTAGATGATCTGGAGAGCACTAGCGATTAAGAAGACATCGGTGAATAAGATAGTGATGAAGAAACCTGTAACCGCTGATTTAAATTGTAAAAGTTATAATAATATCAGAATGTCTGAAATATGCCTTTATTCAATTAGTGGTACAAATTCTAAATGTTGTATGTATTCCAAAAATAAAATATGCGCTATAGCAAATGCAAATAGCAAATGTAAATTTTTAAGCTTACAATAAAGATTGCAGTAAAATGTCATGTGTATTTTGTACCTAGAAAAAGAGAGAGTAGTGTCTACGTCACGTTCAGGGTACATTCTCCTCACCCGTTATCCTTAATTGGTTAAATCTGCCCGACATCTTTCTTACGTCTTCTCATCACCATTTTGCTTGCGTCACGTTTTACCTACCTGTATATATAATTATTTATGCAACCAGCGCTCGCGACTCCAGCGTCCTCTATCAACCGCCGGTGTTTACGTTTGGTACTAAAGTGTAGAGAGCTCTTTTCTTGTGCCTCGCTGCTGAAATTTGGAAGTATCGAATGGTCCAGAACTCTCACTTTTACACTACTTTCAAATATTTAATAAATACTCAATTACTTGCATAATTCATTTGAATATGTAAGTCAAGCAGATCTTGTTCCGGTTCGGAAGTTCCACCAATTCGTCGAGGCACTCCGTTACCAGCCTGGACGACACTTTCCGGCTTTGTAATGCCTTTAGTGCCGCTTGGCTATCAGACATGATGTGAATGATGAATTCGTCTGTTTGTCATTGCTTTCACATTCATTATGTGTGCGCACTGGACGATGGCATAACTCCCACCTAAAACACAGAGGCATATTCCCCCAATGCGTAGCTGTACCCCCCATTCTGAGAGTATATCCCTGCACCAGTACCATTAGCCGTCTTAGATCCGTCCGTGTATCAGACTAAGCCTTGCTTTTTGATTCCAAGTGCATACCTAGCAGTCTCCTCCCGTCTGTCTGGTATAGACACCGTGAAGGAATTCCCATACCTATGCCTTACCGGCATGTGGTCGATCCGCATTTCCAAAAACCCCTTTCCCACATGCTCGGTTATCGACATATGTTTTGTTTTGACCCCTTTCGGAGTCGTGTGTGCCTTCCCCTGTATAACCAGATGCAACAGTGGCAAGGCCAAGAGTGCCTCCATAGCTGCAGTCGGCGTCGACCGCATTGCTCCCCTTATTCCTAAGCAGGCAAGTCTTTGCACCTTGCTCAGCTTCTGAATGGCGTTTCTTTGATCCATCCTGCGAACAACCTCTAGCCACCCGGACCGTCAGAATCTTGCCTGCGACCTTGCCGTGCACATTTCTATTTATAAAAGCCCTGGTAATTGAGTGAAAACTCGTGTTGCTGAATGCCCCCTCGATGTCGATGAAGGCCTCCAGCATCACTTCCTTGTTTTGTAGCGTCTTCCACTAAACTAACTAGTTCGTGCAGTGCTGTTTCGGTCGAAACACCAGTCCGACATGCATACTGCTCACGGTGTAAAGTTGCTAACGCCAGTGCATCGTCCCTGATATGCCTATCCACCAGTTTTTCCAATGCCTTCATAGTGAAGGACATTAGGCTAATTGGCCTTGAGGACTTCGCCGTAGTCAGTCCTGCTTTCCCAGGCTTCGGTATAAATGCTACCCTAGTACTCCTCCACGCTTTTGGTATGTATCTGAAAGCCAGACTACATCTGACGATGTTGCTCAATATCGCGTACAGTAGTTTCGCTTTCTTCTGCGACATTATTGGATAAATGCCGTACAAATCGCCGGGACGATTTATAGGGGTTGAATGATTGCCAATCTAACTTTGTTGTAGTCAACCATCCCTCTGGAAGTCTGCAATTCAGCGCTGGAAGCTTTCCTCTTCAGACCCTCCTCCCAGATGTTCCTCGATTGATCCACGATCTCAGAGCCAGGGAAGAGGACCCTAAACAGTTCATTTATGGTCTCCTCCGTAACGTTAAAGCCACTCCGCTTCGCGTCGTGGCTTTAAACTCGTTACTCGTGCTTTAAAAGCTTGATTATGCACTAGTGTCATAATATACTATTAAATGTTTCATATGTTCATCTAAGGACGGTGAAAATATGATAATGTCGTCCAAATATACTAAACAGAAATTATTATATTATTAACACATCTCTCAAGAGATCGTCCATGACACGCTGGAATGTGGCCGGACTGTTTTTTAAATTCGTAGTGTCCATGATCGGTATTAAATGCAGTTTTATTGATAGATTCGGGATGCATTATTGCAATCGCTTTTATGCTGACTAATGCGGTGTTTTAACCATTGAACAGTTTGTCCAATGTACACACCCGGACAAAGTTCCATGTTTACATTCTCCGGCCATGCTTCAAGTATTGCTCCTTGCAATTCTTTAACATATGTAGGACCATGCATAGATTTTATTTTTAACAGTAGTCCACAAAACATATCAGGTGATCTTGCAAACCAGCAGATATCGTGTTTCTTACTATAGTGACAGATATACTGTCCTAAAGTCACCGTGAAAGTTACTGCAGTGGCACAGAATATCAGCGTATATGAATCGTCCAAATATATACATATAACATTTTATTGTTTGCCGTTACATTTATTACAATATATACCGGGTTCTTTTTTTATCATTACACATACACTTTTCCTATGTGTAACTTAAAAAAAAAATAGTCAATGCATTATAGCTGCATAGTAGGCAACCAGTTATACAGTCGTATTTTGACAAGCGAGAACCATGAGCTGTCATATTTTTATTAACCTTTTATTATTTTGAAATAAAAAGTGAAATTGTAGAGGAAATACTGTACGATACACATTTTAAAATGCTATTTTACTTTGCTTATTTTAAATTGTTCCACGCCTTAATAATCCCTGGTACCGCAAACCTTACTTCGAAAATAAAATAGATTGGTGTATAATTGGTTGCCTACTATGTCAATGCATTGACTTTTCTTTTTATCATTACACATAGGGAAAGTGTATGTGTAATGATAAAAAAAGAGCCCTGTATAGTTTACCTTATGTATGTATTTCGTATCGGTATATTAATAAACAAACATATTTACATGAATGTAGACAAACCAACCAACTATTAAGTATATTGGGTCACCCAGTTCGCAGAATTGTCTTCAAAATGGCAGCGTCCGTGTCTGCGCCGGTCGGACGTCTCCTTTGTGCGGTATCTATATTTTAAGTATGTGAATCAGAGATAAGGGAGAATTGAAGCTCAATGTTAAATCACTCGTTACTGATCAGCGCCAACTGGGCGTACTTCTTGGAATTAATGTCCCCATATTTATACAGGCGCGAAATTTAAACGTATACGTATGTTATATTTCTAACATTGGCAATACTACAAAGTATATATACGTTCAGTAATTAACATTTTGGCATCATGAAATCTCTTTCTCGTAAAGCAAGAGCGATTCATTCGTCTCAGTACGTATAATTTCAAAACGCACAGTATTTAATTTAGTTGTTCGATTTTATATAGTAGTCACACTATCAATAATTTGAAGGGTCTAACGTTAGCACTAGATACTAATTTCAACAAAAAGTTAAAAATACGGCAGATACATCAGAAATAAAACAAAACTTTAAATACTAATATGGAAAAAAATACACAAAACAAAATATATATACACTAAATATAACATTTATACAGGTTGTCTCAGCGAGGCCGTTCATTAAAAGTTTATAGGGTTCTGGACAAAATGTAAATTTGAAAATTCAGAATTATATATAGTCGAAAATGTAAAAAAATAATATGAAAATATTATTAGATTTCCGGAAGTCGCTATCTACTTTGTTATTTTTTATGGAACACCCTGTATATTTTTGCATATTTGGATTTACCTATCTTTAAGCTGTATAAATACCTTTAATTTTTGAATTTGATTCGGACGTTTTGTAGTTATTCGATTTTTTCTAAAAAAATTTGCTATAGCGGACATTTATTCAAAAAATCAGAGAATACTCGATTTTTCGGATATCAATTTAAAATACATAACATGCTTAAATAACATGGAGTACATTTTAGCGCCGAGAACGGAAATCTACTCAATTTTTTCAAATGGCACCCCCCATATTTAATTATCATATCCATAATTATTATACATATCCTACACCTAAAATTAATAGTTTAGAAGATAATTAGATTTTTTGAAAAATGCATACATAACTCATCGATACTTATCCAGTGTGCCATGAAAATAAGCGTTCTCAAAGATTTGTTATCAAAGTCTAACGTCAAAATCACACTTCGTCGTTTGATGCTTGTGAGTTAATAATTACGCGTTAAGTGCCTTTATCTAATTTTGACACATAAAGTGGCACTTTTCAAAACCGTATGACGTTAGGAAACGCTTTACTTTTCCTAACTAGTTACCTACATAATAAAAAATATTTCGTAACCAGTGATGAAGTAGTATATTACATAATATATAGTTGTAATCACGAAAGATGATCCCTGCGTCATTTACATATAACTCAATCAACGACATTCAAAGAATAATTTTCATATCCGAATATGTATTTGTATGACAAGGACAGCCTGGATGAGTTTGTATTTCGAAACTTTGCCTAGCACAGACGTACGGCAAAGACGAGATTAGTTCGTTGTCTGCGCTTAAGCTATACATATATTTCCGCTTCTTGACTTAAAAATTTGACATACATTTGACAATGCATCTCCGTAGACATTTGATGGAACTGTCATTGATTTCGTCCTTACAAATACGTATTTGTTTAACAATTTTTTAGTAGAACATTACGGTAGGTACAATTGCAACAACTTGTTTTAAATATTTACGGCCTGTCAATAAATCTCCACGCACTCAACCCAAAAATGAAAAATGTCATAGCTGCCATATTCATTTTGAAATTTACAGTATTGCCGGAGTACTGATTTGATTCATACAAATGTAATTGATGACGCAAGGATCATCTTTCGTGATTACAACTATAGGTACTAAGGTTGAGAAGTTGACTATTATTGCCCGAGTGGCGAGATTAAATCCCGAGTTTTGACATAACTGCTGAAACTAAAAGCGAAGTATTTTTTAGATTATTTTTCGTTTTGTTTATGTATGTATGTATGTACATATGAAGAAAAAGATTTTAAATGTATACCACCTGAAATGTACGAGATTGCAGAACAGGTAGTTGAGTACTAGCTTACGCATGAATCAAAACGCTTTCATACGAAAACATATTCAGAATTTTGACGGTTGACATCCTACGGCGATTGTATGATTGCAACCTGCGTGCTATTTGTCATGTCATTTTGCAGGATCTCGCTCGCTACGCTCGCTCGTCCTGCAAATATTCCATTTCGTTACACAAAATAACCCATTTTATAACTGGTTACATAAATAGCTATTACATTATTGCTATAAAGAGTTAAAATAGGTAACATCTTAACACTTGAGGGTGTTTCTTTACGTTTAACACTGTGCTTGAATGCAAACGATCACCATTTTGAACAATTATTATAATTTCTTTCTTGTTTTTACACCTATTTCTTAAAAAATACACTCAGAATGTCTTGCTTTGTGTAAACATTGTTTTCGTTATTGTCCATTTTAACTCTTTATAGCAATAATGTAAAGGCATTTAACGGTTAATTATTAACTCACAAGCATCAAAGTGTGGTTGGAACTATGACTTTGACGTTAGACTTTGACAATAAATTTTTTAGAACCCTTATTTTCCATGGCACACTGGATAAGTATCGATGAGTTATGTGTGTATTTTTCAAAAATTCTACTTATCTCCTAAACTATCAATTTAAGGTATGGGACATGTGAGACATAAAAGATGTAGAATTGGACGTTGAACACGACTAGTAATAAAATACGGGGGAGAGAGGTAAGTTATGGTTCTTCAAAATTTCGAAGAGTTAACGTGCCATAGTACAGTAACCACGCAATGTAGATAACCGTTCTCGGCGCTAAAATGTACTCCAACATGTTATTTAAGCATGTTATGTATGTGTGTATGTCCGCTCTAGCAAATTTTTTTAGAAAAAATTGAATAACTACAAAACGCCCGAATCAAATTAAAAAAACTAAAGGTATTTATAAAACTTAAAGATAAGTAATTTACATCCAAGTATGTAAAAATATACAGGAAGTTCCATAAAAATAACAAAGTAGTTGGCGACTACCGGTATAACCGGAAGCCCTAGAAATCTAATAATATTTTCATTGAAGTATATGTTCTTCAATGAAACATAATCGACTATAATTCTGAATTTTCAAATTTATATTTTGGCCAGAACCCCATAAACTTCTAACGAACGGTCTCGCTGAGACAGCCTGTATACATAAACAAAC
This sequence comes from Holotrichia oblita, assembly GCA_023690525.1. Lineage (NCBI taxonomy): Eukaryota > Metazoa > Arthropoda > Insecta > Coleoptera > Scarabaeidae > Holotrichia > Holotrichia oblita. The sequence goes on along the minus strand of CM043019.1, from coordinate 86,487,624 downwards.
ACCTCGAATAATAAATTGCAGTGACTAAAATAATGAAACTAACCAAAAATCCAAACGGCACCAAACACACAAATATTGTAAATGATGCATTATGGCCATATAGCTATGTAAACAAGAAATGTAACTGAAAATTATATACATAGAAGTAACTACAGCGCATGCCTTGTATTCGAATGTGGCTCTAACTGGGTGTACTTCTCGTAACTATTGCGATTAATCAAAACAATGCTATACGAGCTCGCGCACCGTGATTGTAATGTTATTCTGTCAAGCGGTGTTTCCCACTCCGTTGTCACTTAAAAGATGTGTGTCCATGCCTCGGTAAGAATATGAAAACACTAAATTAATACAATATATTTACAAAACCATAGCTTGCTATCTGATCTGTGTCTTTCTAATTTAATAAATTAATTATATTAAACTGCGTAGCATCAACACGATCGTACACACGAGAATAATGATTTTAATTCATTCAATTTTTTTATTAAAATACTATCTCAATGTTAGAGAATGATAAACTTTTGGTATCATTGATGATTTATCCGAATATGTACGAGTCAATGTGTATTTTTGGCTCAGTAGCCGCCTGACGTAGAAGACGGGTGTAGGCACAGAATATCAAACTACCACAATTTGCATTTCTTGTCGGCGCTTTTGATCTTTTTAAGACAGATAAAGTGTCCTTCAGGCTATTCACGCCATTTTGTGTGGAAGACACGCAGGGTCGGATTGAGAAAAAATTGTATACGTTGACAGGAGGGTATTGACTGAAAACTAAAAGCCGTTAAAATAAATATATGTAGATATAAAATATGCAATATGTATGTATTAAATACAAGTTCAACAGTACGAATAAATATTTACAAATCAAAAGTTAATCTCGACACAAACGTCACTAACATCTGATAGTTGGTAAACAATGAACAACGCCCGAATCTCGAATACTTAACATCAACAATCGTGAAGTATTTTTCTTCCAAAGAAGATGGCGGATTACGCTGCGCACTAAAAATGCGCGTACTTTTCCCGCCAAGGAGAGTGCAAATTCTGGTAGTTTGACATTCTGTGGTGTAGGTCAGCTGCGATCTTATTATAAGTCCAGCCAGCGACAAGGACAGAAGGATGTTAAATACACCATAAAAATTTCATCATATGTTTTAAGGTAATAATTAAATTTTATGTCATTAAAATTATATAACAACACATTTACACACTGTAACAAAATTATACCATTAAATTAACACACAAGACGAAGAAAATAATCCATTTAGGGAATTTTAAGAAACAAAAAGTAGGTGGTAATGAAATCAACAGTTTTACGGTGACTCTTTATACCACGAATTTTGACCGGACATGTAGAAAATTAATCCCCAAATGACGGTTATAAACAATCACAAATTACCTGTGTTTTTAAAAGATTGCAGAACAATTGCCGATCGTCGGCTACATAACCCCGTGGCTTGCAGCAAACGCTCTCTTTTAATATAACGATTCGACCAGAGCATTACCTCCACGTAAATTTTTCTAACAGCGTTTAGACCTTAACGGAAAACTTAATGCAGAAAAGTCCATTAAAACGCTTATGGTTGGTTTCATAATGGAATGTTAAATACTTAATTAGTAAACAATTTTTAGAAGACGTTTCATAAAATTTACCAACACAAATTAGCAATGTGTTAAGTAACTGTCTGTTAAATTTGTTTTGGGCTATTTTGAATGAAAATCGGTGTTGATCTGGTATTGACGGCAACCGCAGATTCTAATTTTACTTCATACGTAAATGACATTTGTAATTTTAATGTTTTGTAATAAAGCGCAAATATCGGTTTTCCCATACTTAAGGTATATGTGTACTGATGCAGGCCATCGAACAATTATACTTAAAAATCGCAACTTTTATCACAAACAGCTTGAACGTTTATTGAAAAATATTTCTTACGATTTCTAAATAAGGCATTCTGCATTATTCCTACCCGGAGATTTTAAACGCACATATGGGTACAATCTATTGCACGAATTACATTGGGAAATAAACCAATTTCATAAAATTTTCTTTTAATAGTGTTTATGGTTTGCTCTGAGGCATATTTATAAACATAGGTTTCAATTTCGCTATGTGGCTAGTCACTTTCTTTAAAATTCTATAAACAGAGGCCTTACTTATATTAACATGATCGCCCAAAACAGTTTGAAAAGTACTCGTTCCGTAAAATCTTAAAGTACATAATATTTGTTGCAAGTGCCAAAGAGGTTTATTTCTTTCTATAATTGTTTTTAAAGTATTGTCCATTCCAAATAAGATTGGAGCAGATGACGCTACAATCGGAGCGTCATTCGTTTGTACACTTTTTTACATGCCTGCACATTTGAGAAACCTGTGACAGCAGCAACAGCCATAATTCACGTATTGACGTTTATCAAAACCATAAGATGTATAAACAAGAAAATTTAAGGAAAGCAGTTCAAATAGTACTTTCAATAAGTGAATATTATCATTTAGAAGCTTAAAAAAAACTAATTTTGTATAAAGAATCAAGAAGAAATGAATAAAAAAAACAATAAATCACAATAATCGCAATAGAACACAAACAACGCTCGCATAATATAACCTTTTTGACGTTTATGACATATATGCAATTTTGACAAATTGTTCTTGTGTAAATGTGTGTTGTACTAGATTTTCAACCAATGACAGACGTTTATTTTAGACCCTATCTTTCATAACGCTCCTTTCTTATTTGGAATGAGGTATAGGTTTGATATGTTCATATAGAAAATGTGCAGTAGCTTTATGATTAATAAATTAATAAATTATTAATCTATAATTTCATCTTCAGAACAAGATTCTGATATCCTACAAAAAAAAATTCAAAATTTTTTAGATTTTATTCATACGATATGGTTTATAATTATACATATGTACACTGGCTTGCAATAAAATCTCGTACACCTTAATGTCAAGCAAGCTAATTTTTTAAGATTATTTTTCAATGTAAGCTGACTTTAGACTTGACAGATGTAATAGATTATGCGTAGAGGTTATGATAAATTATACGGAAGTAGTGTATTTTTGAAAATGAAACGTCAAATTAGAAATGTCACAAAACGGTGAAATCAATATAGGTAAAACTAGGTGTACGAGATTTTATTGCAAGCCAGTGTACAATTTAAATCAACTTATGTATACAAATATTTTGTAATAGTTGTCAACTTTGTCTTTTAAAACAATACTAAAATTTGACAGAGGTTATTACGTCTGCTAAATTAGCATTTGATTTAATAGTACCTATGTTATATTTAAAAGTTGTTGGTGAAACGCACAATTGGAATTTAATAATTGCAAAAACAAACAAAAAGAAAAGAGGAAATATGTAAAGGTAACATTTCATTCATCTTGGCAGTATATACCAATTATCCAATCTGTTAAAAAAATTCAACCTACAAGCAGCGTTTTCCAGTCACAACACATTACAAAAATGTTTAAATAAGAGTCTAAATAATGAAGTGAAACCGTTGGATAGATCTGGAATATAGGTATCAAATTAATTGCAAATCTTGCAATAGTTGCTATATAGGCCAAACAAAGAGATGAGTAAATATAAGAATCAAAGGGCATAAATTTCATTTAAGAAATAGGGACTCTGAAAAATCAGCTATAGCTAGACATTTTGTTAATACAGGGCACACCTTCAGTGACAACGATGTTAAATTACTCAAACAAAGTAGTATACATAATCTAAATGTTTTGGAAGCCGTATACATGAAAAAATTTAAGAATAGACTTATGAATTCGGACTTATCCCCTCTGTATAATTACAAGTTACTAGAACTTATAAAGACGATTTAATTTTTTAACTATGTGTATACAAACGTAAGATGAACATAGATTCCTGTCTATCTGCTTTAATAAATAATTTTCCTTATGGTTCTAAATTTGATTTGTAGCATATTATTAAATTCAGTTAAGTAGAGATAAGAAGAAATACAATAGTTATTTTATTTGCGTTTATATGTCATTAATGGTAATGAGTTTGGCAAACGCTATACTACGTAATAATGCATATATTAAAAGTGTCTGAAAAAGAATATATTTCTGCAGCGATCTTCCCATTCATTTCGCATTACGTATAGCTATTTTACCTGTTCATAAGCAAATTGCTTTATTACTACAAACATGCAGATAAATGTTGAAAGTTTCTGTGTGCAACGTTAGGTCTACGTCGCTTGTCGGGTGAGTCGCTTTTAAATCAACCGAGTGTACATACATTTATATGTAAATTAAAACTTTTGTGAAGTTTCTGGAGTTTTGTTTGAATTTATGAATTGTTTGTTCACAACTCACATCATTTATCTAAAAAATAAAAATATTATTTTTTATAAAATTTTAAACTTGTAATCAAAAATTTTTACTCTAAGTCCAAATAACACTTAAAGTTGAAAATTTTCTCAAAAAGTTGAGAATTTTAAAGGCAATAAATAATTTGTAGGGATTTCCACGAGGTATTAAATATTGTAAACTAGTTTTTTTTCTATTTTTTTTTAATTAATATTTTTTTTGTAACACATCTTTCTGTCTTGTTCGGAATTCTTTTTTTTTTGTGAGTTGTAAAGTTTCACTTATGTATTTTTCCACGTAAGGCAAGCTTTCGTATTTTGTTCACTACACTCGCTGTAGTGTTAAGAACTTACGAACCGTCAGATATATTATTTTTATTAAAATTTTAAATTTAACTTTATATTGTAACTATGTACTTACGTTTGACAACACATAATTAATAATAATGACGAAAGTTGATTGTTGTATTACAAGACTTACTTATAAGACATATTTATAGCATTCATTTTTAAAGAATAGACGATATGAATTTATTTCGTTACATACGGTGTACTATATATACCATGTTAGTTAGAAAATTCTATCATAAGTAAAGAAGAAATTGTACATTATAAATTCTGCTTGCAGCAAATGATGGCAAAAAACTGCTCCGGGGTCACGTCTGCCACACGCCAAAAGAATGTTGTAGACAAGGCTGTTGTTATTCACCAGACTACATACCTAAAACAACTACTCCTCCAACAACAGGAAATGTATTCAGTCCCATTTTCCTCGGCCACTGGTAAGAATATATTTTACTAGTTTATACAAATTATTAAACTAATAAATTTATCAAATTCCAAATTAACTTTTTAATTTTTTCGCGTTTATAATTTAAGAGGTACATAAATAGGAATACACGTTTCAATGCTAGAGATGGGTAAACGAATATTACTAGATGTGATTTAAATTCAAATTTACTACAATTGATTTAAACGTCTTAAATCAATCTTTGTTCCTTCTTAAAAATTGCCAATTCAGGCGAAGGACATTAAATTTACATAAAAAAATATAGAAAAAATCATAATTAGAGTAGGCTATGTGAATGGATTGTTACTTTAGCCACTTTCACATAATGACATTTATTCCTTGGCATTTAATTTGAGGTTATAAAGGTTATAAACTAAAGTTACAATAAAATGTCAAGTAATAAATGTCATTATGTGATAGTGGCTAAAGCAACGATGAAAAACTTTTACTACTACTATTCTAATTATGTTTTTTTTTCGATGGCACGTTACAAATAACATAAAGCAGTCAATTTGACAGCATATTATAAGTCATTTAACGATCACTGCTGACGTCAATAGTGAATGTCATAACTTATTAACGTTATTTAAGTAGACATCAAAATAACACGTCTTATTTATAATCATAGAGCAAAATCAAACCATATTATGACGTGTCTGGTTTCACTTGGACGTATTTACGACTAATTTTGCTTGCAATTGCGACTATTTTTTAGAGGTAGTTCATTCCGAAAGGCAACTCGCTCAAAACTCTCCCAATGCTCTTTTAGCCCTTTAGACCCAATTGCATCCGAACAAAGAAGTTTGTGACCAGGTCGAGAGTTAATTTACTTACTCTCGATTCATTTAATTGATCGACCGCAAAATAAATGCGTTTCTTCCTGAGGGGCGATATGTAATCCACCTTTATGGACAGTGATGCTGTCTGTTCTATGTAGTTGAAGATGCCGGTACGGTTTTGTGTTTTGCTGGAGAATCCTTTGCATCCACTATATTTGGCTGGCGTTAGTAGGCTCCTAGGTGCGGACCAAAACACCAAATGCAGCGTAAGAAGCCCAAAAATGGTCTCCATGGTCGTCGATGACATGGCCTCCGCGATACCTGTAAATAGGCAATCCTCTAGACCTTATTAAGCCAATTGCTACGGTTGCCTTTACAGTGCAGAAGTTCTGCAATACGCGAATTGTTCTGATTCTTATTATGATGCTGATCCATTACCTCATTGTTAGCGCGACTCTACGTTTTTGCAACGCCTTTTCCAACAACAGAAAGGACCCTGTGTCAAAAACGCTCTCGATGGTCAAGCAAAGGGCTAAAGCAATTTCTTTCTTAACAAAGCCAATTTCTGCTCGTCGAGCAAGCTCAGGGATGGCCTACTCGCATGAATTTCTAGCTTCATATGCATATTAGTGCTTGTAAAGGCACTGCTTGTGTAAAGGCAGTCTTGTCAAAGCCGACACCCTCAAGTACTTAACAATTATCTTATCTAAGATTTTGAGAAGAATGAGGTAAAACTGATGGGTTAGTACGACTTCGCATCCGTATACGTACGCCTTTCCTTGTTTAGGAATGAAGAGGGGTACATAAAACTGGGGACAGTGGCTTCAGGATTGTTGAAGGATTCGATAGCCCTTCAAGTTTTAGACAACTGAATTATTTTCTGTACAAAGTTCCAGTCTTTGTTCCGTGCTCACAAGTCAGGTACCTGACCAAAACTCAGTCCCATACCCCGTCCAGTCTGGGTTTGAGTTATCTTAGAGCCCGAAAAGTGCACTTTTACGATAAGAGTCTCTATGAGAGTTTCTAGAAACCCTATACGATATCTAACTTACCTGTGGTATTTCAATATAGAATCTTATGCACTTGTGATCAGAGAGAGAGAGACGGTTCATCCGACACATGCCGCTGTTCTAACTACTTCGTGCAGCGTGGCATGCGTACGGCGGTATCGATAATCTCTGCATGGTTAATTGTTTAAAAGTCGGCTTATTTTGGCGTTTTAGAATGCCTAAACAATTTTCAAAGAAATGGTTTATGTGATTTACTACTAGTTTATTGATGCCAATGCAACCCTACAAGATATAATGCTTATTGGCATCGCATCCGAGCAGAAGCTCTTGTTTTTCACACCCGTATAGGCTGCCAGTGCTTTCACTTTAGGAGTAGGACGTCGGTCCTCTTAGTCGTACGGGAGGTAAGCTGATCCCAGTCAAAAGTCTCTTGCCTCGGTTCCGCCATCCGTATTTTCATTGTGGTTAGGTATCTGGAACAATGATCTCTGAGCAACAAGCAGTACAGATGCCGTACTCACAGAAGATCCGTATTCAGGGTCCTATCGACTGCGGAGAACCTACAGGTGACTCATCAGTTCTTGTGTCCAGCTCTGGTCCCAGCGTTGATTGTTTGAATGGTCCCGCCTCGATGATCAATCCGTTTTTCTATCACCACCATCTGCTACCCTTTCGGGTTGTATAGATGTCTTATGTTGGAATGCTATATTGAATGAATTTATAATAATGATAATACAGCGTTTACAGACCTTTAGGTCCATAGCTGTCTGACCTCTTTCTTCTTTATCTGCTTCTCCCTTATATCTTCTAGCATCTTTCTCTTGTTTTTTTATGTTGAGGTCGTGTAGCTAGGTAAATATGATAAACAATAAACAAAGGCTAATTTACGCAAATACGAGTAATATAATACTTTATAACGTTAAACAACTTTACGAGCTCTAGATTTATAAATAGCAATTCTTTTAAATTATACATATATTCTACCAGCAAAATATATTAATTATTTTACAAATACTCTCTAAAGCAGGTGGGGTTACTAAAACGATTCTGGTAGAGTTTTACCAATGTTTGTATGTATGTGCATGAACTGCCAATGACCCTTTTTACTGTTTGCTCGCTGGTGGCTTCCTTGTTAATAATTCTTCTTTTTCCCCAACTACTCTCCAGCCTCTTTAGCGGCTGCTATTTTCAAAGCAGTTTATCGTGAAAAAGATGTTTACATATTCGAACAATTTTACATGGCCTTTTTCACAAACAAGTCTATGTTCAAAAATACTTTATAAAGAAACCTTACATAAAATACATCTGTTAAACTAAAATGTTATACAATTCTTTCTTATTAAAAACAGATATAGGTATATTGACTGTCGGTAAAATGCAAAAACATTTGATATTCTCTGCGATTTATAAATCAGTATTATTTTTATTTGAATATCTTAAATGTACATATGTATATATTGAAAGAACTAAAAGTTTAAAATTAAAATTAAATTGAGAATAAATAATAATAATAATAATAATTTATTGTCTCAAATACAATAAAAAAAAACAACAGAACAGATTATAATATATAATAAGAAAAGAGAAAACTTCGAGACAAAGGATCAGATTCAGAAAAGGCAGTTACCTCTCTGTTCTACCATCTGACCCTCAATGCAATACAACAGAGAATAATACACACAAAGTTATAATATACATTGTATATCATACGTTAAGCACGCAGCTTACCAAACATAACATAATAATTAACTGCAAGGAAAAACGTAGCAACCGCAGTCTCACAGCACAGTCAATTCAATTGATGAAATCGCTATTGTGGCCGAAAAGCCACCATCGTAGGCGCTTCCCTGACACTATTAGGCAGACTATTCCACACCAAAGCTATACAGTATGTAAAGCAGCGCCGAAAAAGTGCAGTACGATACCGCGGAACAGTAATAACATTTTTATAACGAATGTTGATGTTGTGGACGTCTGTGCGGTAAGTAATTTTATTGATAAGGAGGAGATTTGTTTATAATTATAGACCGGAACAGACAGGCACTATGTAAAAACCGGGTTTGCTGCATATTTAACCAACCTGTCTCACCAAGCTTGTGCGAAATTCTCTCATGCTTGCGGACACCATAGATGAATTGCAAGCAAGAGTTCTGTACTCGCTGCACTCTTTGCCTATAAACAACTGTCAAACAGGGTCTGTAAATAGTATCACAGTAAGTGAATAGGGAAAGTATCAGGCTTTTACATAATAACAGGTTTAATGAACGCGGCAAAACATCTTTGTGGGAATACAAAACCTTCAATATACTATAAGCTCTTCTTATAACATTACTAATGTGTAAACTAAATCTCAGTTCGGAGTCTAGAAGTAGCCCTAAATTTTTAACACTATCAACAAATTGCACGGCAATGCCATCAACCTGAACATCAATAAGATTTTTAATAAAATTAGAATACCCACTTCCGCAAAATAATAAGGCAGCTGATTTATTAGGGTTAATTTTGAGGCAGTGCTTAGAGGAGTAAATAGTTAATGATTGAATCGTATCGGTAACAATAGTTGCAGCGCCCATCAAATTGTCCGAGGAAAAGTTAAATAACAATTGAGTATCATCGGCATAACAAAATAATCTACAATGTGGAGTATTAAACTTCTCAATAAGTGCAGTGTGAATAATAAACAAGAGAGGACCACAGACACTTCTCTGAGCTACACCGCTAGTAAAGAATTTACAACCAGAGAACGTTGTACCAATTTTAACACATTGGCGTCGACATGACAGATAGGATGCAAAGAAATGTATAGTTGATCTGCTGAAACCTAGATAATGCAACATTCCCAACAAGAGGTCATGATTCAGATTATCAAACGCTTTGGAATAGTCGAGTAGAACCAAAAGCGAAACCTCTCCTCTATCACGAGCACAAATCACATATCCTCAATGAGGTCATGTAATGCAGTAACACAACTGTAATTGGCTCTAAATCCAGATTGCCTCAATGGCAAGAAGTCATTATTTGAGAGGTACGTCCTAATTTGATTGTCTACAATCCGCTCTAATATCTTTGTGAGTACAGGCAACAAACTTATGGGGCGCAGATCATTAAACGTACCAGGTTGTTTCACCTTAGGAATAGGGACAACGATCGCTGTTTTCCAGCACTGTGGGAAGACGCCATGGCCCAAGCAAAAATTAAAAATATGTGTGAGATGTGGTAAAACAGTAGGACAACTAAGAATAATCATTTTCAAATTGATACCATCTGATCCTACAGCAGCAGACGATAGACTAAAAATTATACGTGAAACGTCCGATTCGTTTACTAATGTAAAGTAAAACTCGGTTAGAAAATTGGGATGTCGATTGCTGTTGTAAAATGATATAGTTTCGTGGTCGGGATACATGTTTATATTAGATGAGGAAATAAAGTGATTATTAATAAGATTTGGGTCTGAAATATCCTTAGGAAGGGGAGGTTTATTTTTGTTTAATAGGGAGCTATTTATAATACGCCACAACTTCCTAGCGTTAGCATTATTAAATTGATAACTGAAGTAAGCTTTTTTTTCTCTGCGAATTGCGAGAGTGGTCTGGTTTCTTAAGGCTTTATAATAATTGCCATGCTCCAATTGGCCAGTACGACGATACCTTTTCAGAGCATTGTCTCTTAGCCTCATCATCCGCGATACCGCAAAAGTAAGCCACGGAGGTTTACGCGATTTTGAATTGGGAGAAATCAGGGGTGCATGGAGATCAAATAAAGATAATAAACCTTAATTTAGGAAATTAACTTTACCGTTTATATCAGCAATGTCATAAATGCAGCTCCAAGGGATTGCCTGAAGGTCACGGGAAAAAGTCTCATGATTAATACCAGAGAAATTTCTATATTTGCTAGGTGGCATAGGAGACTCAGGACGCGGCGCGTTAAGTTCACAGAGAACCAATTGATGGTCTGATATATGGCCACATCAACCGTACCGCAACGACACGTCCAAGTACGTCAGAAAGTATAATAAGGTCAATAAGAGTTGCAGCGCTACTCGATATTCTGGTTGGTTCGCTAATAATTTGTTGCAAACCATAACTATCAAGCATAGAGCAGAACGATAAAACATTGGCATTGTCTCCGTCGAGCATATTTAGATTAAAGTCTCCCAGGCAAATAACATTATCATAATTTAAAAACATATCCGACAGCGTAAAGTTCGACAAAAAGGTGGCGGCAGGCAATGACGGTGATCGATAAACACAACCGATAGCATAAGTAGTATTATTAACCCCAACTTTTAACCATGTCTGCTCCAAATCAAAAACGGTAACGTTTAAAACAGAACTATTAAGATCATTCTTTACAAAAATGGCGGTTCCACCCCCACTCCCATTCCGATCATCGCGGAACATTTTATAGTTAGGTATACGTACCATTTCCTCGTCCACAACACCAGACAGCCAAGTCTCCGTGATTGCAAATATATCAAATTTTTTATCCAATAACAACTGCTTAATATCTAAAAAATGCGGGAGAAGCGAGCGGGCGTTAAGATGAGCCACTGTGAAATTATGATAACTCATCGTATGCGGCTACTACGTCTGCAAAAAAAAAACAGTGCAAAGATAACGAATATTTACGGAGAAAAAAGAAAAATAATAAAACACTAATTGAATAATATGCAGAAAAGACAAACGTAAAACTAAAAGAAATTAAGTAATTAAATTACTAAGGTGATAGGAACGGAAAGGTAACCTCTCAATAAAGAAGTAGATAAGGTAATTGCGTTAAGCAAGAATGCATATAATATAAAAGTGCAAAAGTATATACAATTTCACCAAGTTAACTGTGTTATATATAGCAATACGAAAAAGAATCAAATCTAAAAAAGAATGCAAAAGATAATTATAAATGCGGTTACTTAGAACACGACTTAAAATTAACAATAATTAAAATGAACTATATGCAAAATTCAGTGCAGTCCAAAAAAAAAAGAAAAAAAAAGCAGAAAGAAATGTATAACTATGTATATAATGTATAAATTAAATATGTTTGATGCGAAGATACGAAATATAAACAACAATAAAAAAGAAAATGTAATGTTACTACAACCTCTGTTGTGAAACCAAGCAACGTGACATGTCCGTGGTAGCTCACTAAACAATTAACTTAACTTTTTTAAGTCATCCATGGTTTGAACTAAGGTACGATTCTCCTTAAACTTGACAAAAATATTCCCGTTATACGTCCATACGTTTTTACGGCCGAGTTTCTTCACAGCTTCCCTGTATAAGTGATAACGTCGGTTTGTAAGTATGGGATTTTTCGTCATGGCGGCCGGAGTGAATGTATCGTGCGTTAAGTGTAAATTAAAGTTAGAAAAACAAACAGACAAAATTTTAATTTGTAGTGGAGACTGTAACAAGTTCGAGCATTATGCTTGTAGTGCTTTTAAACCTAGTGAGCTAAAACTATTTGAACTCTACAAGGACAATATAAAGTGGTATTGCGACACGTGTACGTTAAAAGCAAATAATGCCTCAGCTAGCGATTTATACGCAAAGGTTGCCAATTTAGACGAAAAAATCGACAAACTACTGAGCGTGGTATACGACCAGTCTATAAAAATTGAAAAACAAAATTTGCTAATTAGTCGTTTAGAAGGCAAAACAATATCTCAGCAACAATCCATGACAGAAAAGGGAACTCCTCGTCGGCCAGTCACCAGATCGAGAAATATCTCAATAGATGTCACTAAGGAAACGAAATCTTATACTAAAGTTTTAAACTCCTCGCAAAACAAAAAAGATGCAATACAAAAACAATGTCAACAAATCGAGGATACAAAAACTGGCATAGCCACGGAGAATACTGACCGGACTGATGCGATAAACACTCCGGAATCATCACCGAAGATCGAAGAAATACAACTTAAGAAAAAGCCTAACGCCACCAAAGCAGAAAAACTGCCACTGATCAAGCCACTATCGGACGTGAATAGGAGTGTCCGCGAACAAAAAACTATCGAAAATCGTAGGCCTTTTACCGAAGTTTTGAAAAAGAAAACTATTCGGGGAAAAAAGGAAAATACTTCGCTGGTGGCGGTAGAAAATAGAAAATGGATATTTATATCTCAGCTGAAACACACAACTACCGTGGATGATGTAAAGAATTATCTACTGGAGAATGGTATTTCAATATTAGATTGTCATAAGTTGGAGATTCAGAATACGAACATATTTGCGTTTAAAATAGCTCCCATCGAAAATGAATACGAACTGCTGTATGATGAAAATCTATGGCCTAAGAATACCATCGTACGCTCATATAGAAATTTTCGGAGGGAGGCCTCACGACACACAAAAAAGTAAATACCAGCCCTATTCAAATTAGGCTTGTACACCAAAATATACAAAGCATTAGCAATAAGGTAAACTATATAGACGTCTTCGTGCACGAACAAAGAACTATAGAAATACTAGCTCTTATAGAGCATTGGTTAAAGCCTGAAAATCAAGAGTTCACCAAACTTGAAAATTATTATATGGCATCGTGCTTCTATCGAAAGGAAAGGCATCACGGCGGCTCGTGTATCTTTATTAGGAATGGTCTTCTCTCGGAAGAACTGGTATTTCTGAAAAATAAAAGCAGCGAATTAAATATAGAATGCAGTGCTGTAAAATTAGAGAAATACAAAACAGTCATAATTAATATATATCGACCACCACAAGGAGATCTAGATACGTTTTTTGAAATACTAGACGACATATTGGACGCTGTTCTTGGGAAATATATAAACTACTGCATTAACGTATGTGGTGACGGCTCCGTCAAGTTGGCCCCCCCTCAATCTTGCACCGGGCTAATATCTATCTAAAAAGTTTGCGCCAAGCTTGCACCAGCTTGCGCCACACGTATAACAGCTTGCACCCCTCCAGTTGAGTAATTATTTTAAAAAAATTGCAGGGGGGGCTAACTTGACGCTAGCCCCCCCTCATCACGGGAGAAACTTCAAAATAGGGTAGATAGCTTGCACCCACTTTGCGCCAACTTGCGCCACCAATTTTAGAGCTTGCACCCCTCTCCAACCCCTATATATTTAATATTTATGTTTCCAAGCTAGCCCCCCTCATCACGGGAGAAAGTTCAAAATAGGGTGGATAGTTTGCACCCACCTTGCGCCAACTTGCGCCACCAATTTTAGAGCTTGCACCCATCTCCAACCCCTATATATTTAATATTTATGTTTCCAAGCTAGCCCCCTCATCACAGCAGAAAGTTCAAAATACCGTAGATAGTTTGCACCCACCTTGCGCCAACTTGCGCCACCAATTTTAGAGCTTGCACCCATCTCCAACCCCTATATATTTCATATTTATGTTTCCAAGCTAGCCCCCCTCATCACGGGAGAAACTTCAAAATAGGGTAGATAGCTTGCACCCACCTTGCACCAGCTTGCGCCACCAATTTTAGAGCTTACACCCCTCTCCAACCCCTATACATTTAATATTTGTATTTCCAAGCTAGCTCCTCCCCCCCCTCATCACGGGAGAAACTTAAAAAAAAAAATAATTATTAAATAATAGTTAATAATTTAATTAAATAATAATTAGATTAATTAATAATAATACACAATTTTATTTTTGGTTTGTAGTGGAACTAATATGTTTATTTTAAATTTATTTCTAATAGTTTTATTTTTAATGTAATTCACTATTACAACGATATTCACACATTTGCAAATTCAATATTTAGACAAGGATTGATATATGATTAGTTTTACAAATGACATGTCAGTTAGTTACTCAAGTTTTCATTGGGGTACGAAGGGGATGCAAGCCCTAAAATTGGTGGCGCAAGTTAGCGCAAGGTGGCTGCAAGCTATCTACCTATTTTGAAGTTTCTCCCGTGATGAGGGGGGCTAGCTCGGAAACATAAATATTAAATATATAGGGGTTGGAGAGGGGTGCAAGCTCTAAAATTGATGGCGGAAGTTGGCGCTAGGTTGGTGCTAACTATCCACCCTATTTTGAACTTTCTCCCGTGATGAGGGGGGGCTAGCTTGGAAACATAAATATGAAATATATAGGGGTTGGAGAGGGGTGCAAGCTCTAAAATTGGTGGCGCAAGTTGGCGCAAGGTGGGTGCAAACTATCTACCCTATTTTGATCTTTCTGCCGTGATGAGGGGGGGCTAGCTTGGAAACATAAATATGAAATATATAGGGGTTGGAGAGGGGTGCAAGCTCTAAAATTGGTGGCGCTGGCGCAAGGTGGGTGCAAGCTATCTACCCTATTTTGAAGTTTCTCCTGTGATGAGGGGGGGCTAGCGTCAAGTTAGCCCCCCCTGCAATTTTTTTGAAATAATTACTCAACTGGAGGGGTGCAAGCTGTTATACGTGTGGCGCAAGCTGGTGCAAGCTTGGCGCAAACTTTTTAGATAGATATTAGCCCGGTGCAAGATTGAGGGGGGGCCAACTTGACGGAGCCTGTGGTGACTTTAATTTAAACTTGGAGAGAGAATTCGATGTCAACATTAATACATTTAAAAGTATGCTGCAATAATACGGTTTGCAACAAACGATATTTGAATATACCAGAATAAGCAATGTCTCGGCAACCTTGATAGACAATATCTTCACGAATGCCACCACTTACGAAAGTAGAGTAATTGACACGGCGCTATCAGATCATAGAGCTCAAGAGATAATTATATGTTTAAATCCAGTTGGACAAAAGTCAAATATTCATATGTACGGAAGAAATTTCAGTGCTCGGAATATAGAAAAGATAGCTAACATACTCCGTTGTGTAGATTGGTCGGAATGTCTGAACAGCAACGATATAAACCGAAGCTACAATTGCTTTATACGGAAGCTACGATATGTGATCGACGAGGTATGCCCCTTTAAATTACAGAAGAAACTTGGTGAGAAGAGAAAAGTGTGGCTAACACGAGAACTTAAAAATAAATGCGAAATAAAAAGACAACTGTATGAAGGTGTGCGAGACAAGAGAATAGAGAAACAATTCTACAAGAACTATTGTGAGCGCCTTAACGCTGAAATAACTAGAGAGAAACAACAAAACAATTCTAACTACATAATGAATTCTACTAATAAGGTAAGGGCAACGTGGAATTTGGTGAAGCAAACAACAGAAACAAAGAGTGCAAATAATGACATTGACTTGAAAGCAATACGACGAAGTGAAATAGAGACTGAAACAGAAACACTTGAACATATTAATAGGTACCTATTGACAGTATGCAAAACAACGCATAATAACAAAGCAGATTTCAGGTATGTGAGACACTGTGATAAAACTTGTCATCTACACCCTACAAATACTGACAAGGTACTCGCAACCATAAATTCTCTAAAAAATACCGCATCCAGCGGATATGATGAAATACCTACGTCCCTTTTGAAAAGAGGTGCAGATGTTTTGAAAGAACCTATAACTCATATCATAAATATAATGTTTATGAGTGGAATATTTCCCGACGAGCTAAAGAAAGCTGTCATAAAACCTATATACAAGAAAGGTGAAAAATCTAACCTAGACAATTATAGACCGATAGCGCTTCTATCAAACATAGCCAAAGTTTTTGAAAAAATTATTTATAATAGAATAAATAGCTTTCTGAAAACAACAAAACTACTAAGCATCAAACAGAGCGCTTACAAAAAAGGAGCTTCAACTACCACCACTATTCATCAGGTTGTTTCAAACATTTTCGGCATCCTAAACGAAGGGGAGCATGCGGCGGGTGTATTTATGGATTTATCTAAAGCGTTTGATAGGGTAAATCACACTATTCTCTTGAGCAAGATGGAACTGATGGGCTTCCGGGGTAAGGCATATAATCTGCTAGAATCCTATTTGACACAACGGCAACAATGCATCATGATTACCCAGGACAGTCGTAGATTGTATTCCGAATGGGGTACAATAGAACAAGGAGTGCCGCAAGGATAAATTGTTGGGCCAATTCTATTTTTGATCTATGTTAATGACCTTCCAGAAATACTTGACGTAAACATCTCACTCTACGCGGATGATACCTCGGTTGTTCTTAGGGCTCCCACTGTGGGTATCCTTTGTGATGAGGTTATTGATACATTAGAAAATTTTCAGATATGGTTTAAACAAAATGACTTACATCTTAACGTTAACAAAACAAAGGTAATGCTGTTTTCAAGATCACATTCCGATGCTACCATCAACTATGACGGAAGTGTTCTTACCTCATCCAAAGACGTACTGTTTCTGGGTCTTAGGATCTGCCAAAAACTAGACTGGAGGACACACATTCAACACGTAGTTGGCAAGATCAGCGGATATTGCTATGCATTGAGAACGCTCAAGGGCTTAATCAATGTGGAAGCGGCCATGTGTTCGTATTTTGCATACGTACATTCCCGGCTTTCATACGGCATTATTTTTTGGGGTGATAGTGTAGACAGTGATCGAGTGTTCATCCTGCAAAAGAAGTGCATCAGAAACATTTTTAACCTGAAAAAAAAGAGATTCGTGTAAATCATCATTCATAGACTATAATATACTTACATTAACGGGTATATACGTACTGGAGTGCGCGTTGTTTGCTAAAAATCACTATGAAGAACATTTTCAAAAATACGAATTAAAACACCAATATTCTACGGTGGTATTGAAAAGAACTTTCTTAGTGCCCCACAAACAAGACTTACAAAACTTCAAAGTAGCGTCGATTATAAGATTATCAAAATCTATAATCACATTCCTACACATATAAAAGAACTGCCATTACCGCAATTTAAAAGGATACTAAAACGCAGCTTAGTACAGAATGCATTGTATTCAGTGAATGAGTTTTTTAACATTAATTTTTAAAGCACTGCTCCATGTTTATGTTTGTCATATACTTCTATTATGTCTATATACATTATGTGTAGTTGTTGTAACCTTAATTGATATTTATATTGACGTATTCTACACCATTGTGGTCTATAGAATAAACAGCTATTATTATTATTATTATTATTATTATTATTAAGATCATCAACAATCGTAACACCAGTACCCTTTAATTGTTTCTTGTTATTTCTTATAAGTTCCTTTGCACAAAAGGAGTAGAATTTGACAATTATAGCTGCAGGCTTATTACCAGGGGATGCTGTTCCAGTCCGCAAACGATGATAACGATCAATTAGATTGGCGGCCGGTGTAGCATTCATTCTTTCGGTGAAAAAAATTTTTACTAATTTCAGAGTATCTTCGTTGTTTTCTTGAGGTAATCCAAATATCCTAACGGAATTACGACGAGTATACTGTTCAAGGTTGTCAATTTTGTCTAGCAGAGATGAATGTTACTTTTCGATATGAGATATCTTATCGGTGTAGCCGACAAAAACTTCCGAAACTTTTTCCTCGATTTTCTTGCAGATATCCTGCGAGATTTTTACGGATAAATCCGCCGCTAACGTTTGGAAAATTTCTTTAATTAGTTCGGTTATTTCTCACTTCTAGTAAAACCCATAGCGCAAGAAATAACAATTTAGAGTAACTGGGAATAAGTAATAAAATGCTAAACGCACGTAATTCACATGAACGAACAAGAACTGGAGAGGCCACAAACAACACGTGTTACTCAGTCAGTGACGTGCGAAAGACTGAATGTATACATGAATACATATGTATATAGTGGTTGTTATTTAATTTATGATACAATATATTTTACAATAACAAACTTAATTTTTAATGTACATACCTAAGTAGCGATTGTTTCAATACTAACAGATATTTGGAATAAATTATTAAAATAAAATAAAAAAAATTGACAATATAAGTATAGCATTATAGTGCCACTCTCCAAAAGTTCATTTGGAGCTTTTGATTCTGCACCTTAAATCGGACGTAGAATCTATTTGGTTGCACAGGGATTCTGCCATCCATACCGAAGCTGTGAGTTTTTAATAGGCCAGCTTGTACTCGTATAACTAGTTCTAGTTTAGCGCCGTTCCAGACAGTGCACTTTTGAACAACTTCCGCAAGCCACAATCAGATACTTGAGTCCATATACGGGGCTCTCAGCATAACCCCGCGATGTTGGAACTTATTTGGCTGTAGTTGTAGTCCTCTAGCTTCCAGCTTGTCCAATTGCTGCAGTAGACAATTTCGTATTGCCGCTCTTGCGAACTTGGAACTTTCAGGATAATCATCAGCTATTATGACCATCTGTGTGTTTGCCTTGCAGGGTTACGTGTCTTTTTCCATTTCGTGATTGTCTTTGATGAGCTGCCTTTGGAGAAGCTTCGCTTTACTTCCGCAGACACGGCTTGGTTTAGCGCTCGTTGTTTTCTTAGCAGTCTCTTCTTATTTTAGCTTCCTTGCAGCCTTATGTTTGCGCCTTTCGCTTTTGAAATCCCTAACCTTTTTCTCTACGGGTGATGCACTTCAGTTTTACTTGGGTGTCTCTTTTCACAGTCCTCAGGTTTGGTGTTTGTTAATTTACTTTGTGCTTTCATAATCAGAATCCTACAAGTAAGGGGAAAAGTAGGTTGGTCCAACGCTGTGTAAAATACGCAGTTAACAACCTGTGTACCCAAAACGTTGAAAATATTAATATAATGGCACTTCGGCACTTCAAATTTTAGTATCATAAGATTAATTAAGACGTAATTAGGACAGTTGTTAAATGTCACCATAGATAATATATACATTTCATTCTCTATAGATTGGACACTTCTAATAAAATTTTGTTGGCGTGTTTCTGCCCTATCTAGTGAAATGTGTTAAATTTAAAACAGACCATACTGGGTCACGAAAAGCTTGTTTATTATTGAAAATTGAATTTCTAACTTTTAGACTAAAAAACAAAGCGCTTTTATATAGTTTCTGAATATTGTCCTATATTTTCATTATAAATATTTTTACAAAAATGTGATCTTCGTAGAACACGACGAAATAAAATTTCATTCCCTAACGCTTCTCGTGAAGTTTCAATTTGGATGATATATGTCACGTATACCTGTAATATCGAAACCGAAGGTTAGGTAATTTATAAAAATGATCTCAAAAGATATTCAAGTTTTAACAATCTCGGAAAGCCACTAAGGGGTACTATTAGAATGTAGGTCTCAACCATAACAGAATTTAATAACACATCTTGTATTTACCTATTAATTGGATGTTGTATACCGCACTCTCCTTGGCGAAGTATATTGTATCTGGTGTTATCGCCTTGAAGACATAAAACATTTCTTGTACTGCTTCACTTTGTATGGGATAATGCGATATGAAAATAAAGTGTCACTGGTTTATGTCAAAAGTAGTATGTAAGCTCTTGTCAATTTAATAGAAACGATAGTTTCATCCTTAAACGGTATAACACTACTATTTAAGGTTTAAACTAAACCACATCCAACATAATCCTTCATACATATACATACATAATCAAAGACCTCTTATATCCGAAGGTGTCGAGGTGTAAAGTTCTCTTAATGTAGTTCCACAGATTCAACAAATTCACGCCACTCTTTCCTGTTTCTGGCTAGGGCCTTCGCCTCGTTCCATGTTTTTCCTCTTTTATTCAGAAGTTCATCCGTACTGCTGTTCCACGTTTTTCTGGGTCGTTCTCTCCGATAATCCTTCAACTTATATTATATCTTCTCCAAGAATATCACAAAAATTACCATATTCTACTAATACTGTTTTTAAAGACGTTTGCGACACAACATACAAAATCAGAATGACAATATAATGTCATAATGACACTCAATTTCGCGCTTTTCATATTTCAAATTTCAAAAAGCAATGCCAGCGAAACTTTGACGACAGTACACGGGACCTTCTGCCATATACATATATAGTACGTTAGTATTATATTATCTAAGAATGTCACTTCAACAGATTTCCATAGACAACTAGCAAATTTTAGCATAGTCGGTGTATTTTAATAAAACAGTCGCAAATATTTTTGGAAAATATTAATCTAGAATTATTTATGCATTCAATGTTCATGTCAAAAATATTATACTCCATTTGAAAAAACGAGCGTTTTAAATTTGAATTTGCCAATGTTGGTTGCTAAATTATGAACATACTGAAGAAGATTTTGTAATGTATTGGTAATGTGCGCCGAAGAAAACACAATTAGCCAAAATAACTATTTTAATAAGAAATTATAAAAATGCGTTTACATCTATGTCAAAAGATACAATAATTGTTATTTATAAAACAACTGCCAATCCAATTTCATCTACAAATAATCACATGATTAGGAACCTATGATTCACGATATAACAGATTTTACACCTTTTATGGCATTATTTAAAACTTACATTCTTGCACTTTTCTTGGTAAACATACAGCTTTTTGATCTTGAATATAGAACTAAATATGTAATTTTTGTACTCGCTTATCAAAACCTGTCATTTCACGATTCGAGTTGCGTGCGTAAAAAGTCACTTTAAACACGAGTGCGTAAAAGTAAAGTTGGTACTTCCTGGAACTTGATTAATTTAGTGACATTTTAAAATCATAAATCCCTAACCTTAATAATATGGTCATAAACGATAACGTTTTTAACAATATGTATTATTATTATAGTTCTCGTACAAAAAATATTGTACAAACTTCGTGCGTGAAACATTTCGCGAATTCGTGTGAAACAAACCGCAAATAATATAAATATTATTATTTAGTATTTCATTGATATACTCCTTTGTATAATATTTTTACCTTTAACAGTCATTTCACCTGTAAGATATTAAAATGTTCTCATATCAAACCAATGGAAAACACCATAAATTGTGTGTGTGTTTTTTTTAAGGGGAAAGGATTATATTTATAAGTCGCTTTAATTATGTTTAAATATTAATTACACCGCAACACTAGAGAAGTCGGAGTAAACATAAACACTAATGTGCCATTGAGATAAAGCGCCTGCGGCTTGCCCACTTTCCAGTTTTTAAGAAACTAACAACCTTTACGATGGGTTATTTAGATAACCTACCGAAAATATTTGTTGGACTGCTCACAATAAAAATTAGTATTTTTCGGATAGGACATCTCCAAGCTATACGAAAGTTTTACTAGAAAACCTGTAATCTTAATGATTCGATTTATACGTCATTACCGATAGTAGAAGTACTTTTATTGACTCTAACTAGATATTCAACCGTATTACACATCGATTTTTGTGCATAAGACTTACTATTCAATTAAACTAACTCAATATGATATTGGTCAAACTTAATTGTATATCTGTTCACGAATATGCACACTGAATAATGTGTCTATATTCTGTACTAAGGAAATGTATAATTATTATAGTTTCTGTTATTTATTTGTTGTTGTTATACTTTGTAATTCACTAGTGCTATTGGACGTAATACAGCCTTCAAATATACACCACTCGCATGAAATGATCTTTTCCTGGTACATAACTTAACATATTACAACGCCTACTAACAATTCAAGAACACACGAGTGCTTGCAAATAATGTAAACTCATACTGTAAAAAAAAAACAGAAAGGCAACAGTCTTTTTTATTGCTAGTATATAGGGTGTCTAAGCTTGGTTATGCGTTATATCTCGAGCCCCGTGCAAACTTTTACTTGTAGGAAGTAGCCGTTCAAGATATCTTAATTGCGTAAAAGATTCATGTTCTAGCCTGCCTCTAAACTGGTCACTCATTCGCGAAATATGATTTCACGCACTTGGTTCGTAAATAACTATTAAGTGTGAGCGGTGTAATTATAACAATTGCAACGAAATCATAGATAACATGAAAATAATTGAATTTAGATTGGAAACCCTAATAGAAATAACTACGAAATGATGTATAACATATATTTTAAAATACTAAAAATTATATCATTCCTTATAAAATAATAATAATAATAATAATTATAATTGTTAGTTAAAAATATTGTAATTCCGTAGGCTTTCACGGCCGGTGTCACTTATAATAAAATCTTCTTCCGAGGTTTGCCGTGTAGTCGCAATTCTAAGCGACGTTATTCTCTCCGTTGTTGCTGTTCCTTATATACATCTTAGATTCACCGGTATGTGACTGTTTCGCTCCATTGGTCGTGACGGATTTTCGTAGTGAGTTTTTTCACGTGTTACTGAGTCTATAGCCATCTTGCCTGTTGAAATTACGATATTTCTCTATCTCGACGACTTCCCTAATAATTCTACGGTGGTAGTTCTTTGTAGTAGCTAATGCTGCAGGCTCTTGAAAGTTTACTTTATATCCGTGTTGGTGAGCATGTTCTGCAACCGCTGATTGTCCAATTCTTTTTCCTCGCGTGTCCCTTTGATGTTCCATCACTCGTTCAATCACTGTTTCTGTTTACGCACCATAGTTCTTCCCGCACTCGCACATTTACTTGTAGAGTCCTTCTCGTTTAGTACGTGATAATTTGTCTTTACTTCTAGAGAAATTATGTTGAATGGGGGTAGCAGTACTGAAGCATATTTTTATATTCTTCTTCGTCAATATTCTTCTTAATTTCTCAGTTACTCCGGAGACGTACGGTAGATGGGCGAATCCTTTAGCTGGTTCTGTTTCGGCAGGTGGTGTTTTCTTTCCAATATTATTAAGGTTCCCTATTCCTATCTCTTATAGTTTCTTTGTACAAGTCAATTTAGTGTTTTAATTGGCGAATATGTACTAACAATTTTGCTAAATCAAGGTAGCTTCGACATGATGACAATAAATTTAGATGTTAATTTTGTCTAATTTATTCATAAAAAGTAGGCAGTGATGCGTTGGACGTAGTTTTATATTTTTTTACAACTAGACAAAAACACAAACAAACACATATTTTATTCATATAAATCTACGCCATAAACTTAATACAAAAAGAAAAAAACTAATGATTTAAATATTGCTCAAATTGATGCCCGTCATCTTCAATACATAAATAAATTCTATGATGAAATGGCTGTTTAACTTTAGTCAACATATTAGGTGTTATAGAACGGAATGCGAATCTTATACGTACTTTCGTATTGTCAAGTATTGTTATGTTATACCATATTTTTTATGTATCCCACAAAAAAAGTCTAAACTCGTTAAATCCGGAGATCTCGCTGACCAGTTCTGTGAACCACCACGTCCTATCCACCTATTATGGTATCGCCTATCTAATTCATTCCGCACGTTAATGTGGAAGTGTGCGGGAACACCGTCTAGCTGTAACCACATCTTCTGTCGGATATTCAGGGGTATGTTTTCCAAAAATATGTTACTTCAGTAATAAATCTAGAAGAACCCTGAACCATTTAAATGCTCATCAAAAAAATATGGTCCTACGACATGCAGGGCCGCGCCGTCCATAAGGGCAGGATGGGCAGTGCCCACGGGCGCCGGGTATCTTGGGGCGCCGCTAGGCGCCACACTTTCCCAATATGATTTATTATTATTATTATATTATTATTTTATTATTCTTATTTTATTATTTTTATCTATTTATTATTATTATGAGAATTTATAGAGCAAACATCTGCAACAAAAATGTTTCTTTTAATATTTTCATTATTTAAGTTTTATTTCGTATAGGGGACCATACCATAATAATTGTATAAAAGATATATACAAATATACAGCCTTGGCCATAAGTATTGAGCACCCAGGTTAATTTGGAGTTCTTTGAAGAATATTAAATTAAAATAAATTAAAGCAACTTGCACAGGTTTATTATGTTTATTATTAAGAAAAATCAATATTTAGTTGGCCCACCCTTTGCTTTAATTACAGTAGTAATTCTTTTGGGTAGAGAGCACACCAGTTTCTTACAATCTTCCGGACTTATAGCGTTCCATTCTAGGCGCAAGCGATCCTTTAACTTGTCTTTTGACTTCATTATGTGACGCCTAACTTTTCGCTTTAATATACCCCATAGATGGTCTTTGGGGTTCAGATCAGGCGATTGAGCAGGCCAGTCCAAGAGTTCAATCTGATTTTCCCTGAACCAAGCGTTTATGTGGGCAGCTTTGTGACAGGGTGCGTTATCCTGTTCGAACTTAACGCCGACCATGCTTGTATCGCCAAAAAGTGAGGAGAAAGAGAGCCGTAATGCAGATTCTAGAACGTTTATGTTTATTTTGTAGTTCATACGTCCTTCACAAACCAACATTTCTCCAGTTCCAGAAGCGCTCAGACAGCCCCAGACCATACGACAGCCGCCACCGTGTTTTAGGGTCGGTACCACACAGTATAGATTAAATTCTTCACCTGTCCGGCGACGGTCAGGTCACACCCGGTGTACCAAAAATCTGTGAAAGTGTGAAGAAATATTGTAGAGAAATCGCTTATTCTAATCAAATTGTTGAAAATTGACCTCAAAGTTTGATTCGTCTGACAACACGATAAAACTTTGGTGTTTTCGAGCCCACTCATATCGTGCCTTTTTTTTTTCAGAGAGCCACGGCTTCTTCCTGGCTTTACAGCCTTTTAGACCAGCTTGCTGCAGCCGTCTACGAGTGGTCCGAGCAGATATTATGTTATTAAAATCTTGTGACAACTCAGCAGCGAGGTCTGATGAAGTTTTCTTCCTATTTCTTAACGACTCTCTCAATATTTTACGATCCTCACAGTCTGTCGTGATTCGTTTGCGTCCGGTTCTGGACCTAAACGTCCTAAACTAACGTCGCTTTTTTTTGGCATATTGAAACAATATCACTAAACACACACAAATCTAAACACCAAAAGCGCACTAGATTACCGAATGTATCCACAGTGAGCGAAAGCAGTGAACTAAGAAATAACTAGAGAAATTAAAAAATAACAAATTTTATTGCAACAGATGTTTTATCGGTAGCTTTGACGTAAGTCATCCTTTTTAATATTTTTTAGAGGCTGACAAAAGACTTCATAAACAGCAGGATTTATTCACTGTTATAGTTATCGCACACATGCAAAATTTGTAGGGTGCTCAATACTTATGGCCAAGGCTGTATATTGGCGGAGGGCGGAAAGGCGCTGTTTGCCCAGGGGCGCATTCAAAGCTAGGCGCGGCCCTGACGACATGGGTTCCAATAATTCCACCCCACACGTTGAGAGACCATCTGTATTGACGATTAACGGTTCTAAATAGATTAGGCTTTTCATCACTATAATAATGGTAATTATGTCTGTTTACCAACCCATTGCTATGGAATGTTGACTTGTCTGAGAATAGCACAAAGTCAAAGAAATCTTCATCGTCTCCTAATCTCTCTCGAGCCCATACACAAAATTCTAATCGTCGATGGTAATCTGCCTATAGGAGTTCCTGGTGCAATTGCAGGCGAAATGGATGAAATTTGTGGTTCTTCGCTTTGTTATTATTGTATTAATCTCTATTTTTCGCTGACTGGTGTACGAATCTCTCTCAATAATCGATTCGATAACAGCGTATTCATTTTCTTCCTGTCCGGTAACAGGTTTTTGCCGAACATGGTACAAACGAACGTTTGTTTGTATGATGTCTGTTTGGATACGTTTGCTCATAAACTCTCCATGCTAATAAACAATTTTCTTCACGTTCTCCAATTACTAAGATCATATCAATTCGCTCTTGTTTCGGGTAAGTTTTCATTTTAAATAAATAAATAAGAAAGCAATTAAACCTCGAATAATAATAAAAAAATAATGTTGTCATGTCAAAGCTACTTTGATTTCACCAAATTTTTAGTACATAATCGCCAATTAAAACACTAAATTGACTTTTACAAAGAAACTATAAGAGTTAGGTATAGGGAACCTTAATAACATTTAAAAGAGAAATAAAATTAAAATCGATTGACTATGTTAGATACCGGATGTTCTATTTCAAATAAGCAAGTTATTGAGCATTAATGGTACCCACAATTAAAGGTAAGATTTTAACCACCCAGAAAGCATTTTTATTTCAGCATTACAGCTGCTTGTTTTTAAAAGCTGCACATTTTCGCAGTCTATATCATGGCCGGTATTCACAAAATGGTCCGCTAATGCGGATTTAAATACATTCTTGTTTCTAATACAGAAATTATGTTCTTTAGACCATATGTCAATACTTCTACGTGTTTGACATACATAACACATGTTACAATTCTTACAATTAATTTTGTAGATACCGGATTTCTTTAAGTTATTTATTTATTCTGTCTTTTTGAGTAGGTTTTGAAGAGTAGAAAAGTTTGAATATACCAAAGTTAATTTAAATTTTTTAAACAAATTCGGGAATTTATTTTTCCATATTTAGGTAAGTTTTACGTATCTTTTGTTTGTTAATTCTTCTTTGTCAATTGTGGGGATTAATTTTGTATGTGTAGCCAACATATCTTTTTGCTTAAATTTTTTATATTTCTGATATATAAAACCCGGACCATAACCATTAATCTCAGCAATCCTATATATAAAATCTAACTCAGTCTTAAAATGTACTTCATTCAAAGGTAAACTGAATTGTCTGTGAAACAAACTATTGAATACAGAGTGCTTGTATTCGTGGTGTGTGATCGAATCGTTTCTTATATAATTATTAGTATGGGTTTTCTTTCTGTACACATTAAAACCTAAGACACCTGGTCCATTGTTTAAAATTAAGATATCCAAAAAGGAAGTTTACCGCCCGTCTCCAATTCGTATGTGAAGTTAATTGAATCAAATTGGGAATTTAAGATATTCAAAAAATTCTTTATATCAAAATCCTTTTTGACAATGGCAAAAACATCGTCAACGTACTTGTACCAAACATGTGGAAATTCTGAATGCTCAGTATGTAATTTGTATTCTAAATTATTAAGAAAAAGGTTAGCAAGAAACGGAGATAAAGGGTTACCCATCGAAGTTCCAAATGTCTGTTTATAATACTATTCAGCTATTCAGATCCATACATATCTTGGTTAGTTTTTGATATTCTTTAATTTCCGCGGTTGGTATGCAATTCTCTTCTAAAATTTTTTGTAACAACTAAGGTAGTATCTATGGGTATGTTAGGAAATAATGATATAACGTCAAAAGAGATCAACTTACCACCTTTTTGTAGGCCAAAATCTTTTATTTTACTTACTAGAATGAGTTAACGGTGAAATTTTAGGTTTAGCGTCTATGGTTGCTTGGGACGTAATGACTCTTTGAATTCATGTTTGACACTTATTAAAATATGTCTTCGTTGTCACTTTAAACGCGAAGTTTAAGAAATCGAAACTCATTTTCTCCAAGAGTTATGTTTAAAAGTATGATATGGTTGCAGAAATATTGACGTTGAAATCTTTAGAAAAGTGTAAACGCTGTATAACGCTAAATAGGATGTTTTATGCAAACAATTTAGCGAACTTATTTAGAGCATATAATTATATGAAAAAGTAAAATATTAGCTCTGTTGTAATTTTGTTTAGTCCACAGAATTTTGCAAAAGTTTAGGATTAGGTATATTCGTGCAAGTAAACCGAAAATTGACGTTTATGATTACTGATTATGGCACTTTTACGTCAACAAAATTCTATTTTATGACTTTGAATAAATATACACTGCTGGCACGTTTGAAACTTTGAAGGCGTCTATAAGTAATGTATTTCATCGAGCAGCGATGCCATATCCGTATCATGGATCACCCGCGACAAATGCAAGTGGGAAAAGTGCGTTGGTGGGGTAAAGAGAATACCACAGCAGGCGTAGCAGTTACTAGCACTAGCCTTAGTATGCTCGTAACAGCGTTGGTTTGCAGTTAGAGCTAGTTGGATATTCATATCGTATTAAAATATTTTATATTGGCGTTATTCAAGTCTTACTTTAAAAATATCCTTTGTTGGAATTTAAAATTTAATTTACAGTATTATTTTCTACTATTTTTGAAATCTATTATTATTAGACTCATTATCTTGGTATCTTTAATACAATGTAATAACACATCCATTTTTTTGTTTTGTGTGCTACTATTATTAAGCTTTTTACTTTGATTTAGCATTATTGAAAGCGTATTCTAATAAATTGCTGTCTCTGAATGTAGTATTGTCTTTTTTTCTAATCTGCTTTATAATTCTTTCGTTTACTTGCGAATATCAATCAATGATTAATTAAATACACAATAGTAATTCCTTTACTTAATGTGTCGCATTTTTCACGCAATTTATGCGCCATGCTTTTTCTTCGACAATGTCATCAAACGTCAAACATCAAAGCGATACCAGTAGACACTGGCTCCTTGTCTCGTACGTCGTACTAGCTGTTCATATGTATATATAAGTATAACGCTGTGGCAACTGTGTCGATATTTTACATTACTAGTAGGATTCAAGCTCTCTCGGGGCCGACAGTGTATAATAAATTTATATTGATAACGCCAAAACACGAGCTCTCTAAGAAAAAACTTCAACAGCTTTCTAGTAATTTTGGCAAATCTACATACAATACATAAAAAATTCAATTTATTTCCAATAGTTTTAGCTTAGTATGTAAGTTAAATTATCAAATTATTTGGTTAACATTACGATGACCCTGCCCTTCTTATTACCATATGGCCGATAGTCAGTGATATAGGCGGAGATATGTAGCTTCCCCATTCATTTGCCGAAAGTATTCGAACTTTGATTTGCATATACATTCTACATATTTCCTAGTATATGACAAAGTTGTTACTTCATTATGCATCTCATATTAAGATGTCAAGAACTTGATAATTACTAATACATTTAGATTTCATTTTGCAACAACTTATGCTGTAACTTTCTTATTTCTATGTAACCGATATATGTGTTTACGAATTATGTAAGAAACTTGTATAAATACTGGCGTTCCAGTTTATTTCATAAACCTTCTCTAAAGCTCTTAACAATAAGTGCAAACTTGATTTTAACTCAACCAAATCACTTAGATGTCAATATATAATTTTAATAAAAAGATTTTAGATCACAAGCAAAATTTACATGCAAACGGTTGAATAATTTATAATAGTTTTATCTCAGGCTAAAATATGTACTTACCTTACATCAGGTAAATTATGTCATCTGAATGCTTTAATTACAAAAGTGTTTTATTGCGACGAATTTGAAAAACTTAATAAATAAAGTAAATTGATAAGGCGCTTTTTTATACGGAATATATTCAATACTTTATTATTCAAGAGTGTTATTGCTGATGTGACCCACTTAGTTCTGCTACCAATTGTGATATTTTTATTTGTACTATTTCCTCGAATACGAAATTGTTGGATATTGTATGTTACAATAATTGTCTAATGATCAAAACCAACACAGTAACAGTGAAAATTAAGAAATGAACTAAAAATTAGACGCTTAAAATCTATCATCATCAACTAAGTGGATTACAGCAGTATCTGACATTTATTATGTGCATCAGTTTGTGACCAGTATCTAATTATTTTAATTAACCAATGGATATATTATTCTAACTGCAAAAAACGTAAATGTATAAAACGGAAAATCATTTATGTGTCCAAATATCTCGTATTTTATATTTAGGTATTTCTGGGCTGCGATAACAGCTACACTAGCAGGCATACTCTGTGCATGTTCTCTCTGGAGACGGCTCAATTCCAACTTATTTTGCTGCAGAGATTCCGCTAGAGACGAGCGTGCTTCGGAGCCCGATTCAAATGGTTCGTGTTACAACCCGCCCCAATACAGCAGATGTAATAGTTTTTACCAGGCGCCTCCACCATACTCAGAGGTAATTTTTTCTGAACGTTCGTATTGATTCTAAGTCTACGTTAATTTAATATTGATACTTATGATTATTTTATAATTATTTAAACATGCTATTTTATCTCTTTGTCATGCTGCTGTTTGAATATTAAGTGCTGACTATTCCGTACTTCAAGGTTATCTAAAAAATCATTATTGTTACTTCATAAAACATTTACTTATCATGATATTTACGTTGACGATTTTAAGATTTTTTAATGTCATGTTAATTATTAATTATTATTGCATTCTTTTAGAGTCTGTGATTTAAGTTTGTTTATTTAAATTGTAATTATGTTCCATTGTCTATTTTGAGTTTGCAGTCTTCCATGCAATTGTTGTACGTAAAAGTTTCAAAATCGCTACTTCATTTTTGTGTGTATTTATAGCAGAAGTTTTCAAACATTTAAAGTTCTAATAAGTTAATTTTTTGTTTCTGAAGACTTAATGTAATGAATTATCTTTATCAAAGTACGAGTATCTATTAAATTCTATGAAATATTAGTCTTTACTTTACTCAAGACATATTTCAAATTTTATTTACTATTACAATTACTACAGCTGACTTAGTTGGATTTAAGTGAACTTTATATCAATCTATATCATTGAACAACAAGTAGCTTTGATCATACGTGTGTGAGTTTTCCATAGGTGCTACTAGTCGAGTATTGTTATGTGTACTATTATTGAAGTAGCTACTTATTTAAACAATATAAAAAATTTTAATTTAGATTTTTTCTCGTAGTTTGCTATGAGAATTTGTCATTTACATTTCAATTTCAATAAGAGTTGCCATTTAGGTATTTTTGTTGTTCTTCATTCACACCAAATTTTACTTCGACTGGTTTGTTTGATTCACGTCACTTGAATGTTGTTCTATTTGAAAGCGCTCTTCCATTTACTTGTAAATAATGTACAAGTTATTATAAAAAGAAGCGAAGAAATTATTAATTTAATTTATTAGGTACATTTTTATTATAAACCTTACAAGTTTGTATCAAAATCAAGCGATGCATTTAATGAAAAATATTATTAACACAAAATCAAACAAAATATTATATACATACTATGAGATTTGTGTATTAAAAAATCCAGAAGTAAATATATACACAAACACAAGGATATTAAATAACATGAAAAAATGAGAAAACTGAAAGCTCAAAAAGAAGTTCTTCACTGGGTCTCTTGGTGCTGAAGTAGAACACTAAACACTTTAACCCACTAAATACCAAACAAGTTTTAAACACCAACGCGTTTCAACAGCAATGCTGTCATTATCAAGGCGATAATAAAACTAAAAGCAGTTTTGTGTTTTAGTTAAAACTTGTTTGGTGTTTAGTGGGTTAAAGTGTTTAGATCTCAAAAAGAAACAAATAAAATATCACAAATGTTCGATATGTTGGCCATTTTGGTCTGAATATTGAATTATGTAGTCTTTTCTGTAGTTCTGTTGTTAACACCTTCTCCATAGTATAGTAATTAAAATTTCTAAATGATATTTCGATTTTATTGATTAATTAACGGATCGATGGCCGCAGTGGTTAGGCGGCTTACTATTGTTGTGAGAGGACGATAGGTGCCGGGGTTCAATTCTCTGGAGGGACGGTGACATTTTTTCAGAGAGTTTAATCCCGGATCGACTTGTCATTCGCTGTTGGGAGCAAAGTGATTAGCAGCGCGGCATCATAAAAGGCGATATGATGCTGTCACAAAGCCATTTAAACACAAGTTACACACACTAAACTACACCGCAAGAGTTGCAGTGATAGCTAGACAAGTAATACAGCTTACGGAGTCACTGCAACTAAGCACCCACCACACATAAAAAAATTCTGCTTTTACTGTTACATTTTCTTTAAATAACTCCATGCAAACAAATCCAATGGAGTTAGGTCAAGAAACCTAGGTGGTCTTTTAGAGAGAAGACTATCGATCTTCAAATATCTGGGTTAATTGCGACTAATGTTCAGCGGCACCATCTAGTTGATACCACCAATCACTGTATTCAACGAGCGCAATCGCATCCAAAAATGTTGAAACGGTGTATCTCTTAATATTTCCAAGTAGCCATCGCTTGTCAAGTATTCAGCATATAATTATTTATTATAACGTTTTTTATTATTGTGAAAACGTTATCACCAAATGTACATTTATGATTTACGGCCCAAACAGCATGAGGATTTTACCCAATGATGTAAATTTTGTCTGTTTATCGAACTTTCCATTGTAAATTTGTATTCTTCAGTCCAAATAATTTTCCTTAAAAAAATTCTTCCTGAATCTTTATTACCATAAATTCACAAAATTCAATTCACTTAATATTGTCTCCTTGTGTAGTTCTTGTAATAAGTAATTGAAACGAGCATGGTATTTTGTGGCGATAAATGGAACTTTCTGACAGTCCGATATCAGCTGTAGCGGCTAAACTTGGTCCTGACTTAGTGAGATTTGGTGTAAATGCAAAGCAATAAAAATGTCACTCATTTGACAATTCTTCCCCAAATACCTTTTAATCTTTGAAAGTAACTGAATTGATGGCTAATGTTTGCACACCCTGTACAAATTTTGTTGAAAGTCATGACAGTTCACCACGACCATTTACTATCTTTTGCAGAAGTTTTATATCTTACGGTTCAAAGCACTGTCCAATACTAATTTTCTTTAAGATGGTGTAATAGCAAAATATTAAAGGAAATTGTGAATATTTTAAAAATAGTTGAATTTAGGTATAGAGTATTAATACAAAATATTTGAAAATAATGCGTAGAATCGATTGAAAAAATTGAACCATTGAATTTAAAATAACGAAGTTATTCCTTCCGCTATAACCGCAAGTCTGATGTGGTTGAAAATATTTTAAAACAATAGAACTAATACTACAAATGCGAAAACCCCGAACAAACCCCAAAACCTTCATAATAGAGACAAGGAACTTGGAAGCCATCAATATCAACATTATTTTAAAGCTGTCTAAATTCTTGGGGAAAAATATATACAACATAGTTTTTAATTTTCGAAATACTATATCCCAACTCATTTGTAATAATAAATACCAAATAAGTTATCTGTAGTACCTGTGTTTAGAGCTAGCTAGTATATTTTTAGAGTTGCTATATTTGCTATTGTTTTACTAAATCAGTTTTATGTGACATTCGAACTTAAATTTTGTTTATAACGAACTAATTGTTACCTTCAAAATTTACATGCTATTAATGATGCAAATTAATGAATATACATATACATAAATATAATGTATACGAGTATTATGTTTTGTATTTTTAAATATTAGGTACATATATGCTGCAATAGAAGACAAGGCATAATTTTTATAGTGCCGCCAGAAAACTCTGTATTTTTATCTGTGAAGGATTAATTTCAACTACGTACAAAATGATGACGTAGCACTGAACATTTCTTTGGTTTTACTACTTATTTACTTGTTTCAGGTTACTTCTAAGCCAGATTTGTATCCTCTTGTGATTAATTGTAATGGAGATGGTGTTTTAAAAAATACTGGAACCCCGACCGGATATCTTATGGTCCAATATTTTAGAAACTTTTTAGTTAGACCAGTAGGTAAGCATTAGGGACATATGGACATATTTATAGTTAACTTTACCTATGAAGTTAGTAAAAAGTAATAAAGTTTGTTGTTTTGCCTAGGATCGCTGTCGACTACAAGTACAATAGATTCATTAAATTCAAGTTTCATTTGCAACGCTACAAATGAAGTAAGTTTTATTTATACTTGTGTTAGATTAGAAAGTAAAACCTATCTTGTTATTTATATGCCGTAAATAGAAAATGCGTATTAGCATTCAAAACATTTTGTATAGTTGAAGGACATCAACAGAAATTAAAACTTACTAAAGACCTACATTTCTCATGGAGTTTATCCCGTATGAGAATTTACGGTAATGCATGATATCAATTAACAGATAATTTAAAGGTACACTTACAAAGTACTACCGTCGGATCAAAAATGAGAAAATCTTTAACGCAGCTCTACTTTAATAATAAACGAAAATGTACCACTTTTGCATAATGAAAATAATACAAGAAAACATATGTACGTAATAGCTGAAACTACATAGTGAGCATAGAAAAGGATGAATTTATTTATAATATATAATAAGCCTTTTTTTTAATAATTTAGTCACAAATTATTATTATAAAATTCAATAGAACACTTTAGACAAAGCCTCGGTTTCACTTCTGCCTTTACATGAATACCAAAATACCTACCTATCCATTTTAAATGAAATCATTTCATGGATACTTCTAAACCTTAAGGTTATGCTCTTGTTCTTTAAATGTTGGTTGTGTTGAAATTAATTTTGTTACTGCAATGTTTCTAAAAAGAACATAATACTTGCATACTTCTAACCTCAAATGCGTTCTTCAAGATACTGTTTAGTTGGCTCAATGCATACATTTTCACAATGAGTTATTATATAACATATATTATTATATTATTGTATGTATATTATTATTATTATAATAAAGTAATTATCGTCCGTCCTGTATAATAAAAAGATAAAAATGTATTGGGGATTTCGGTCTGTAGGTAAAGATAAAAACTCAAACAGTTCATTACTCAATATTTCATCATAATTTATTACTTCTTCAGGAGTGCTGCAAAACATTGTTGAAATTAACAATAGGTACCTCAACAAAAAAATACAAATTTTACTTACAACTAAGTTAACCTATGGTCAGAAAAATACATTCACAAGGAACAGAACAATATCACCATCTTATACACATGTATAATATAATTAAATATTTGAATTTACTGCCATCTTAGGTTGGGGAAATAAGAAGAATAATGTGGTGACAATAAAGCATATAAGTAGGTACATAGATAGAAGTGTATGTCTTGATTCATTATGAAACAAACAAAAGGCAACATCAAACAACACATATTCGACTTCTGAACTTCAATAAGATTGCAACATATACCTAATATATGTACACATCAAATCTACCTATTTATGCACACACATTAATTTTAAAATAAGATAAGGTGGGTTTTATTTTTAAGACATTTTTAAAGTGTTTGATAGACATAACTCTAATTTATTGTTAATTTCCTAAATTGATTTTCATTTTTGATATAACAATATTTATATATTTTGATTATAAAATTTATGAATTCTTCGATTAATTTATTTATTTATTAGATTTAAGGAATATTCATTTCTAATGACATATTGGTGCTTATTTTTAAAATTCAGATTCTTTATTCTGTGCTTGTCAACTCAGTTCCTTTATCTAGCGAACCAATAACAACACTTTTTTGACGAGCATTAAAATTCATATGTAGATCAGAACGCAATAGCTTAACATACCATCTAGTTTCTATTTTATCTGGTTTTATTATATTTAAGAAATTGATGGAACTGCTACATTATTGTAAAAATAAAAAATCTGATGACTAGGGATTGATGCGATCCATGTATCTTTTATAAAAGATCAACACCTCTCACAATTTTTTTCCAAAGGGAAACCAGTAAATTTCTCTATCGTTGACTAATGCCTATTTATACTTATTTAACACAAAGGTGCTTGGTACTTGGTGAAATTATTTACGCTTTGTATCACTTCCGGTTTACTGGAAGCAACTTTCTTAATTTAAAGAACATGGTATATTTTTTATGAGTTTTTTAGATCCCGCATGCAATTCTGCATCTTATTAAAGTACCTACCTTACACACAAAATCAATTGTTTTCGAGTTGTTGAGAATTTTTTATTTTTCATTTTTACGATCAAAATTCCTCAAAACTTACGTTAACCAATCATCCATACTTACCCTGTCGCATGTAAAAAAGGTCTGTCCTTTCAAATTCTGCAATAAAAAATGCGGGGTTATATTTAAAAAATGACGATGAAATCATATTTATTTTTGATACATTCTGTATATTTTAATCTCACGTAAAAAATCTCTAAACTAAAAATACAAATCAATGAGTGCAAGGTTTTTTTTTAAACCTTTTGATTGATTTTATCCACTACTTTATGAATGCACTGTACTTATATTATCAGGTAAATTTTATTTATGCTTTGGACCATATTATTTCAGTTAGGTTTTGCAGATAAAGGGACAATTAAATATTTGCCAACGAAGCAAATGCTTTTCATTATATACAGAATGTTTCCTAAGTAATCTAAAATATTATATGGGGCGCTTCGTCACTCAATTTTAAGACGAAAAGTTCATTAAAACATGTGTGATAAGTCTTGTCGTTAATGAGATACATGGTGTTGAATTGTTTGTAATAAATCAGCTGTGATTGTATTTGAAATTAATTTTTTAGTATGCATTCATCATAAACCAATTAAAACACACTCATAAGCGTGCATAATCGGGCCTTTTTCGCACGGCGTGCGTATTTGCTTGGTAACAGCCAATCCCAAGCGTTTAATAGTCCAGTGAAATGTCAGGAAATGTCAAATGACATATAGGTACATGTCATGTATTGAAATTATTGATTTGATTTCTTCTATAATTAAAATTATTGTTGCATTTATACTAAAAAATATCATATGACACTCGTGCATAATTAGCTTTTAAAATACTCGCAACGTTAAAGCCACTCCGCTTCGCGTCGTGGCTTTAAACTCGTTACTCGTGCTTTAAAAGCTTGATTATGCACTAGTGTCATAATATACTATTTCCTGGTGACGCTACTGGTTTTTAGAAGTAATACGAAAAACATGCTTATTATAAGTGACGTTTGAAGTAACGTTGACAACTGTGTCAAACCTAAAAACCAACGCAAACAACGAACAATAAATTTTTAATAATACGATCTTTTTGTGTTAAGTTAACAACGATGCCTGTATTTACTAATGCTGAAATGGCTAATATGCACTTCTTGTATGGATTAGCTAATGGTAATGCCTTAGAGGCTAGACGTATGTATGCCCAGCGTTATCCTAATAATCGTTTACCATGTTCAGATACGTTTACTAAGCTACATATTCGTTTACAAGAAACTGGAACTTTTGCCAAATCAAAGAATATTATTGGACGACCCAGAACTGTGAGAACTCCACAATTGGAAAACCAGATTCTTCAAATAATTGATCAACATCCAGAAACGAGTACCAGAAAAATTGCTGATGAACTAAATGTTGGTAACAGAACTGTTTGGTATATTTTAAAAGATAACTTATTGTATCCATATCACGTTCAACGTGTACAACATTTGCTACCTACTGACTATCCGCTTCGCATACAGTATTGCCAATGGATTTTAAATAAAATAACAAACAATCCCAATTTCGCTGCCGATATTCTGTTTACGGATGAAGCCAACTTTTCAAGACATGGCATTATGAATTTTCATAATGACCACATATGGGCAAATGTAAATCCACATGCCATAATTGTAAAAAGATTTAAACAAACATTTTCGGTCAATGTTTGGCTTGGCATCATCGCAGATTATTTAATAGGACCATTTTTCCTTCCTGCACGGTTGACCGGTGCGACATACCTTCATTTTCTAGAAAATGAACTTCCAGTTCTTTTAGAAGATGTACCTCTTATTATTAGAAGGCGTATGTGGTTCATGCATGACGGAGCTCCTCCACATCTTTCATTGATTGTTCGCGAGTTTTTAAATAACGTTTTTCCAGACCATTGGATCGGACGAGGATCTCTACACCCATGGCCCCCTAGATCACCGGGACACAATCCTCTGGATTTTTGTGTGTGGGGATATTTAAAATCGCTCATACACAACACCGATATTAAACGTACAAGATCTTCAAAATCGTGTCATATAAGGCTGTAATCTTATTCGTAGCAAACCTGGTATCTTCGAACGTATTCGGCAATCAATTAGACATCGAGCAGATGCTTGCATTTTAGCTGCAGGTGGACATTTTGAACATATGCTCTGAAATATAATATTTTTTCTTTATATTTAACACATTTTGTTGCTTCTAATAAAATAATAAAACACCCTGTATCTCATTAACGACAAGACTTATCACACATGTTTATATGAACTTTTCGTCTTAAAATTGAGTGACGAAGCGCTCCATATAATATTTTAGATTACTTAGGAAACACCCTGTACAGGTGTCTCAAAGAAACAGTTCGTTAGAAGTTTATAAAGTTCTGGCGTTGATTGAACGAATACATAAAGATGCGCAACCTATGACAGTTGACAGAAATTTCAGATCCCATTAAATGCAAATCTCCATTTGATGAGATCTGAAATTTTTGCCAACTGTCATAGGTTGCGCATCTTTATGTATTCCTCCAATCAACGGTTCTAGCCACAATATAAATGTGAAAATTCAGAATTATCGATTGTGTACTTTTCAATTAAAATATTGTTAGATTTTTAACGCTTTCGGTAATACCAGAAGTCGCCGCCTACTTTGTTATTTTTAGTTGAACACCCTGTATATTGTTACATGTTTGGATTTACCTATTTTTAAGTTTTATAAATACCTTTACTTTTGCAATTTGATTTGTCATCAGCTCTCAAAAAATCAATTTTTTTACTTTTTTTATGCAACTGTATTAGTATATTAAAGTATGAGTGGATAATAGGGTTATTAAAATACGCGTGAGCAAGGTAACTTGACGTGTCAACCACGCTAGAGGCGTGGTTGACATCAGTTGACACGTCGAGTTACCGTGACCTTCTGGCGCCCCTCACCTAGTTTTACTCTTGAAGAGTTTGAGTAAGTTGTATATATAGTGGTTGATTTCAGACATAGGATAAATAACGGCGCGAAGGGGCAAGGGGTACGAAAATTCGCTACCATCTATCGTCATGAAATGTTTATATGTACACTGAGAAAAGATGTGTTGAATTAACAAAAAAGTGGGCATTCAACCAAAAAATGTAGGTTAAATACAGTCAAACAAAATTTTTACTTCAAATAACAAATCAAGTGTATAAAATAAATTATGTTGCTTTAATAATATTGCTAGTTTTCTGTTTTGTTAAAGGAAGAGATATGTATATGTTGTATGTATGTATGTATCAAAGAGATACCTTACGATAACAAACCAAAATTGTTGTTTTTTTTTTTTTTTTGTGAGGGGAAACCGCTTGGCAGCGATGCGTGGGTTCAATACGCATCGATAGTGTCGGGCGCTACTCCGACTAAAACCCCTCTTTTGACCTTCTCTGACACTCTGGAAACGTTGTATAACATACCTTCAGAGTGCCAGTGGATTCTATGATGTTCCCAATTATTATATGCGTTACACCCTTCCTTGTCTTTGCCACTCCTCGCGCTCCTTCTTTGTCATAATATTGGTGACCATATTCTGAATGCATTCCCAGTTTTCCTTACTCTCTATCATTTTTTTAATCATGTTTTTTGGTAATACTGGTCCCAGTGTGTCAGGGATTGGTTTTCTTAGATTATCCCATCTTCCACATTCAAAGATAGTGTGCTCCACTGTATCCTGCCTCGAACAATATATACATGCATCCGTCACATCGTTACCAAACCGTTTAGCATACTCTCTAAAAGTACCGTGCCCAGTCAGAACCTGTGTCAGATGATAGTCTGTTTTACGATGTTGACAGTTGGTCCAGGTCTTGATGTCCTTTATCAGTTTTTTAGTCCATTGGGCTTTGCCTGTCTCGTTCTCCCATCTGTGTTGCCATGTCTCCCACATGATCTCGTTTGCACGTGTACAAGCTATTTGGCCACCATTTTCATGTACATATTGTCTTTTCTCGACTTGTAGGTCTATGGGTGGTATACCTGTGATGACTTGCAGTGCTATTGTGGATGCTGTTCGATATGCCGAAGATATTCTTAATAGAACCTTTCTATGTGGTTTTTCTAACATGTTCCGGTGTACCATCTTATCCACTGCTGTATGCCATATGGGCGCCCCGTAAAGCAGAATGGAGTGAGCAACTCCGCTCAGTACCATTCTTTTATAATAGTTTGGACCTCCTATATTTGGCATTATACGAGCCAACATTGTCGCCCTTTTTTCAGCTTTCTGAGAGACCCGTTTTATGTGTTCGCCGAATGTGAGCCGCTGGTCAACAGTTATCCCCAGATACTTTATGCTTTTAGTCGGTGCAATTTTTGTAGTTCCCACAGTAAATCGTATATGTTCTCTTTTACGTCTACCCTTCATGATGATGGCCTCGATTTTTTGCGGTGCTAGACATAGTTTATTCTCCGTCATCCAATCTGTTATACGTCTCAGGTTTTCGTTCACATTTGTGACGAGTGCATGCTCATCATTCGCAGTTATCACCATTGCGAGATCATCGGCGTATCCTATTGTGTAGACCTTTCCAGTTAATTTTAATTCCAACACATCATCATAAAGAATATTCCATAATGCAGGGCCGAGAACCGATCCCTGCGGAACCCCCGCTCTGTTTTGCAATTCGACCTTCCTTGTTATTTGGAGATGCCGTTCATCCAAGTAGCTAGATATTATTTTAATTAGGTATCCAGAGATGCCTCTTCTATTCAGTTTCTTGATTATAAGATTCCAATCGGCAGAATTGAAGGCATTTTGTACGTCAAGTGCTATCATAGCACACCATGTATCTTTACAGTTCTTCACTATATTTGTAACTGTTTCTACCGCATGTATCGTAGATCTTCCTTTTATGAAACCAAACTGGTTTTCAGATAAGCCCCCTTTCACTTCTATCTCATCCAACAGGCGTAATCTAATTAATCCCTCGTATAATTTACTTAGGGTATTCAAAAGACAGAGTGGTCTATAAGATGTTGGAATTCCGGGGTCCTTATCTTTCTTTAACAGAAATATCACCTTTGCCATTTTCCATTCTTGCGGGAATTCCTGTGTCTCCAACAAAGCATTCATGACCGCTAGAATCCAATCAGGGACAGTCTTAACTACCAATTTTATGGCTTCTGGAGGAATCCCATCTACACCAGGTGCTTTCCCGGATTTCATATTATGTGCTACGTTTTCTAATTCTGCAACTGTAAACGGTATAGTCTCCTCCACTGTTCTCAGTTCACGTGCGCAGTTATTATTTCCAGGGAACAGTTCTTGTATTATAGATTTCTTAAAGTCGACCGACAAGTCACACGGTGCCACATTTTTTAATTCTCTCATAGCGATTTTGTACCCAGCACCCCAGATATCGTCCTCAAGTTCTTTGCAGAGGTTTTTCCAATGGTTCCTTTTAGACTGATTTATGAGCTTCCTCAGATCTTTCTTTTGAATTCTATACAGGTCCTTGAGTCTTTGTTTCTCCTCGTTTCCAACATTTGGGTTTTTCGCTATTCGAGTAAGTTTCCTTCTGGTTACTATACATGTAGTCCGTTTTTCATTGATGGTTGTATTCCACCAGTATGGGGTTGGTAACCTCCTATTTATTCCCTTAGTTATGCTCCCAATATACGCATCATTTATTACTTCCGTGCATTTTTTATACGATTTTCTTTGTTGGAGGTTCATTTCGGACACTTTTTGTTTAATTCGAGTACAGAAAGCGCCTCAGTCATTTATAGTTCTTTCTTTTCCTGTACCGTTCTTAAGAATTTTGATACCCTTTATTTCAAAATAAATATACGCATGCTCCGTTAGTGTTTCTTTCTCAAGAACTTTCCATTCACTAATGGTTTTAGCAAGTTTTTGTGTAC
This sequence comes from Holotrichia oblita, assembly GCA_023690525.1. Taxonomy (NCBI): domain Eukaryota; kingdom Metazoa; phylum Arthropoda; class Insecta; order Coleoptera; family Scarabaeidae; genus Holotrichia; species Holotrichia oblita. The sequence continues at coordinate 86,445,417 of CM043019.1, read as the reverse complement.
TGCAAGTTACGTCGATATAAGACTGGCTTGTTCCTCGTATGAACGTCGGCTCCGTTTCAGTATTGTGTACGACCAGGTTTAGGGTGGACATCCATTCGGTCCAATACTTTCCGCGTTTATCCGTTATCGGCGAACCCCACTGTATGGACTTAGAGTTAATATCCCCCAGTATGATACATTCCTCTTTCCTTCGACTTGCGGAACCCATTATTTCATCCACTTTGTTTTCATATTCCCTCATTGATATGTTAGGGGATATGTAACAACAGTATATCGCACCACAGTTAATACGAAGGTACACGTATCCCTCGCTACGTTCTACTTTTCTAACTTCCACCTTTTTGTTTGTAAATATTATAGCTACATTGCTTTGTATGTCTTTAATCCATTCACTGCCACTCACTATATTTTTGTTTGGTTCACTTACTATTAGCATGTCGATGTTACTTTGTTTTGCGGTTGCATAAGCCAGATTATGCGCAGCCCGCCCCCGTCCCAGATTTGTTTGTAGGATTTTCATCTTGTAGGCTTCTGAGAATCATTCCCTCGTTTAGTTTCCACTGTTGCATTTGTGGATGCAGCTGCTCTGGTGTTGGTTTTAATTGCTATCGCTTTGGCTTTGTCTTCGATTATCCTTTTGTAGTGAGGACATTTCATGCGATCGGCTCTATGTCCTTCTTTTTTGCACGTGAAACAAAGACTTAGGTTCTGACATTCCCTGGCTCTATGGCCTTCCTTCCCACAGTTTAGACATGATTTGGATTTGTCATCGGCCTTGCACGTACTACTAACGTGTCCGAACTCTAGACACCGATAGCATCTGACTACGTAAACGCGCGGACGTACCCTGCAAGAAATCCATCCTATCTTTATGGTCCCTTGCCTGATCAGTTCCTTTGCATACACCTTCCCAAGTGCGACCGTGGCATTTTGACTGCCCCATTGGTTTGGTTTAAGTGATAAGACCTTGATTTCATCCGCCTTTAAGCCTCTGACACTCTCAGATATAGCTGTCATTAGTCCGGACCTATCGATATCTCCATCTATGTCTGTTATATGTAAGACGTCATCGTTGTTTCTAATCGTAATTTGCTCGTCCTGATTTAACTCTTGTGTGGTCTGTTTGAGCGCCTCTGCTTTCTCTTTACCCCTTTAACTTCCAGCAATACATCACCTGTAGTCGTCTTTTTAATAGTTTTTAATTTTACGCCAATTTGGTTCAGGTGCACACCGTTCTTTATTGTACGTAGAACGTCTGCATATTGTCTGCCATTGGATTTAACAATGACTTTCTCCGTCTGTTGTAGATTCCTTATATGCTGCTGGTTAGGTTTAGTTCTTTTATTTGTTCTTGTCGTTAAAATTTCTATATTTATCCCAGATCCGCGGAATACAAATTCCACACACTTTTTCAGATAGTCTACCTCCACATTTCCCAGAGCCGTAATCACAATAAATTGTTGTATTAAAAATATGTATAGATTATACGAACTGTTACATATCTTCTTCTCAATACTTACTTCTATTTAGAGAAACTATATGTTGGTGTCATGCTGACAAATAAGACGATTAAAACAATAAGAGTATATACTTACCTCCATGCACAACCTTGGTAGGGTTAAATAAAAATCTTGGATCGAGTCGGTCTTTACTTGATGTAAATCCATTTTCAATGTGAAATAAAACAACAAATGTTTCAGATTTACACTGTATTTAATAATAACGACAGCTGTTTCGCTACACTGTAGCTTCTTCAGGTTGAAGCTAAGAATATTAAAAGTAAAGCAAAAGATAATAATTTAATTTTCACACGGGCAGAGAAGGGGAAAACAGTGATAGCATTAAATAAAGTAGATTAAATATCAAAAACTAATCAATTTCTAGATCCAGAAAAATATATCGTAATCTAAAAAGACCCGACAATAGCCTTTCAAAAACAAATCATTAAGACGATTAGTAATTCATCTAGTCTGTTTAATATCAGTAATTATTATGAAAGACAGAAATTAAAAGTAATGAACCCACAACCACCGAAACTATATTCTTTAATCAAATTGCATAAAGAAAATAATCCAATTAGACCTGTTATTTTATATGTAAAGATATTACGTCACGTAGGAGTAACAGAGACGAATGAAATTTTGTATACGCACAGCTGATATTGTGTAGTTACACGATATTTGAAGTTCTTCTCTGTAACATTATACAGGGTGTTTAAAAACTTGTTGCTTATAAATAAGTTCAATCTGCAAAAAGTTTTTTTTTTTAATGGAAGGTATATATTTTCTTAGATATTCTGATTCTATAAAATATTCTCTTTTAATCCGTATTAGATGTTCCTATATCTAAAATGGAAGGTGAATAAGTTATAATGATTTAATTAACCTCCGTATCTAAAATGCTCAGATATGTCAATTTACAAAGCCAAGGGTGCTTAGCTTATTTGTTTTACATACTTACTTGTCACTTATTTTGACGTCAGTCATTTTAATTAGTTGTTCTCGCGTACACTGAGAGAAATAGATCTGCATGTAGGTACAATAATTAGCGTAAACAATGCGAGAATTTACTTTACAACAACCAAAAATTAACAATTTGTTACAAAACATATTGTTATGTTAGTATTTTTTTACAATTTCTATTTTACCTGTAATAACATTGTTTTCGCTTCTATGCAATACATTTTTTTCAGTATATGGTGTTATAATGGATTAGCATTGAGAATAGACCAAATCAAGTAGTCATGAATTTATTTATTGTGCAAAGTGAATGTAATCAAATAGTAAAATAATCGTATCGAACGTTTAGTGAAAGATACTAACATTTATAACCAATGGTCAGCAAAAACTTCTAAGATATAAAAAGTTTTAGCAACCGATTTGTTCATAGAACAAGAAGAACGGTATCAGTAAAAAAATAGATTATCTAAGAATTCTCGTAGAACAAACGGTATTTGAATAATCAACATAAAATAAATTTACACCAAAGGTGTAAATAATTAGAAATAACAAATTAGGTAAAATTAAAATAATAAAAAGATAATATAAAAGGTACAGTAGAAAAATTATAAAAACACCAATAATAATAATAACATGAATAAATATGTTATCTAAGTAGTTCTATATGGCAACCGTTTCTATTGAGACATTCTATATTCGGAGACATTGTAACTCTTCGAATAGCATCTGGTGTTATTTGCCTAAAGGATCCCTTATTCCTATAATTCAATGGGAAGAATTTCAGAAAATGCGATTAACAAAATGACAGACGTCAAAATAAGTGTCAAGTAAGTATGTAAAACAAATCAGTATTTTAGGTACGGAGACCAATTAAATCGTTGTAACTTATTCACCTTCCATTTTAGGTATAGGAACACCCAATACGGATTAAAAGAGCATCTCTTGTAGAATCAGAATATCTAAGAAATATATTTTCTTAGATATTATATATAGGTATATATATTATATATAGGTATATATTACCTTTCAATTTAAAAACTAAGTTACTTACCACAAGGATAATCGTTTTTCAAATACAAGGCTCCAAAAATTTTGTGAAACAATTTTGTCAATTTTGAAGTTTTGAAATTTGAAAACATGTAAAATATTTGATAAACAATTTTGTAAATAAAAAAACAGACATGTTAGGTTTTAAATTTTGACATTTTTTTAAACAATATGTTGAATGCAATGAAAATATATTAAAAAAATGTTTTTGTTTTTTAAACACATCAATTGGAAAACGATTTATAACTGGCCATACAAAGACACTTAATTGTAAGAGATCACAAAAAAGTGCTAGAGATTAATGTAAATCCTTGAATTTGATAAATTTAATTAAATTATTACAAATATTCGTAAAATTTGAATTTTGTATTAATATTACGCGAAAAATGTTTGATAGCTAAAACTTCAAGGCAAATTCTTTTAGTATAATTCGATTCATTAAAGAAAATTGTGACATCATTAAAATTTACAATGTGATCTTTGGCATACATACCAAAGATGTAGCCAAACCCCATTTTTTGGTATTTACCCGACTGTCAAAGTTTAAAATCTAACATGTCTGTTTTTTTTTATTTACAAAATTGTTTATTAAATATTATACATGTTTTCAAATTTCAAAATTGACAAAATTGTTTCACAAAATTTTTGGAGCCTTGTATTTGAAAAACGATTATCCTTGTGTAAGTTATTATTATTATTAATATTTTTAGAGCCTTGTATTTAGAAAAACGATTATCCTTGTGTAAGTTACTGGTTCTTGTTTTAAAAATTAATTAAGATTTATTATATATTATATATAGGTTTGAAAAAGGATTAAAATATACCCGAAACGTCACGTAAGAAACTACTGTTTTTCATTTAAATTAAAAGAAGAAACCCTAATTCTGCAGTAATTTCACGTTTTCAATTCTAGAACTGTCAGTGTCAGAACTGATCAAGTTTTAAAGTTAAACTTAAACTATATATGTACGAGGGAGCGTTTTTATATTCGCGGAATGAGCGGGTTGTAGGGGGGTGATTAGGGGCATTGGGGCCGTGGCCTGTGCAGCGACTCATAATTAGTATAAATACGAAGTTTCATTGTTATTAGACAGTTAGTCCGAGTCCGTACGTCGTCAATTTTATCTTTTCCTGATTGGCAATTATCTACAGAAAATCAACGCCTCTGTGCGCTGAAGTTTTATACTTACCATCCATACCTCGATTTTATCTATAAATTATTTAATTAGCGACGAAAAACACCGAAATCGTCCAATACAAGATTTTTGTGCCCCACCTAGACCACTTCGGGCCTAATTAGGGGCTTGTCGAGAGCCAATCAGTGGAGAAAGTCAACTCTCCATATTTTTCAACGGCCAATTAAGACGACCAAGCGATCCATTTCTTTTTCTGACGTCCCAGCGCCACCCAATCGGGTGATAAGTCGCTGGTAATTCACATTTTTCGACCATTCTAATTTATTTAATTAGAATCACGCCAAATTGACAGGCTGAAAATTCATCCTTCAGCTATTTCCGAGAAGGTAACAACGTATCTATATATTACGTTTTCATTCACTTTTCCAAAAGCTTGAGGTTCGGTAACGGGAAAAAATCACATATTTGTGAAATTTTAAAACATTTACGAACTCGGAATACACCGAAGAAATATCTCCATCCTTGTCTGGCTTGCGGTCGGTCGGCTTCGTTTGGGAACCAGCGTTAGCGTTGGATGGGCATAAGGCCCCGCCCCGCTACCTGAGTTCCCTTGTGAGCAAGATCTGCGTCACTATTCGAATTTTTTATGCAACTTTTTACGTGCATTCTTACGATCTTTTATATCTAGCGAAAAAGTGTACGAATATACATATTTAGACCGAATCTTTGCATTTATTTACCGATTTTAAAAATATTTCTGGCCATATTTTATTTAAATAAAATTTCTTTTTACATTAGAGGACAATAACTTCTTAATATATTTTACATTTTGTCATAATTAAACTGAAGTATTGGAGATATTGTAGTAATCAAAACTGCTGTTTGAAAAAGTTTTTATATTTTAATCTGTACTGTCGACGTCCCCTTTTTTACACTTTTTATACATTTATTGACTTAAGACTTTAAGACTTTGTTAGTCTTTTTAAATTAAATAAACTGTGCAATTTATTTTATTTATACATTGTGTGCTGTCGTGAATACATTGAGTATTTGTTGAATATTTTATTTTATCTTGTTTTATCTATACATACCTGTGTGTTGAAACTGTCTGAACTTCTTTAGTTCATCGGGCCATCTCCCGATTTTTTATTCTTGATAAGGTTGCATCAGCGGCCTAACTCATGTACCGAACGCCGGCTAAAGCGGCGTCTTCCTCCTACGAGGTCCTTCCGCTCCCGGACACTCCTGAAACAGATCAGAATAACTTGAATAAGATGGAAAATTCTCCAAACAACGATGGCGGAAATAATCCAAATGAGGTCACACCGACTCCTCAGTGCGACGAGCCTTCCGACGAGGAAATTCTGGCTCAAATCAAGAAGTTGCATGCTTTGCTCGAACAACGAAAAGTAAAAAAGGCAACAAACAGAAATTTATATAGCGAGCTTTCGTCTGACGATGAAGCCTCCCAATCGGGAACATCTCCGCTCAACATGGATACCTCTTTTTGTTCCACTTCCTCCCTGATTAACACTGTCCATAAAAAGATGGGCACAAAACGAAAGGGCAGCTCTTCACCTACTGAGTCTCCAGCTCGAAGATTCAGAGTTATGGCCCAGGTCCATGCCTCAAACGAGGGAAATTCTTCTTCCCATTATACATATTGGTCTAAAGACCTCCAAAATCAAGGTAAACCTTCTAATCCGAAACCTAGCGAGAATGTGGACAAGATTGAGGTACTTGTTTCTCAAATCGACAACAAGTCGTCAAATGACGTGAGCTCTGGCACGCGCCGATTTCTTCTTCTCCCACGTCGATATCCTGAGGGCTCTGTCCCTTCGCAGCCGTCTGCTGCTCCTCCAAATAGTAAGACGGACGCTAATCCAACTGCGGACGCTGAGAAGGATAAGGTCCCTCCTGTGGTGGTCAGAGATAAATCAGCCTGGGCAAAGATCAGCACCGAAATTAAACGTAGAGGCATACAGTTTTCGAAGGCCCAAAACATTCAAGATGGAATACGTATTTTTCCAACTACGGTCGCGGATTATCGTTCGCTAACAAAATTCTTCTCGTGTGATGGTGTGCCCTATCACACCTATCAATTGCCGTCTGAAAAGTTGCTAAACGTTGTTTTAAGAGGTGCGCCGGTGGAAATAGGCGAAAAAGAAATGTATAATGACCTTAAACAGCGCGGTTATTTTCCTGACTGTGTGGTCAGAATGTGTCGAGGTAGGAATAAAGTCCCTATGCCGTTGGTCTTGGTAAAAATAAGCAAAGAACATAAGTCTATTTATCACTTACAGAAGGTTCTCTCTCTTGACGTATCTGTTGAGTCCTTATATTCCCGCCCCACTGTGGGCAAGTGCTTCCGCTGTCAGCGGTTTGGACACGCTCAATCCCGCTGCACGGCCCCTAAGAAGTGCGTTGCGTGTGCAGGGGATCATGAGGCTGTCACCTGTCCTCGTCCAAAGAATGATCCAGCAACTTGTGCGAATTGTGGTGACAAACATCCGGCGAATTATCGAGGCTGCTCTAGATTCCCAAAAATCAGACCGCAAACTCCGGGCTGCAGACATCCATCTGGGGACAATGCCACGTCTGGCAGGTCGTACTATCAGGCCCTCTCTGGTTCTGCGCGAGACCAACATCAACATCAGCAGCCTCCAAGCAGCAAGTCGCCGAAAGTCCGGTTCTCTTCGGAAAGAACTCGCGAAACATCTAGAGACACACCTCGATCCCTCGATCGGGCTGGAGACGCCAAGGTAGACGTACTTATGGACGCTCTCCAGGTCTTCCCAAGAGAATCAAAAACTAGTAGACTATGAATAACACAATATCGCGGAAAACACTTGATCTCACGGTTGTTGCTTGGAATGCTTGTGGTATCTCAAACAAGAGGGATGAGTTAGATCAAATTCTCTCAGAGCATCACATCGATATAGCATTCATCAGCGAAACCTGGCTTAGGCCTGGAGACAAATTTCGGATACCCAAGACTCACAGGTAGAGGCGGAGGCGTCGCAGTATTGGTAAAAAAGCATCTGATTCATATTCCAATTCCGGTATATGGTCTCCACTTTTTGGAGGCTATTGGTGTCCAGCTCACACTTCGTGGTTTTGGTCGGCTCAATGTCTACTCGGTTTACGCTCCTCCGAATCGCGATTTTGACCGGAGTGATTTTGACATTCTGTTTCCTTCGAATGTTCCGGCCCTGGCGGCCGGTGATTTTAATGCGAAGCACCCTTCGTGGGGATGCAGAGTCGCGAACGATTATGGTCGAAAATTGCATAGTCTTATTTCTTCTGTCCCGGTTTGCGTGCATTCTCCGAGCGGACCAACGTACTTTCGTCCCGACGTCAGACCGGACATCCTGGATATAGCTCTGTCAAAAAACATCCCTTTCAGTCTGGATGTGCAGGTGGTTTCCGACCTCTCCTCCGACCACAATCCCATTTTGGTTTCTTTCGGGGGCGGGGCCGTGGATTTATCGGAAGACCTTCGTAGAACGGTGAATTGGAAGGACTTTCAGACAAACATCGATTCCTTATTTTTGGAAGGTGATGCTGAGTTCTGCTACGTTCTCGCACTCGAGGAGGCTGCGATCACATTAACAAATGGCATCTCTGAATGCCTCAAAGCAGCGACTTCTTATAAAAAGCCACAAACTGATAGATGGCTTCCCCAACATCTAAGGCTTTTGCTATGGGACAGACGACGCTCTAAAAAACGTGCCGAAAGAACTGGCCATCCTGCAGATATTGCTGCCTCTAACACACTTGGCAGAAAACTTAGGCAATCTTTGAAGGAGTATCGGGAGTCCAAATGGTGGGAAAAGGTTTCCTCTCTTGACATGAGTGACGGCTCGTTGTGGAGGATGGCTAAGGCTCTCAAGCTAAATAAAAACAGGTCGGAAGGAATTCGCCCTATGCAGGGTCCTCAGGGAGTAACCTATGTCTCCACTGAAAAGGCCGAGATCTTAGCGGACCATCTTCAATCTATACATGGTTCCCTTTCAGAAGACGACTCCGATGATGTCGAGGAGTTTGAGGCGACGATCGAGGCGAGCCTTGAGGCCCTGCCCAATCTTGAGGGCGAAGACATCGCGCCCGCTACCACCGATGAAATCAAGTCTTTTATATCTTCTCTTAAACCCGGCAAGGCTTCAGGCCTTGACGGCATCTCTAATGTTGCCCTTAAAAACTGCCATCACATGTTGTCGATCGTATCTCCCACATTGTAAATGAGATCCACAGGCTAAACTACTTCCCCAACATCTGGAAGAGCTCTGTTGTGGTGTCCATACCCAAACCTGGAAACGACCCTCTCTTTCCTCAGAATTATAGGCCTATTTCTCTTATATCGAGCGTCGCAAAAATCGCAGAGGCAATCGTCCTGAGTCGGCTCAAGGAAGAAATTTTCGTTCAGGAAATTCTTCAGGACGAGCAATTTGGTTTTCGAGAGGGGCACTCTACCGAACACCAGTTGTTCAGAATAACTGAGACCATTCGCGACGCCCTTGAGAGGAAAGAGACTCTAGGGGCGGTGTTCCTGGACATCGCACGAGCGTTTGACACGGTGTGGCACCCGGGCCTGGTATTTAAGATGATTTCTCGGGGGGTTAATCCGAATTTGGTGAGGCTGATCCAGTCATATCTTTCTGGGAGAACCTTTGCGACTCGATACGGCTCGGACATTTCATCGACGAGACCAATTGAGGCGGGAGTACCGCAAGGATCTTTGCTGGGACCAAGTTTATTTTTGATTTTTATGAGTGACCTTCCTAAACACGCAGGCACCTGGCTATATATGCAGACGATACGGCCATCTTTACAGCCTCCAGGGATGAAGACTTACTGCGGCGCAGGTTACAGCGCTCGCTGGACGACATACTGCAATGGGCATCAAGATGGCGGCTCAAAATAACTCAAAATGCGTCGCAGTGAAATTCACCAGAAGAACTCGTCCTCCCCTCGACAACATCATGATGGGAGGCTTCAGACTGCCGTGGAGTCCGTCGGTAGTATACTTGGGCATGAGGCTTGATTCCCGCATGATTTTCAAACACCATATAGAAAATACCATCAATAAATTTAATGCGGCCAGATCCTGTCTATATCCGTTGCTGTGTCCTAAATCCACGCTGTCTTTGAGGATAAAAATTTTGATATATTTCTCTTTCTTGAGGCCAATTATCACATACGGGGCACTAACGTGGTCCAGCATAGCAAAACCCATGCGCTTCATCTCGCGAACGGAACCCTAGAAGGGATCAGAAGATCAGCAAATCCTCTCGTTGGCCACCTTGCGGAACTGGACTCAGACAGACCTCCACCTAGAACCTACGTTAGAAGAGCCCTAGCAATAGAAGACGCCTAAACATCGAGAAAGCTTGAACCTTTCAACATTTTTCACAACCGCCGGAAAACATAATAATTATCATATCTCCAGGCTAGAACGAAGCCTATCATACGACGAATAAAGGGCCTATGAACAATAGTTCGGCCTTAGCAGAGAACAAGAAGGACCACCGATTAGACAGTTAGTCTTTGAGCTATCGTCAACCAAGTAACATAATCAGGAGTGAAAAGTGAAATATGGAAAAAATCGAATATCGTAGCGTTATAAAGTTCCTTACCAGGCAAGGAAAATCAGTCGCGACCATAATGAATGAGATGTCATTGGTTTACGGCGACTCTTATCCAGGAAAAACCATGGTGTACAAGTGGCATAGTTTATTTAAACAAGGAAGGGAATCCCTTGAAGGCGACCCGAGGCCGGGCAGGAGCATTGAGGTGACCACGCCAGCACTTATCCAAAAAGTTGAAAAAATTGTACTCGAAGATGCTCGACTAAAGAAGAAACAACTCGCAGAAATGGTTGCAGTATCCGATACAACAATTTTTAAAATCCTACACGATCATCTCGGCATGTCTAAGGTCAACGCAAGATGGGTGCCGAGAATGTTCACGCCGCCGCAAAAACAACAGCGCATAGAGTGTTCGCGTGCATTTTTGGACCTCTGTAATGAAGACAAGGATGGTGTATTGAGTCGAATTGTTACTGGAGACGAAAAAAGAGCTGGGGGGTAAAAAATTTACTGCCGATGATGAAGTCAAGGAGGCAGTTTCGGCATATTTTGCAGATAAAGAGAAATCATTTTTTTATGAGGGTATAAATAAATTAATTGAAAGATGTGAGAAATGTATCCGTCTTGCAGGTGAATATATTGAAAAAGAAAAATAATTTGGTTTTTTTATTTCCACCCCTTATCCCCCATTCCGCGAATATAAAAATGCTCCCTCGTATATTATATATATATATATATACATCCTACAGTAGTTCGATCCTCCTCATAAAAACAAGCAATAGGTCATCCATCAGAAATAATAGATATATATTAAATTTCATTTATGTATATCACATATTTGTTCCTTCTAACCACAGATCAACCAAAAAAACCAAAGTTAGAATTTAAAATTTATATACATATTACTATATCTGGATCCTCCAACTAAACTGTCATACTTCGGTCATCTGGGCATATATTTTGCTAACAGAATCACAGCGTTGTGTCTTCCGATATATACGTATTTTACAAACTGCAGTGCATCACTAATCCGACAGTGTTGCCATATAGTAGCAAGTCATTTTTGGTGATTGTAAGCTATGTCTTGCGCAAGAGTTTTAAGGTATTTATTTTTTCCATTATTTCTTTACATACAAAAAGCAGTATTATTTACTTAAAATTTACTTAATTGATCGTGATATTTAAAATTAAACTAAACTACGTTAGGAAATTTTTACAATTAAACTGTTATAAGAATTTTTGAAATTTGAATGCTATACTATATGTACATTTGGCTTAGTAAAAATATATTTCGATATCAAAAATTAGAAATAAACGGTATTTTTCTTAGTATGTGCTTTAAATATTTTCATTTTATGTTCTTGAGAAATTGATATTATTTTCATATTTAATATAACATTATTAAATCAGTGTACTTAATAAGATTGACTACGTTACTGTACTATATAGTAAATTTTTAAGTGCATAAAAAAGGGCTGTACGTATCAGGTTACTTTGGTTATTTAAAACTGTTCTATTTGATATATTGCAGTCCATAAAACATTATGTTGATTACAGAAGGTTAACTTCTTTCCTTTTTCCACGCATATTACTATATTCTCATTTTCCACCACTTTTGCTTTACCTGTTTTATTTAATCTACAAAATGTACTTAAAAACTGGCCTAAAACCGCTGATTATCTCAAAATTTGTATTTAAATATTTTTGCAGACGCCAAATGTATACAAATTTATAATTAATATAATAATCTTAACAATGCTAAAATAACTGAACTACATACTTAGCAAAAATGTCATTCAATGTAATAAAAATGAAAATATTATAACATAAATAGGAAAGTAAAGAACAACGATCTTGTTGTAATGAAAGCGTTATGTATGACTCCCAGACCATAATATAAAAGCAAGCTCTACCAAATTTTATACGATAGCAGCATTTCACTACTTGCAATACTGGTCCTACCAACCAATTCCATGTAAAAAACAAGTTAAAGTTCTGTCACAGTTTATTTATTCATCGTGAAAAGTCTAACCTAATCCTAATGAATGTAAAAGGTCTCCGTTTGTACGATTTAATGAAAGTACACAATGAAAATACCCTAATTGGAGCAGTAGTTGCCTATATAGGGTGCCGTATCAAAAGTCCTGCCAATAAATAAAATATGGTATTTATAAACTACGCAAAGAAATAAAACACACAACATAAAAATATTACACTTAACAGAGAAAAGGAAAGAAGTTTAATCTTCTCGAATCGATAGAGATCTTTAAAGTCCGCAATAGATCAAATGCAAGTTTTAAATGACAAAACTGACCTGATGTACACACCACTTTTCCTATTTGTAAAAAAATAATGTATGAGAAATATGTCTTCATTACAACTTACTTTTTTTTTTTTTTTTTTATGTGTGGTGGGTGCTTAGTTGCAGTGACTCCGTAAGCTGTATTACTACTACTTTAGTTTTGAGAATGTCCTAACAAGATTGAAACTGCAGTCAAAAGAGTAAATAAATAAAATAATTTTATTTTATATGAAAATTAAGATGTATTTCGTTCATTTCGTAAGTTCATCATAAACTCCATCATTAGAATTTATTGCACATTTTCCAACTAATTACGATATTTGAAAATATTACATCGTTTTGTGATAGTGATAAGAATGCAAACAGAATATCCTCGCATAAAACTTACTCCCGGTGCAGTAGATAAATTGGTTGGCATTTTAGATAAATTGAACATATTCACAGAAGGTATATTAATTTAGTTTATAAAAATTTTGATATGCATAAATATCAAAAATTCAATAATCTCCAGTATCTTAACAAAAATACCATTATAGTCTACATTCTTAAAAAAGAACCATCTTACGAAAAAAGGAAACAGTATCAGATCTTTGGAATGTTCTTATTAATACGAGGGCGTATTTTTATGTTAACTACCTAGCCATGAAAAAAAGGACATAAGAAAACAAAAAAAAAATTTCTACATAACTCCTTTCAACACTAATACACTTATGTGTATTTCAATTTTTTTCCAATTGCTCCATACCCTCAGAAAAAAATTGCTTCGGTAACCCCGCAAAATATTCTTCAACAGCTTCGTTGAGTTGTTCATCAGACGCAAAACGCTTTCCCCTAAGATGCTTTTTTAAATTTTTTAATAGGAAGAAGTCTGACGGAGCTAGGTCGGGCCTATGGTGGATGACTTAACTCTATAAACCCACAGTCATTGATTATCTGCTGAACTTTGTTTGCCTTATGAACCCGGCAATTGTCATGCAGCAACAAGTTTTTTTGTGGACAAGAATGCGAGCGTTTTTCCTCTAGAGCAGTTTTTACATTTTTTATTGTGCTTCTGTAGGGCTCTCCATTTATGGTAGACCCTCTTGGCATATATTCAATAAGCAAGACTCCTTCAACATCCCAGAAAACAGTTGCCATCAGTTTTTTTCAGTTTTTGTCTTGGCCTTTTTTGGTGGTGGAGAGACCTTATGAACCCACTGCATGTGTTCTTGTTTAGTAGGAGGGTCCCAATGATGTACCCAAGTCTCATCCTCGGTGATAATTCGAGATAAAAGTATTTTCTCCCTCTTCTACTCGGCCAAATTTTCTTGAGAAACTTCTTTTTTGTACAGTTTTTGTTCAGGTGTAAGACACCTTTTTCATACCAAAATCGTCATGCAAAATTTTGAGGACACTTGCTTCGGATATACAGACTTCATTGGCACTGACAGAGATCTTTACACGCCGATCTTTTGGTACCAAATTTTCGAATTTTCGCACAATGTCTTCAGTTGGAGCTTCAACAGATCGTCTGGACTTTGGGTCATCATTGATTGACTCGCGGTCCCATCGAAATAGTTTAGACCAATATTTTACTTGAAAATAAGATGGTGCATCTTCCCCATACACAGCAACAATTCTTTCATGAATTGCTTTTGGACCATTGCCTTCTTTTGTCAGGAACTTGCTTATCAACATTTTATGCTGCGATGTTCAACCTTAGTTTCACTCATTTTATCAAGAAGTAGACCGTCTCAAATCTCTGTACACAGCACAAACTAAACACAACTTAGCACATGTACTTCTAACAGTGACAGCAATTTTTCAATAATTTGTTTGACATCGTCACTCTTTTATTTCATAGCTAGGTAGATAACATAAGAATACGCCCTCGTATGATATTTTACTAACGTATTTTTTAATAAAACAAACTTATTATTCTTTAGGTCGATATAAAACAAGTCTAATTGGCCAAGCAGACCAATAATATTTTTACATCAAATGATGTATGTACGTGCAATTAAATTCAACACTGTATTCATTACAATACAATAAGAGTCCTTAATGATTACCTAATTTGTATTTTATTTTTTTTAGAATGAATAAATAGCGTTTTTGGTTCTAGCCTGATTGTTATTTACGGATTCCGTAAATTATTAATTTTTCCTTTTTATAGCATCTTTTTCAGTATAGCATTTGTTTCCAACTTCTAAAGAAACGGGGGAAGAAGAGGTTTTGCAACAGACCTCATCGTAAAAAACAAAAACTAAAAATAAAAGTTTTTGTTGGAAATCGATAAAAAAAGAAATTGTGAATTTAAATATTTTTATATAATTTATTCTATGTATGTTGTAGCTAAAATTGTCATATGTTCAAGGCGGTTTGATCTTGTTTCAATATATAAAAATTGGTTTTTATTCGCCAACGGAATGCGCCATCAAAAGGCTATCCCTTTTTATTAGTCTAATTTTAATTTGTTTGATTGCATTTTAACATACTTTGTAAAAAACTTATAAAGCTGTTACTTACAGAAATTAATATTCCATATATTCAGTTTTTGTAACGGGAGAAACAATTTTCGCAATAAAAAAAAAAACTAAATGTGCTCGAAATTGCGTAGCAGATGATTGTAATAATAAAATATTCCCAATAATGTAAATATAGAAATTATTAATAAAATACTCCTTGAGCAAGAACAGTTCTTACTTATCCATAAATAGCTATGCTACATGTTTTATTTTACAATGTGCTATTCATGATGAAATAACGATATTTCTACTTTCTCATATTTTCATTGTTCTATTTTCTTGATCTATCGGTTTACTGAAGAACTTACATAAATTCTTGAATAGCCAAGACAATATAATAATTCTACATCATTCTATTAGTGCGTAAATTCCATACACTGTTGTCAATTTTACGGACGACTTATCTACTGCAAATGTTAAATTTAATATACGGAGGATTACCAATCTACTGCAAAGTAGAATCAAAATATACACCTCACAATATACGGGCTACCGTAGTGCCATCGGTGACTACGGCAAAGTCCGCAACTAAAATACTCGAACTACCTAAAAAACTGCTCTAAGTCACCCGTTTAAAATTTTACTGGGTGGTAGGAGACTACAAACCGATTACTTTTACATGGAAAGCGATAGGTCCTCCGTATATGGGCGACCTATTGCAGCCGGATGACCTATTGCATGCAAATTGTCTATCAGCGGAGGACCTAACTACTGCAGGATACATATATATATATATATATATATATATATATATATGTATATATATCATAGATTTTTAATTAATCTTTTCCATTTAATAGGGATAAAATTAAAGTAGCTATATTTTACTACCCATTCCACCCCCACATAGCCCCGGAAAACGCAACCTTAAGGAAACATTGTAGTAACACTCGTCATTCTTAAATAGTTATTTACGAACCAAGTGCGTGAAATCATATTTCGCAAATTGTTTTATTGTATTTTTTGATGGAATACTTTAATATGTGATGTCTGTGTATTTTAATTTAATTTTAACGTATTTTTGACCTAATATTAAAAAATACAAATATAATAAAAAATGCAAAGCCATATTTGATACATTTTTATGATAATTTTTGTACTAATTGACATTTTTGATTAAATTTTTAATGTGTTCGGAGAAAGGTGAAAAAAATGTACTGAAACGTCAAATGTTTAATGTTAATGCATCAAATAAACTAATGTTTGTTTTGAGAAAAGTGGTTAAAACAAGCTTTTTTATGTTTGTGCCAATTTCATTATCAACTTATTCCAATTTTTTGGCAATACTAATTAATGCATGTCATTATTTAGCAAAAGTTTACTTTAAAGTTTTAAGTTCCAAAATAAGCTTATATAACTTTGACTTTATATATACATATTACTTTTACTTCCAGGCTAATACTATTATACCTCCTCCTTATTCGTGCATGGGGAGCTTAGAAGAAGTAAATGGTACTGCTAACAACTCCATAACAATAACAGCTCAGCTTCCAATTTCTATAACATGTAATGAACTGCATCTACCAAGAAACAGCTCTAGCATACATTCTCATATTAGCGCAACGAATATTCAATCCTCTTATTCTCCAGCTACCTCTGTTAACAATAGTAATAATTATTGCAATAAAACCATGCAACAAACTCAAGATTTACAAAAAAAACACATTGTTTGTGCGACAAAAAACGCACCAATAAGTATAAATAAATCAGAAAATGCGAACGAGGTAGAGCAACTACATACAACAAAATATTCAATGTTAAATAATCAAAAATCAGGGGAAGTTAACTGTGATGGTTTTCATGCCAATACTCAAGCTCATATAGTCAATAAGAAATTAAATTTAAATGTGCTTGCGAAAGATCGTAGTATAGATTCTGAAAGTCAAGATGACGATCATAATTTTTCGGATTTATTAAATTTATCGGTTTGTTTGCCAAGTAGCGTTATTCATTTGCCAAACGGAATGCAAAGTCATGCTGTACAAGATCTTCAGCAATCTTATAGTGTTACAAATAGTATGACTAGCTCCGATATAAGTAGTTTAGCGAATTTAGGAACACCAGATTCGCCTCCAAGAGCTACAAGTCCTACTGTGGAGATGAAGGAACTTTTAGATAAAATTCAACAATTACCTCAGCAAAGAAGTCCACTACCTGACGTATACCATCGACATAATCCACAGCAGCACGTTAAAATTAAATCTTACTTTAACAAATCGAAAGTTAAAAATCTATATATGCCTTTACAAAACGGACCTAACACGAATCAAATGAAGGTATCACCGAAAGTTTCTTCCTCTGTGACGGGCATTTTTGGGAAAAATTCTCGCAGTTGGTTGTCAAGATCTGCTCCAAATACTCCCTGTAGTAATTTTGTGCCTACTTTTTCTATACAAAAGCGAAGTACAGGCAGTCAAAGAAGCAGCAAACTTAAATTAAACGATGGAAGCCCTTTGTTGCATAATCATGACGAATCTGACGAGGATCTTCATAAAGATGAATGCCTATAAGCTGACTATTAAATACAATAAAGATTATAATAAAAGTGATAGCAGGTAATAGGCATATTACATAGAAAATTATTTTTCATACGGTGTGATTGAATGTCATATTATTAAGTTTTATTACTTTGTACAAGGTGTCTGTAAAAGGTCTTTACACTCGCCTACCACATATTCCTTAAACCAAAATAAGCTGATTTAAGTAAACTTATCTTAATCCAAACTCGCTTAGTTTGGGCGCTATGCAACCTTGAAGTTAAAATTTTGAAATCGTTTTTTATTATAAATCCAAAACGGCTTATGCGATTTTAATATTTGGCATGGTCAGTTAATATTATTGGACGAATGTTTTGAGAAAATTTCAAGAAAACACTAATAGCGAAAGTAAATGAAACACGCATGACCATAATGAAAATTAACATAATTTTTTTTGCTATCTGTAGTAGAGACACGAAATAACCTTTATTCGATAGAGTATTTAAAAACGATCAAATTATGTCTCTTGTAAACATTTCTTATTTTTATTCGTTTTCGAGAAAAACGAAAGAAAGAGCTTATGGTCGTGCGTTCGAAAAAGTATAAGGTAATCGAATCGCCTATGATTTCTATCATAAACAAATGAATTTTGCATGGCTAAATCTACTCTTCAAATTAAGACTACAGGTAAAAAAATAGGCTTAGTAAAAGTTCACGGTTTCGGAAATTCTGGGTAACTTATTTACTACATAAACGACACTCTTTATAAGAATTGATTACTCTAATGATTTTTGCGTTATTTTACACAAAAACTGTTTAAAAAATTATAATTATTATTTAACCATACAAAATTCATTTGTTTATGATAGAAATCACTGACTGGATTACCTTATGCTTGTTTCGAACGCACGACCATAAGCTCTTTTTTTCGTTTTCCTCGGCAATGAATAAAAATAGGAACATTTTACAAGAGACATAATTTGATCGTTATTGAATACTCTATCGAATAAAAATTATTTCGTGACTCTACTACAGACAGCAAAAAAAATATGTTAATTTTCATAATGGCCATGCGTGTTTCATTCGCTTCCGCTATTACTATTTTCTTGAAATTTTCTGAAAACATCCGTCCGAACTAACCATGCCAAATCTTATTATAATTGCATAAGCCGTTTTGAATTTATAATAAAAAAAATGATTTCAAAATTTTAACTTCAAGGGCGCATAGCGCGCAAACTAAGCGACTTTGGACTAAGATAATTTTTCTTAAATCGTCTTATTTTGGTCTAAGGAATATGTGGTAGGCGTGTGAAAAGACATTTTACAGACACCTTATATATTTATATGATTATACAGCGTGTTCAAATTGAAGTCGGCACTATTGCTAACTTTGTTACTACTAAAGATACGATGTTGGTTAAATGACCAAAGTAGTAGCGTTTTTTCTTCCGCTTACGATGGTAAAATTTTCAAAACAATTGAACTTCGCGTTTTCGAGATATTAACGAAAATTACATTTTTTTAAATGGAATACCCTGTATATTTTTGCACATTTTAAATGATAATTTAATTTCAAACCAAATCTATTAATACATAGACACCCAAAAATTAACAAATAAATGAACTACAAGCATTTATATGTACCAGTTCAAGTTGATCTGAATATCGTGTAGGGCCAATGAATGTCCGATTATTGGCAAGTAAAAGAAACATTTTATTATCATCTATCATCTAAGGTGAACAAAAAATCGTTGGTGCTTTGATGGTAATCATATTCCTTTTTTGTTGTTCAAATAAGATTAATAGTGACAATAATAAAGAGCAAAGTGTATTAATTTTTCGATAACTAGTCAATGTCTACATGATTTTGCATTAATGCTTGTATTTCGTTTATTTGTTAATTTTTTGGTGTCTATCTATTAATAGATTTTGTTTATAATTAAATTATCATTTAAAATGTGCAAAAATATACACAATAAATGTAATTTTCGTTAATATCTCGAAAACGCGAAGTTCAATTGTTTTTTAAATTTTATCATCGTATTCGGAAGGCAAAACCCTACTACTTTGCTAATTTAACTGAAATCGTAGCATCAATAATAATGAAGTTAGCAATAGTGCCGACTTCAATTTGAACACCCGGTATATAGGTATGTTTCTCGTCATATGGTAACATTTTAATAAAACACGGCATACTTGCAAAAGCTTTTCTAATTATTTACTTCAAAGAGACGGTAAGATAAAATCAAGTCGCAAGAATAGTCATTAAATATAACAAATGTGACTAAGAAAACCGACAAAATTACAGTACCGTCAGTATCGGTGAAATTTTTTTTTTCCGATTAGATGAATCTGGATAATTTATTTAACTTTTATTTAACTTTGTTTGCTATATATTTATTGATTAACTTTATTTATTATAATGTTAATTTTAGAAAAAAATACGTAAACAGAATAATTTGTACAACTTACACAAAGTGTTTGTCACTACCACAACGGTTGTACATTTGACAGTATACGGAGATAGATTTGTCTGATACACAGAATTTTGTTATTTTAATAATGCTGCATATATTTTTATATGTACTTTAAATAGGGATGATGGATGAGTGACATCAAAATTTTACCAGTTCATATTTATTCAATTAAAAAATTCATTTACTTTACATTAATATAGGTTGCCACTTCCTAATGGTTTTTATGGGAATGTTGTGTATCTGGTATTACGCACAAAGAAATGTAATAATTTTTAGTATACTTAATTTATATATCATTTAAGATAACTTACCGCAACTATGTTATAGTAAAGTTAATAAAGGAATGAATTTATATATGTATATTTTATGCATATATGTAGGTGTATAATATGTATTGTCAATAAAAGCATACTAATTGAATATGGCATTGGATTTTATAACCTGTATAATGTTTTGTTATTTGCACTAAAAACCAAACCTATGTATCTTCTTTTAAACAGTATATATCAATACTAACTTGTTTTGGAGGTAGTAGAACGTTAAGTAAGATTGTAGTGGTAATATTGTAATAATTATGAGTGCTTAAGTTTACGTGTATTATAAACAGATATGTATGTACCACGTTCACCTATAAATATTACCTTTGTAAACATATTAAAACGGAGTTAGCAAAAGTATGCACCTATGAACTAAAACAAAATCATTAAAATTATATTACACCATTTACTTTGATTACGTCTAATAAAAAGATCCAAATACAAATTTCGTGCGCAGAAGCAGATTTTATAAATAATTATTCCCCATAAAACAGGAAATTTAAAGGGAAAGCTTACCAAAATAATAGCAAAGTCACAGGTAACAGATACTATTCAGCGTCATAAGGCAAACCGTATAAATTCTTGTGGTGCAAGAGTATTGGTTCGAAAAGTTACATATGACATCGCAAAGATTACGTACGGATTAAAAGAAATAATATAAAATACTATATATTATGTAATTATTTACAAACACAAACTAATTCACAACATATTTTTATTACAAACGGAAAGATTCGAGCGGCAATGTTTCCGAGCACGAGGATGACGAATAAGTTCCGCTCTTTCTGCCGATAAGGAAAAACAACCCGTTATCACATGACCGGCAGCGGCTCGTAAAACGTGACCGACTGCGGCTCAAAAACACAAATAAACGATAATTCTTGCGTACATTTCTTACACGGCCTTTCTGACGAAGTGACGTTCTCGTCACGTTTAACTAGCGACATTAGAACCTGGAATAAGTCGGCCAACATCAACAACTGCTCTTACTTATTAATATTCTTAGTATGGACAGTCACATGCGAACTACCGCCGCAAGATCTTTCCACCAACATGACAAAAATTATTACATAGCATGATATTCCATATTCGATGAAGGTCGTAACCATCATCCGGCTCTACCACTATCGGGACAGAGACCAACAAACAAAATCTAAAGTAAAATGCGATGGAGACCGCAGCCACCATCTGGCTCTACCACTAACGGAACAGAGACCAACAAACAAAATTAACAAAGAATGATTGCTTATCAGAAAATGGCTCTTGATTTTCGTCATCATCCTCTGCTTCCATAAATTCTAATATTTCCTTCATATCACTTGTTAATGACCACTGAGAGGGCCATCTTAATTGCTCTTTTGCTGCTATGGTAGTAATGTTAGTACCAACTTTTTCGATTACGTATCGTCCACTTGAAAGGCATTTCATTATCTCGTACGGACCCAGGAACTCATAACCCCTTTTACTTATGTGCATTTGGGAGTTGCGATGCATCAGAACGAAATCTTCAGATTTAAATTCTAGGTTATCCCTACGGCCCGTGTTGGCCGCTTCGAGATTCGGCGCCGACGATAACCTTTCAGCCACTCGCTGTCTGTCCAATGTTCGGTTACGGATAGGCGTTAGACCTTTCGAGAAGCTTTTCAGTACTGCTTGAATCAGAGGTGTCGAGCTTTGTATCCCCAGGAGAAGTTGTAAAGGTGTCGCGTTGGCCTTTTTTTTGGATAGGGGTATTTAATACCAGTTGAATTTTTCACAAATTACTCGGCTATTTTGATTGAATTTTGGTTTCAACTCGCATAAGTTTCCTAACTGTTCTCATGTATCGTTCAACTTGCCCATTTCTTCGATGAACTTCCGGGGTCACATAATGGTATTCAATTTTCCACTGGTCCAGATATTTGGGAAACGTATTTTTAAATGACGTTCCACAATCCATAATAATTCTTTTAGATGTTCAAAACAATGACAATACAACTTGTAACTTCTCCCGCGTCTCAGATGTAGTAACTGATTTTATTGGCATCAGTAAGCAATACTTTGTAAATGCATCCACGATCACAAGTATGTGCTTAAAGCTGTCTGAAGATATCGGAAGGGGTGCCAGACAGTCCATGTGTAAAGTATGAAACGGTTCTTTCGGTTTCTCCAGAGTATTGATAAAACCTTGCAAGGGTCCAGTTCTTGATTTCTTTACCGTACACACGACACAATGTTTCACGTAACACTTAATGATACTTCCCATTTGTGAAAACCAAAATTGTTGAGGAATAGAGTCATAGGTCTTATCACAACCATAGATAATATAATACCAAAATACTAACGTACCGTTGCAGCCAATATAATCTGGGCCGTGATTTGACATTTCATGACTTTTTCATGAAATTTGGTAAATCAGGCTTTGCTACAATTTACGTTACTCTGGATACGCACTTAGGGCATGAGCCATCATGTGATGGTTATCTCAATAATCAATAGTATACCATGAATAGTATAGTATAATACCTTAAAAAGTGTTGTCTCTTAACTGAAATTAGTTTGGTTTTGACCAACCATATTATTGTTCTTAAATTAAATTGAAAATTTTGATGTTTATTTTAGAAACGAAAAACATAAACATATGATATAAAAAATTAATATTTTGTAGCAGCTCCATTTTTTTCAATAACATTATTTAACCTTCTGGGCATTGATGCTACTAATTCTGCAGTATAATTTGGTGTTAATTCGTTCCATGCTTCTTGAACTCTTTCCCATAACTGTTCTGCATTTTGCGAAAATTATTACTAATTCTTTTTACTGTCAAACCCCACATATTTTCTATGGGGTTCAAGTCCGGGCTACGTGAAGGTCAAGGTAGAACTTGTATGTTCTGTTGCTGCATCCAGTTTGAGGTCACTCTAGCTGTATGAATGTGGCTATTATCTTGTTGATATATAAAATTATTTCGGAGAAAGACTGCATTTACTGAGGGCCGCATGATATTTTCCAATATTCCAACATAGACCTCTGCATTGCATCTACCTCTTATATGTGTTATAACTCCAGGTCCTTGGCCGCTCATCCAGGCCCAGACATTGACAGAAAAACGACCGCTTGTGTGTGATTTATGGGTATAACGTTCATCATAGCGAGAGTTCGGAGGTCTATATACTCTAACGTGTCCGTCAAAACACGATTTAAATACTTTTTCATCTGTGAAAACAACATTCTGCCAGAAATTTAACACTTCTAAGGAGTATTCCAAAGCAAAACCTACTCTCTGCTCCTTATTTTGCGGAGTTAGAAACGGTTTTTTCGCTGCAGAACGACTGCGTAGATGAGATCAATTTTTGATACGACGCCTTGCTGTTCGAACAGACCCTGGAAAGTTTGTTTCAGCCTGTGCGTCTACCGCACAATGGAAGGGATTTTCGCGAATAAAATCAACCAAATTACCATCATCAACATCTGTTGTAACTCTGGGCCTACCACTACCCAATCTTCTATCAAACGTTTGTCTCTCATCCCATATTCTCTTAATGTTATGCACAGTACTCTTTGGTATTTGGAATCTTAATGCCACTCGACGTTCCGACCACCCCTCTCCCAGTAACGTCACAACCCTCAATTTCTCGGCCAAAGATAAATGTGGCATTTTTATAATTGACGTTTTTCATCAATCAATATGACAGTATAGTTTTCTATGCGACTTTTTTCATGTAACAATTAAAATCCGTTTACAGTGGGAAAAACTGCTGCCCAGATAATATTGGCCGCAACCGTACTATAGATACGGCAGAAGGTCCCGTGTACTGTCGTCAAAGTTTTGGTACTCACACATTTCACCAGATGTCGCCGGCATTGCTTTTTGAAATTTGAAATATGAAGAAGCGCGAAATTGAATGTCATTATGACATTATAGTGTCATTCTGATTTTGTCGCAAGTGCCTTTAAAAACAGTATTATTAGCAGTATATGGTACTTTTTGTGATATTCTTGGAGAAGATATATAATATAAGTTGAAGGATTACGTTGAACGTGGTATAGTTTAAACCTTAAACAGTAGTGTTAAATACTGTTTTAGGATGAAACTGTCGTTTCTGTTAAATTGACAAGAGCTGACATACACTAATTTTGACATAACCAGTGACACCTATATATCGCATTATCCCATACAAATTGAAGCAGTACAAGAAATGTTTAATGTCTTCAAGGAGATAACACCAGATGCAATATACTTCGCCAAGGTGAGTGCAGTATACAACGTCCAATTAATAGGTAAAATACAAGATGTGTTTTAAAAGTTAGAAAGTCAATTTTCAATAATAAACAAGCTTTTCGTGCCCCAGCTTTAAATTTAACACATTTCACTAGATGGCGCAGAAACACGCCAACAAAATGTTATTAGAAGTATCCAATCTATAGATAATGTATATTATCTATGATCATAACCTACGTGACATTGGTCTTCATGAAAAATACGAAGCAAACCCTCTCTGTCTTGGAACAAACCATCGCAATTTCATTATTCCATCCAAGTTGTTACACTTTCGATACAGCATACCGTCCTTCTCAACGAATTTTTTGGAATCAATGCTCCCTTCTCTAAGTTGTGTTAGCAACCGTTGAACTTCTTGATTACCTTTGTGTTCCATATACGCCCAATTTTGATCTGTCACTTTTCGTACCACATTAACTGGATATCTACTTAAGTAGTCAACATGCGGTAAACTGCTGCCTTTGCGATACACAATCTCAAAATCAAAATCTTGCAGATATACCCACCATCTAGCAATACGTGGTAACAAATCCTTCTTGGTAGCAGTCAACTTTATGGCATTGCAGTCCGTAACCAGGGTAAGTTTTATTCCAAGCAAATAAGTGCGGAAGTGTTTCAAAGCCTGCACTATCGCTAAGGTCTCAAGCTCATATGAATGGTATTTTGCTTTGCATTCCGTAGTCTTCTTACTAAAGTACGCTACAACTCTCGATTGGTTTTCGCATTTTTGAATCAAGACAGCACCATAACCTGGACTACTAGCGTCAGTATGCAGTTCGGTTGGTAACTTTGGATAGTACACTACTGGTGGGTACTACTGGGCGGGATGTTAGATTATCGATTACGTACTTTCTGGCTTTTTCTTGTTCTTCACCCCACTCAAAAGGAATACTTTGTTTTGTCAACCGAGTGATGTACGCAAATTCGGGAATAAATTTTCTAAAATATCCAGCCAGCCCCATAAACTGACGGAGGTGTTTTACATTCTCCAGAACTGGAGATTCAATTAGCGACGATATCTTGTTCTTGGTTCTTGGTCATATGCGTATGCCTTCACCAGATATTTCCCTTCCAAGATATTCTGAAGTAGGTTGGAGGAATCGGCACTTTCGGATATTCAAACAGAATCCTTCAGAATTTAACGCTGTTAACACTTGCTTTAAATTATGAAGCCCTTCATCGACAGTTTGACTAGAGATTAATATGTCGTTTGAATACACTAATGCGATAGTATCTTTCAGAGGTTCTAGCAAAAGATTAACAGCTCGTTGGAAAATGGCTGGGGCATTAGTCAAGGCAAACGGCATTCTTAAATATTCAAAGTGTCCGTCGGGTATTATAAAAGCCGTTTTCGAAATAGACTCTTCTTCTATCGGAATCTCATGGAATCCGGACGCCATATCTAGCGGGGTGAAATATCGGCCTTTACCTAATCTCTCCAGCTGGTCCTCAATAAGTGGTAAAGGATACCTATCCTTAATGGTAGCGCGATTCAGTTCACGATAGTCCACGCACATCCTGAAGGTTCCATCTTTCTTTTTGACAAGTATAACTGGACTTGCATATTGCGATTCACTTGGTCGCACGATGTTATTGTAAATAAGATCTGCAGTGATTTCATGAACAGCATCACGTTCACCGGGGGCCAAACGATAGGGGGAACGATTTATTACATCTTCTTCTAATTTTAATTTCATAGACACATTATTCACAGCACCGACCTTGTTTTTTACTAATTTTTGTGGAACTAGTAGTAGCGGCTTCATGAAATGGATAGTTTCGTTTTTGAGTAGAGGAATCACCGATGCTTCTTTGTAATTGGATGTCATTACGTACAGGTTTCGCTTCTATGAATTCTTTTAGAAAGGCATTCCAATCCCTATTCTCTGGGTTCCAACGTTCAAACCATTTTTTTGCATCATTCAACAAAAATTTGCCTACTCTAGCTAAAGTTTGTGTATCAGACCATCCCATATCATTTGAAATAGTAACAACGTGACCTATCCATTTATTTGATTGATTAATTTCTGGTCTAAAATAGGGTAGATCTACATAATCTGCACCTGTATGTGATTTTTGCGATAATTAAAAACAAAACAAGACACGCACAGTATCACATTCCACTGATAGCTTAGGCACTATCCCACTTCTGATAAAAGAAATAATATAAAACACTATAATTTTATTAATATTATTTACAAACACAAACTAATTCACAACATATTTTTTATTACAAACGCAAAGATTCGAGCGGCAATGTGTCCGACAAATGACAAATGAATACCGCTCTTCCTGTCAATAACGAAAAACAACCCGTTATCAATATCGTCATTCATCTCCCACATGATCGGCAGCGGCTCATAAAACGTGACCGACTGCGGCTCAAAAAAACAATAATACACGATAATTCTTGCGTTCATTTCTTATAGTATAGTAAACAGTTACTAACGTGCCATCGAAAAAAATATAATTGGTGTAGGCTATGTAAATGTTTTTGATCGTTGCTTTAGCCACTACAACATAATGACATGTATTATTTGTAATTATTTGGCATTTTATTGTAACCAAAGTTTATAACCTCAAATTAAATGTCAAGGAATAAATGTCATTATGTGAAAGTGGCTAAAGTAACAATCCATTCACATAGCCTACTCTAATTATGATTTTTTTCGATGTGTCTATATAAGCCATATTCGCACTGGCTTCGTCAAGTTGCCCCCCCCTCTCTTCCCCTCCCGCCCCCTCCTGCATCCAAAAAGTTTGCACCAAGCTTGCACCACATGTATAACAGCTTGCACCCCTCTCCTCATTCCAAATAAGAAAGGAGAGTTATGAAAGATAGGGTCTAAAATAAACGTCTGTGATTGGTTAAAATCTAGTGCACATTTACAGAACAATTTGTCAAAATTGCATAAATGTCATAAACGTCAAAAAGGTTATATTATGTGAACGTCGTTTTTGTTTTATTGCGATTATTCGGCTTTATTGTTTCCTTTATCCATTTCATCTTGATTCTTCATACAAAATGGGTTTTTTTATAGCTTCTGAATCATATTCACTTATTGAAGGTACTATTTGAACAGTTTTGCTTAAATTTATGGTTTTGATAAACGTCAATACGTGAATATGTAATTATGACTGATGCTGCTCTCACAGGTTTCTCAAAAAATGCAAGGTGCAGGCATGTAATAAGTGGGCAAAGGCTTCAGCAGACAGCAAATGAAATTGGAATTAGCAAAAAGACAATGTTTGATACCAACGGAGATTTAGACTTAACTGGACACGCCACCAAAGAGACGAATATGTCAAACGAAATATGACAAATTGGACAAAGCTCAAAAAGGTGCAATTAGAAGCATTAATAGTTATTTACGAATCAAGTGCGTGAAATCATATTTCGCGAATGAGTGACCAGTTTAAAGCGCGAGCCGGAGGCGAGCGCTTTATGGGCACGAATTCGCGAAATGTTTCACGCAGGAAGTTTGTACAATATTTTTTGTACGAGAACTATAATAATAATACATATTGTTAATGTACGTTATCGTTTATGACCAAATTATTAAGGTTAGGGATTTATGATTTTAAAATGTCACTAAATTAATCAAGTTCCAGTAAGTACCAACTTTACTTTTACGCACTCGTGCTTAAAGTGACTTTTTACGCACGCAAATCGAATCGTGAAATGACAGGTTTTGATAAGCGAGTACAAAAATGTGTTTTTTAGTATGCATGCATCATATAGGCTATGCAATTTAACAACCGACTTTCGTCATCAATTTCATAAAGTTCATACCAACACAATCTCACATTGAGTTACACTTGTATATTACAATTGTGTGCTAAACCTAGTGACATTTCGTCCGTGTAGGATTTCTCTGATTAGAACGTTGCCGGTTGTGCGAGCATTTTATTTGTCATTTGACGTTGAGATTTAATACTTGCATATACCTAAACATAACCTAATTTGTGCTACTAACTGTCAAGTCAATATTATATGTGTTACATGTGTTATACATGGCGACCATGTTGAGATAATACGTCATCAATTGTAATGACGAAAGTCGGTTGTTAAATTGCATATCCTATAATAGTATATTATTCAACGAGCGGTAATGTAGGTAATATCTCACGGAGATGAGGTTTGCAGCACGAGACGATAGCCGAGTGATGTAATTCATCAAGTGAGTTATTACCATTACCGCGAGTTGAATACTATACTTTATCTACGACTATAACAATTAAAACGAAGGTACAAGTTCCAAGAAAACTTTTTTTGTGTCGCATATTGAAACTGTCAAAATGACATTTCACCGAATTTCAAAAATTGTGTCGCATATTGAAACTGTCAAGTTAAAATTGACAAGTGATCTAATTTAGAGTTGACAAATAAATAACGTTACTTCCCTCAAAGATGGTAGTGGACTGTTTCATTTCGACGAATCAGATTGTAGAATTTAGCGTGAGTTATAATAACTCACTGCTATAAATCACGCTAATTGTTTATGGGTGCCATTACTTGTTCAAAAGCAACTGAATAATGAATACATTATTTAATAGGAGTAGATAATAGTTATTTACGAACCAAGTGCGTGAAATCATATTTCGCGAATGAGTGACCAGTTTGGACACGAATTCGCGAAATGTTTCACGCACGAAGTTTGTACAATATTTTTTGTACGAGAACTATAATAATAATATATATTGTTAAATACGTAATCGTGTATGACACACTACTAATCTCTTGATATTAATTGCCCTGGAGTTCCACCGTCAAATATCTCGGCATGACTCTGGACTCCAGGCTTACACTGAGACATCACTTTGCTGAGACAGCGGCCAAATATTTAACTGCGAGGTCAGCTGTGTCCCAGTTCCTATGTAGCAAAAGCCAGCTCAGCCTAAAAATTAAACTTTTAGTTTACACAATTTTTTTGAGGCCAATACTCACCTATGGATCCCTGGTCTGGTCTAGCGCTGCACTCTCCCATAGGAAAAGGTTTAATATCCTTCAAAATAAGACCCTGAGATACATAGTGAACGCGCCTTGGTACGTCCGCAATGTTCAGATCCATCAGGACTTGAATATTCCCACTCTTCTTCAGCACGCAGCAGCGTTGGCCGAGAAGACATTTACTAGAGTTTCTCGCTCCGACAATCCCCTGGTAAGAGAACTGGCTCACCTCGACCCGGACAGACCCCCTCCTCAGGTGAGGGTTGCTCGGATCTCAACCACCACCGAAATGACCTAAGCCAATACATTGGCTTGGTACTCCGCTTTAAATCGATTTATTCTAGTCCGCTCTCTGTTTGTGTGAAGTCCCATATACATTTTTATCTTTACAATATTGAACATGTTTTATTTATACTTCTTGTTTGTTTTAACCAGTTTTAACTCTCTGCATTTCCCTTTTTAGTCTCAAATTTCTGTTTTTTCTATTGACGACATAATATGATAATCACTAGTAACAACCAACGGGGGATGGTCCCGTACTATTAGGAGGACTAAGGGGTTTAAGGGCTAAAGTCCAACCCTAGAAAAGAGATGGAAGACCTTCGTCGTCTTGATATTAATTAAAAAAATTTGAGTTGGCAGTATTGATTATTTGAAATGACATTTAATTTAAAATTATCAAATTCAAAATGGTAATTTATATAATATTTGTTGCTGTTCTGACATTGAATTACATACCTTCCAAATATATCGATTTCTATTTCATTTCCTTTTATTTTCATAGAAAAACAACGAACTGGGTAGCATAGTATTAAGGTTAGGAATTTATGATTTTAAAATGTCACTAAATTAATCAAGTTCCAGGCAGTACCAACTTTACTTTTACGCACTCGTGCTTAAAGTGACTTTTTACGCACGCAAATCGAATCGTGAAATGACAGGTTTTGATAAGCGAGTACAAAAACCAATTAAAACACACACATAAGCGTGCATAATCGGGCCTTTATCGCACGGCGTGCGTATAAAGGTTGCTTGGTAACAGCCAATCCCAAACGTTTAATAGTCCAGTGAAGTGTCAGAAAATGTCAAATGACATATAGGTACATGTCATGTATTGAAATTATTGATTTGATTTCTTCTAATTAAAATTATTGTTGCATTTATACTAAAAAATATCGTATGACACTCGTGCATAATTAGACAGTCTATTATCAGACAATCAAAAACAAATTTTAAATTTAACGCGATTTTTTCAAATCACAAACTTGTGTGATATGTGCTCCGATTGTAGCGTCATCTGCTCCATTCTTATTTGGAATGGACAATAGTTGAGTAATTATTTTAAAAAATGCAGGGAGGGCTAACTTGGCGTAGTTTTTTTAAATAATTTAAGGTAAGCTTCAACAAAATTAAATTAACTACATATTTATATAAAAAATTTCAATATATAATTCCATTCTCAATCATCATAATAATTGTAACTTGAAGTTCGTAATTAAGCATCGTTACACATTAAAAAAAACTTTTTCAAAAAAAATTCTTTTAAAATATTGTTTAATCTTTATTTACAGTTTCTGATGAAGCATCATGTTAACATGAGCGAAACGTCAATGATAAATATTTAAATTTATTACTACTTTGTTTTTTAATCAAAAAATTCCGCACAACCAAGAAAATAATACAAAATTCATAACTATAAATATATAGGGATAGGAAGGGTGTGCAAAGTCTAAAATTGGTGGTGCAAGGTGAGTGCAAGCTACCTACCCTATTTTGAAGTTTCTCCCGTGATGAGGGGATGGCGGGGCTAGCATAGAAACATAAATATTAAATATTGTATAGGGGTAGAAAGAGGATGCAAGCTCTAAAATTGGTGGTGCAAGTTGAGTGCAAGCTATCTACCCTATTTTGAAGTTTCTCCCATGATGAGAGGGGCTAGCAAGGAAACATAAATATTAAATATATAGGGTTAGGAAAGAGGTGCGAGCTTTAAAATTGACGGTGCAAGCTGGGTGCCAGCTATCTACCCTATTTTGAAGTTTCTCCCGTGATGAAGGGGGGCTAGCATGGAAACAAAAATATTAAATATATAGAGGTAGGAGGCGGGTGCACGCTTTAAAATTGATGGTGCAAGGTGGGTGCCAGCTATCTACTCTATTTTGAAGTTTCTCCCGTGATAAGGAGGGGCTAGCGTCAAGTTAGTGCCCCATGCAATTTTTAAAAAATAATTACTCAACTAGGGGGGTGCAAGCCGTTATAATATGTACATGTGGTGCAAGCTTGGTACAAACTCTGGATAGATTTTAGCCCTTTCAAGGTTGGCTGGAAGGAGGGACGGGGCAACTTGACGGAACCATTCACACTTCATAAATGTTCTATTTTCAAATATACATATTTACTATTTGTATATACCACACCTACAGATAAATCTTTAGTTACAGTCAACTGTAACAAAAGGAAATAAGAAATGAATACAGGAATAAAAAAATATACTTATCTTTGCTATATGCAAGCCAAATATCATAATAGATATCGCTATATAACAAATCAAATGTCAAGATAAAGCTCCGCAAAGTACGTCCAATACCGGTCGAAGATAAATGAAGACAATCTATGTAGGTAGATCACGGAATACGGTGCTGAAAGACCATTGACTTACTGCATATTAAAAAATTATCGTTATATGGCTAAACTCAAACTATAGACATGTTTTGCATAAACATAGTCTACTTTACAGAAAACCGAGGAGAAAATAAACATAACACCAGCGCCTGTTATATTTCTGTTTGCTCCAGTAAATATAAATTTGCTGCCGACAAAATATAAAATGTATGGATGAGAGTTTCTCTAATTTCTGATAACACTACAAAAATGCTGTGGCGGCGCAATGCAACAAGAAAGGGTTGCTTGCGGTTTATGTGGATTCTTCCAGTTCTGGCAAAATTATGATAACGGGCTGGCTAACTGAAGAGAAATATAGTATACATTTTAAGACATATTATTGCAAGGCCAAGAAAGAATTTATTTTAACAGCTAAACCTAAGTAATACAAACTCCTTTGCCAAGTAGGATGCAAGACATAAATTCACCAGACAATTAATCGGCTTGAATGTGGACAATAGAAAATTTAGAATGGTATGTATTCGATATGTAGGTGGATTTTTATATCGAGAGAATTGCTGTGAAAAAATCTCTTGCGTTCTTGCTTTTTATTTCAGGTGAAATAGATTTTTCTTTATTTAGAGTTTTATTTTATTCATTTTCAACTCGAGTTTTGCTTAGAATTGCAATGATTATGATTTAGTGTTACGATTAAAATTAATATTAGAAATAGTTATTTTGTTTAGTAGGAATTTGTTTGACTTAGCGATATACTACGATTTTTAGTGCTTTTTATTTTGAACGAACTTAGTTTAATTCTTTATTGTACTCTCTTTTTTATTCATTTTTAATAAATTAATGATAATTCTCAATCTAATAAGTCTGTGTTTTTACATAACCTCTTACCCGTATATGGATATGGCTGTATGTAAAATACAATCCAAGTACGGTATGCCGCAACATAAACAGTACCGAGTGGTTTCCGAACGTGGTTAAAACGTATGTGAATGTCTTTTTAATGCTTCAGGATGGTTCCCACTGTTGCAGAAAAAGTTTTTATCGTGGAGCACTATTTTCGGTCATACGGAAAAAGGCAGACAACACGGTTTCTTGGATTCTAACGCCCCGACATAATCATCGAGCAAGCCCTTCATAGTGATCGTGTTACAATTTGGTGTGCAGTGTACGCACATGGCATATTCGGCCCGTATTTCATTGAAGCAGACGATGTAACGCCGTTAACTGCGAATCAGGAGTGCTGCAGAGAACAGATTGTCACACCATTTCTGTATGATCTTCAGCGATTTGGTCGTGCCAGGAACTTATCAGGTAATCAACAATGGTTTCAGCAGGACGGGGCAACCTGTCACACGGCTAGTTAGTCTCTTCGAATGCTATGCAATCATTTTGGGGATCGCCTAATTTCGTGTGGCACTGATTTCCCATACATATCGCACTCACCAGACCTAACACCACCTGATGCGTACATATGGAGAATGCTGAAGGAGGCCTGTTTTCCGTACCGTTTCACCGTCTGACATTCCGGAATTGCGGATTGAAATTCAAGGTTTTTTTTCGTGCCATGCAACAACCTGTGTTCACAGACATGTTTGTGAACCTTCGCGAACGCTACGAATATTGCTTGAAACTGAACGGAGGGCATCTTGAACATCTGTTTTATCGGAAACGTCGTCGTGAATAATGTTTGCAACGCTATATAATGTTCAAGTATCGCTGTATATTGTAAAGTAAATAATACATAAATAACAAACGTTTCATAATTTCAGTACTGTTTATTTTGCCGCATACTGTAAAAAGTCAGATGTCAGTTGTAAGATAACGTTCTGAATTACATGATAAGGAATATTAAATTTCTACAAAGAATTTATAATTATAACAATCACAACTACAAACATCATTATACTAACAGCAATAAAACATCTTTGTTACAGAAGTCTGTTTTGTAGTAGACTGACATCATATACATATGTACTTGTATATTACGTTAATGTGTTTCCCAGTTTTTCCTTTTGAAGAGTATATCAAACTTTCTTCCGTGCACGGCGATTCGGTCGTTTTCGGAAATGCGTCCTTCAAAGAGATGCGATAGTAACCGTACAGTACTACGATTTATAACAAAAGTATTGCGATAAGATCGTTTGTATTATAGGAAGATTGACCATAAATGATGATAAATGAGACCATAAATTAGCAAGGCGTATTACCTGCATATTCTTTAGAATGTAATTTATATTGGAGCCTATACACTGAAGGCGTATGTATACGGGGTCTTTCACGGAACCCGTTAGTTAGAAAGTTTACGGAATCTACTTTTAGTACAATTTTGAAATTTTGACAGTTGAGTTTATGGTATGCGTTCTACTGTTTTAAAATATTTTCAACGAAATCTGACTTCCGGTTATACCGGAAGTAAATAGAAACTTTGTTACTTTAAATACAATGGTATATTTTTTTTCAGGGCAGTCGATTCTACGCATTATTCGCAAATATTTTGTATTAGGGTTTCCTATACCTAAGTTCAACTGTTTCGAAGATATTTACAATTTTCCTTAAAATTTTGCTATTGCATTCTTCAAGAATAATTAATATTGTAAAGACCTTTGAAGCATAAGATACCAAACTTTTGGAAACGAAAGTAAATGGTCATAGACACTGACAACTGTCATAACTTTTCTACAAAATTTATACAGGGTGTGCAGAAATTAGCAACCAATTCAGATATTTTCAAACATTAAAATTTCTTTTTTTCAAATGGCACATGGTAGTTTTTATTGCAGCACTTAATTCAGCAAGAAATTCTACATCGATTCGTATTAAGGTCTCATATATCTATCTGTCTTTATTAGTTTTTGAGTTATTAGAGATTATTTGTTCCAACTACGGAAAGTATACAAATATCTGTTATTTTTTCTAATAGTTAGCTATGAAAATAAAATATTTCGTAGAGTTGTGAAATGATTGACAGGTTATAGTGTAGACTCGGTCGGCGCAATATGACTATTTATCACCAAAATTACACTAATAGTGATATATTAAATTTATTTTATATCCATGGTAAATTCGATATAGGATAGCAGTAAGAATGTCGTGCATTTAATGAGACATATCAACAATTTACCACCTATGACCGTCGCGAAATTTAAAAGAATTGAAATCAACTTTCTAAATCATGGAACTATTAAAATTATCAAAATACCATATTCCAAGCCTGTCGTCAATGATGAAGCGAATGAAACGAAGTTATTACGTTATTTTAATATATTTCCAACAAGTTCGATCGCTGCACCCGCAGTTGATCTCGGACTTTCAGCAAGATCCATTTTTTGAATTTTGAAACGACACAAAGCGCGACCATACTCGTTTTAATTATTAAGTACAAGAACTACAGCCAGGAGACAATATTGAACGAGTTGAATTTTGTGAATTTATGATAATAAAAATACAAGACAAAAACTTTTTGAAAAAAATTTTGATTGGATGAATCGAAATTTATATGAGACTGTTACACAGAGCGGAAATAATTAGTGATACAACCAACAAAACCGAGGAAATTCAACACGTGAAAGATGCACTGTAGAAGAATGGCTACAAAGCACAGGAGATTCGGAGACTAGCTTCAGCTAAAAAGAAACAGAAGGATAACCCAGAACTAAAGCCAGCACGATACGCACACCTGCCATATATTGCTGGAGTCACGGACAGGTTGAAGAAAACCCTGGAGAAGAAGAACGTTAACGTCAGGTTTAGCACAGTCAAGAAAATAAAAGAACTGCTTCCATCCTACAGTCTCAATAACGAGACTACAAGCTAAGGGCATCTACGAACTTCAATGCCAGTGCGGGAAATCGTATATTGGACAAACCGGGCGCAGTATACAATGCAGAGTCAAAGAGCATCGCAGAGATGTCGAACAGGGAAATACTGAAAGGTGAAGATACTAGCCAGAAGCAATCACTACTACCCACGGATAGTAAGAGAATCCCTGGAAATAATAAAGAACCCGAACAACTTCAACCGAGAAGACGGATACAGGTTGAGTAAGGCATGGAGCTTGGCGTTGGAGGGTCCACAGCAGCAGGGACCATCGAGGACACGTCCGAGACCATCTAACATGAATCGAGGAGAAGCATCGGATACGGATCAGAGGACAATAACGGACACGGTTCAGCGGACTGGAACGGATACGCATCACTGGAGCGGAGCAGCGACTGGGTATATAACGAGAAGCAGAAGACATCAACGTCAGTCTTTAGAGAACTTCTGAAGAGGCTGACAGTACGAGCAGCAAAACGTCGTTTGTTACAACGAGCACGGCAACACCCGAAAGATACATCTTTATGGAATAGTGGCCGGGAAGCCTACATTCTATTAACAAACAAACATTACCATCTTTCCTGCCGTGCCGTTTTTTTTTGTCGATTTCGCAAAATATTGATACCTAAAGTTACCCAAACTTTATCTAAAATAAAATTTTATTTGAAATGTTTGCTAAAATTATTCATAATATAGATATGTATATTTGTGATAATTATCGTCACAAATAATTGGCTATTCGTATTTGTATCGAAGGAAGTAAAGAGAAATCGTCGAAAAACTAGAAGGCGAATATGAATTAAATTATTACATAATAATGAGAAGAGCGCACGTAGAAAATTACGCACGATATAAGTACATATTATATTTGTATAATTCTTAGAATAAACTAAAATTTTAATATTGCTGCCGTTTTGTCTCTACACATCTTAATATTCTGGTTTATATAAAATAATCTTCATAAAACAAGAAAACCAAGTTTATTAATAAGAGTTGTATATTTACAAAGAAATGAAATACATACATACATATATTTCGTGTAACTGTATGTTTTTATATAAGTATGTAATCCTTAGAACTAAAACTAATGAAGCTATTTCACGGTTGAATTCTCTGCATACATTTCGAGATTATGCCATATCTGAATATAATTCAAATAACTTGTAAGAATTACAAATGAATTTGTAAATGACCTACAAACTGAGATAATGCCTTCTGCACAGGACATATAAACTTCTGGAAGCAATGAAAGCTGTTACGGAATTTTCTATTATCCTCAATCTCCCCAATCACAGGCTTTAATCAGTTTATCATTAGTTTGTGAAGAAATCTATTTCATAGACGGGAGAGAGAGATCAGAAATATGTATCTCCAATTTGTGGTTACCTTTAGTGTTACAATTATAAGTGTTTCGTAAAAAGTGGACAAGATACCTAGACGACCAAATCAACGGAACTCCTTATTAGAAGTTGGAGGAAAAATAATTTCTATATGGGAGAATCGAAAGACTAAGCTTCATTACACTACAATTGCCAGGGTAGTGGCAATTGTAGTGTAAGAGTAGTGGAAGGTGTATTGTAGTGCGGAAATGCATTTACATAAGAAAAGTAGTGGCGTTGCGCCTGCTTTGTTGCGCATGCGTAATGACGATAGTTGGTAATGGATGTATAGTCAAATGTAAACACAACAAAACAGCTGTTATCGGTAGATTGTTCTGCGCAGATGCAACGGTATAAGTATCGGTAGTGTAGTGGGAATGTTTGGAGTTTGCGAACTTTGGCACTACTTCTCCACTACCGTTACTGTCGCACTGTTTATGTAAATGCTCTCGTTTAAATACATGAGAACTAACTTCGGCACTCCACTCTCCTACTCTTACACTACAATTCCCACTACCCTCTATGTAAATGAAGCTTAAATGAGAAATAGCTCAAGCAGTGGACTTATGTATGTGTAAGTAGATGTACTTATTCGTACCCTATCTGTTATCTATTAGTTGTTGTTAATTTCAAATGCAAAAAATGTTAATTATAATTGTTTACAAGAAGTGTTAGTGTTTTCTATTGTTTTATTTATAAAAACCTTCCTATTTACTTTATTAGTACCTATTTGTGTACAAACTTTAACACAGCGCGATTGAAGTAGAGTGTCAAAGTTGGTAAATTTCGGAATGAAATTATTGCGTACTAATAATTGTTTCACACTATAAAATATATCTAAAGCAGTAATATTTTGAAAAAGACCACTTATTTACGTAAAATATACGATAAACATGACATGTCATTTCACGGCTATACACAAATGGGAAAATAAAGAGAGACGTATTAATTTTTATTCATTCTTTCAGAAAATAATCAGGACTCCACGAGAAATGGGAATTTATTGTACGCATATTACATTAGATATAATATATGTGTCCGAATAATAAATATATGACTGAAAAATAGCACATATGGGGTGTAGTAGTATTCATAGTTTATTTTAATTGTCGAAGTATCCCTTCTTACGCCAACATGAGCAATAATAGTGTTGTTGTGCGAGCACGCGCGCACGACCTGCTGATACGTTTAGTGTAAGATGAAAAAGAACAGCGAACAGTTAACACAGGAAACGTATATCGGTACTGTTTGCTTGGACGAATGCAATCATTGTATCTCTTTATCTAACATATTAAAATCCTATGCCCGTAGATAATCTATGCCGATTCTGGGACACCCCACCACTCCTGTTCCAGGTCGAGTACGCATGCGCTGATTGGTCGGTGCTTTTCCCTGTGCTTACCTGTCCCAGGTGTGCTTACCTGTCTGTGCTTACCTAGGTGTGCTTACCTGTCCTAGGTGTCCTAGGTGATCACGTGATGATTACGTGTGTACAGGTGTTATCGGATGACGTAGACGGAGGTTGTTATCATAGGTTAAAAGGTTATCGGATGACGGAAACATGTTGTTGTTATCATAGGTTGAAAGGTTATCGGATGACGTAGACGGAGGTTGTTCTTATCATAGGTTCAAAGGTTATCAGATGACGTAGACGGGTTGTTATCTTGCGATGGAGGTTGTTTGTTTGCCATGGGGTCAAAGGTTATCGTTTACGTCATTGCGCGCGTATCATTATCATTAATTAAAACATAATTTGTATTATGAAAATAAAAATATATGTAGCTATACACGTATACAAAAAATAAACGTATTAAAAAATTAGTATCACTTTTCAATTATGCCAGTTCCACTAAAATATGTTTGCCCGAAGTGTAAAGGGGAGACAGATATTCCAAACAGAAAGTGTATTGCTTGTTCATTTGAAAAACTTATAAATGCATTAGGATCTAAGCATGTATTTCACAGTATATGTAATAACAATGATAAGAATTAAGGTTACATTCGATTGCATCATCTTTGTTTGCAATGGAATCAAAGGTTAGAGGAGGTAGAGGAGGAGGATCTGCTACTATATATAATATCACAATATTGGATTACAAATGATGCATTCAGAAATGTGGCGCTGCTACGCAAAGTATATTGAACCATCTAATTTAAAGACTACGTTTGAAAGGTTGTTACAATAAGAGATTGAGGATGATTATTACGCGTTCGAGTTGTATGGTAATCGGTATGATAGTCCCTATACGGATGAAGAATTGGCGGAAAAGAAGAAGTCTTATCGAGAAGCTATTGTGGTTGTATCAAAATTTATAAGTAATTGGACCAGCATTGACGAACCAATCGAGACATTAATTTCATTGAATTTTATTTACAAGTTGGAGCTTAAATATTTACCACATTATATAATTAGAGATATAGATTACAAAAACATTGAAGATTATGATGATGATGATGATAACGATGATGATGATCATGATGATGAAGAGGATGAATGATGATGATGATGTTGATGATGATGAAACTTGTGATTGTAATTGTAGATAGAGAAATAAAATTGTTATAAAATATATATGGTGTTATGCATTATTATTAGTTTAAGCGAATTAGAAAACATGTGTGCTGTAGAGAAAAGAGCTTTAACACTGATATCTATTTCAGTTGTATTAAATATTTTAATAATATTTGTTCTATTAATTATACTTATATTAGAGTTAGATCTTGTACAAAGAATATTAACAAAACGACAGACGTCAAAATAAGTGACAAGTAACTATGAAAAACAAATAAGCTAAGCACCCTTGCTTCAGTAAATTGACATATCTGAGCATTTTAGGTACGGAGGTTAATTAAATCGTTAAAACTTATTCACCTTCCATTTTAGCTATAGGAACTCCTAATACGGATTAAGAGGGT
This sequence comes from Holotrichia oblita, assembly GCA_023690525.1. Lineage (NCBI taxonomy): Eukaryota > Metazoa > Arthropoda > Insecta > Coleoptera > Scarabaeidae > Holotrichia > Holotrichia oblita. The sequence continues at coordinate 86,405,165 of CM043019.1, read as the reverse complement.
CGTCTACCAGCTGATTATTTTACAGCGGTGCCATATCTACATAATTCTATAAATCGTTTGCCTGATTTTATTTCAATATAATTTGAAAATTGGGCTTCATACACATATTTCTACAAATGTTTTACATCTACATATGCAATTTTGTCTATTAATATTCAGTATTAACCATGCCCCGGCCACTCTTATATTAGCAATTGAAAACTGTTTTATTACGTGAAGTTGTATACTAATACAGCGCTATGCGATCGTACTGGTAACTATATGGTTTATGACGCCAAAACGGAGCACTATAAATTTAATGTTTATAATACTTCATCGTGAAATAATGAAGAATTTCGTGCAAATAACGAAAAAACGTAATTTGCACCAAATTCTTTCCATTTTTCCGATAAATAGCTCTATAAAGTTTAAATTTATTATTTCTTTTTATTTAAATATCTTCACCAACAGTAGTATATGGTTTATAGACAACCGTTCCACCTAAATTTTTTATTTTTCCTTACTATTTAGTTTCTTTAATTTCCATTTAAATTTCAAAATATATTTTATTCACTCGCATAACATGTCTCAATTCAAAAACTACTCAGAATCAATAAATTTTCAATATTTGATCTTAAATGTCGATATTCTCGATAATTTCGTTCGCGATTTTTTTTTTAGTCGCTAATTATTTCGGGGGAAGTAAATAATTTTTAGTAGACACTTAATATTAATTTTCAACTGAACTTCAAGAATGTTGGGAATATAGAATTGAAAAGTACGATATTTTTAAGAAAAACTGGATATATGTACTTATAATCAATTTCTTATACAGCTATAACAATTAATAATAATAATAATAATAATAATAATTATATATATAATTACTATTATAACAATTACAATATAATAATTATTCTGTAAATTAACTTCAGAAATAATAGCCAACTCGACTACTATCACGAACTTCTTCTCACCTCTTCATCAAGATAACGAAAACGATGTAAAATAGCTTCTTTGGATGTATTACTACATGTAGGCACGCAGCACGTCACCATTGTTTTTACAATTTATGCAATGAAGCACAACAAAACTTACACAACCAAAATGTATAAATATATAAAATATTCACTTAGAATCGGTCCTCGAAACTAGAAATAAGTACACAAAGTAGAGCATAAGAAACCGCTAGAAAGAAAACGAATAGAATGAACAATGTTGTTGTAAACCATTTGTAAACATAGTTTATATCGTTTATATAGGTTATGTATTGTTATGAAGCTAGCTGTCGATCCAGCGACATCAACGCTGCGCGATCGTACTGTGAACTAAAACAGGTTACGACCTTGATCTATACCGTGACACCCGCATGGTATTAACTTCACAATCTCTTTTCCCGTTACAGAGGCCGTTACCTTGATACGGGAATCGAGATTACTCTATTAATTTTTAGATTTAATTACTGAAATTTGCTATGGGCATTTAAAATACGTCTACACATTAGCGATGGGCGATTCGAATCTTTTTGGTGATTCGAATCCAAATGATTCCTAAAATAAAAGATCCGTATAATATGATTCGTACCAAAAGGATTCGTATCGACTCGTGATGATTCATGACTCTCCGTACAAGCGGCAAGATTCGAATCGTTCTGGTGATCCGTAGACTAATTTCGTATGATTCGTACCGAAAGATCGTAATAGATTCAGCCCGATTCATTGATGACTCGTCGTATTAGAGATTCGAGTTTAGACTTTATTTTAATGATCTTGCGAAATAGTATTAATTAAGATTTATATTTCAGTAAAATAAACAAACCTAAATACACAGATACATTCATGAAAATACCTTGCTAAAAATACGATAAGAATTATTTCTTATTGGCGGTTTTAGGGACACGAACTATTAACTATAAATAATATAAAAGCTAGCAAATGAATATGTTTATGATATCATAATACACCACTGTAGTATAAATAGTAACGATTCATATTTATGCTATATATACTGATTAGAGAAACTATTTGAGTCATACGTCTGCGACTGTTCGTATATAACATACCTACAATTTACCAGTAGGAAACAAATATAGGTACTGTTTGACTTCGATTTAGTTTCATATCAATAGACCTCTAAGATATGCGAAATCGTATGAAGTAAGCGATTCACATAAGTTACGTATAATTATACAGATTCGTACAATGGTACTATTCCTACGACTACAATCAATTGCTACCAGTATACTACTTGACTACTTGACAAAATGATACGGATTGGTATAAAGTAAATGATTCGTATAGCATTATACGAATCCGTATCAATAATAAAGATTCGTACCATACGAATCACACATGAGAGTCGTATATACTGTACGAATCATACGAATCCGACCCATCGCTACTACACATGTGTGTATGAAGCCCGATTTTAAAATACGTTTTAAATAAATTATAAAAACATTATATTATGCAAAAATTTAACTGTGGCAACATCGCCAACTGTCAAACGGTAGTCGGGCCTCTTAAAAGAGAATCTTTTGTAGAATTGGAATATCTAATAAAATATATACCTTTCCATTAAAAAAATCTACTTTCTACAGATTGAACTTATTTATAAGCAACTAAGTTTTTAAACACCCTGTATAATGTTACAGAGAAGAACTTCAAATGTCGTGTAACTACGCAATATCAGCTGTGCGTATGTAAAATTTCATTTGTCTGTGTTACTCCTACGTGACGTAATATCACTATAAAGTAAGATCGGTATCTGTCAATTTTTTTCTTTAATTGTGAATAACTCAGAAGGAATAGTATTTAGGTATAGGGTATGATACATGAAATATGTGTAAAATTTATCGCGGAAGCTGAATTTGTAATTTATTTTATAGCGTGCTATTTAAAAAATCATCTGGATTCTACTCTGCAGAATTTTTTCCATGCAGCTACATGGTTTACAGGTGTGATAGAAGGCTTACTGAAACTGGTAAAACAACCGGTGGAGGTGTATTGCTAGCAGTAAAAGACTCATTTGCGCCAACTCCTATAAATTTATCTATATTGCTGCACTCTTTTCCACTCATAGATGTAGTAGGTGTAAAATGTGTATACAAGAATCATTTCACTTTTCACGTATTTGTTATTTACGTTCCACCTTATGTAACTATTCATTGCTTTGAAAGCTTTTTGGATGCCCTTGGGCAGTATACTTTACATACTCAGAACCTTTTGATCCTTGGCGACTTTAATATTACTCACTTCAATAATACCAACATAAATGATCCTTGTACACAAATCATGACGCATTTCCTTGCACTTAATAATTTAACCCAACATAACATCATTACAAATGGTAATAATCGCCTACTGGACTTAGTTTAGTTTTGTCGACATTCGGAGCGGAGGTGCTCAGAGACCCTTTCCCTATTTTGCCAGAACATGAACACCATCCAGCATTACAAATACTCTTACCATATTCCATTAGGAAGTGTAAGAATTTTAGCTATAACCAGCACAATAAATGTTATAATTTTAAGAAAGCCGATTTCCAGCAACTATATCAAATTTTAGCTTCAACCGATTGGAGCTTTATGAACACTGTTTCTGATGTAAATTCAGCGTGCAATCTGTTTTATGATAAACTATATTCAATATTTGATGTACATGTTCCACTTTATAAAACACGTAATAGGAGTTATCCTATATGGTATTCCTCGCAAATCATATATAACATTAAACTTAAAACGTATTACTTCAAACAGTTTAAACAATCGCGAAGCACATTTGCATTGGACCAATACAAACGGTTAAGAATTGAGGTTAAACAACAAGTAAAGATTGCGTACAAAGACTATGTTCTTAATTCAGAGGCATCTATTATTGAAGACCCTCAGATATTTTGGGCTTTTGTTCATAATAGAACTGGGAAATCTCGAATACCGTCAACAGTCACTTATGATATGATTCTACATATGATAACCCTCAGGATGTTGTAAACGCATTTGCTCACTATTTCAGCAGCGTTTACACAACAGGTTCAGGTGATAGAGAATTGTCATCTATACATACTTCTACCCCATACATACACATACCTATGATTGATGAAGCTGAGACTGACGCCGCCATTAAAAAACTGAAAGATGGGATGACAGCTGGACCAAATGGTATCCCGAGCTTCCTACTACGTGACTGTCGGACAGTTCTTACCTATCCTCTTACCAAGATTTTTGGCTTAGCACTATCGTCTGCAACGTTTCCTGAGTTGTGGAAACCTTCCAAGGTGAGTCCAATTTTAAAGGGAGAATCCGCCAGTGATGTGCGGAATTACAGGCCAATATCGATTCTTAACAACTTCGCAAAGATATTTGAATCTGTTCTCCATTCAAGAATTTACCCAATGGTTAACCACCTCATATCTCCAGATCAACACGGATTCATGAAAAAACGATCTACAGTTACCAATTTGGCTCATTTTACCCTATATACACTTGATCAATTCGACTCTTGTAGACAAGTGGATACTATTTATACAGATATATCAAAAGCTTTTGATAGAATTGAACACAATTTACTGCTACAAAAATTGAGGATGATTGGTTTTAGTGATTCCCTAGTAGCATTTTTTGAGACTTATCTGAATAATAGACAACAATATGTAATCTACAATGGATACAAATCGCAGCTGTTTCATGCAACTTCAGGTGTTCCGCAGGGTTCTAATCTCGGGCCACTATTGTTTACTCTATTCATTAATGACTTGATGGACTGCATTAATACTAATAAATGTATGTTCGCAGATGATCTCAAAATCTTTACCACAGTAAATTCTATTGCTGATTGTTATTATTTACAAGATCAGGTCAATCGGTTAACCGAGTGGTGTACTAATAATTGTTTACAATTAAATGTCAACAAATGCAGAATTATGAGCTACACTAGAAAGCAGAACTCTATTAATAATAATAATAATAATAATAATAATCCATGCCTTAGCATCCCCCAACAGCTTGCGCCAATTATAGGGGGCATCGGCTGGCCATGAGTTATTATTACGCCTGCGGCTGTAGACCGACTTAAGATGTTACCTTTCCGCATTTGCCTATACCATCAATGGAACTTCACTTGTTCGAGAAAAAGTTGTGAGAGACTTGGGTATTTATCTTGATGATTCCCTTACCTTTTCCACTCATCGTGAAAACATCGTAATGTCAGCTATGAAGCCCATTACGCATAAAGCACTCGCCTCCGGCCCGCGCTTTAAACTGGTCACTCATTCGCGAAATATGATTTCACGCACTTGGTTCGTAAATAACTATTAATAGGAATAAAAAAACGTCAACAAAACTTTCTTGACGTTTCTAATTCTCAAATATCAGTCATGAAAACTCAATGTAGCAATGTAGTATAAGTAAATCTCCAGCAATGATATACATATATTTGGTTGAAAAGACTGAAGAACCAATTCACCGAATCAGCTAGTTTGATTGATCTGTCAATCTGTACCAACTTGTGTGTTTATGAGAATACCAAAGTAATGAGACAACTACATATATCGTCACACGTTATGATTATAATAAACTATTAAATACAGCATATAACTATAAAAAGGCACTACATTTTTACCTGGCAATATACATATAATCACTTTTCTGAAAATGTCAGGAACAAACACGCATACCTTGGGTTGCTGGTTTTCTCATCAACTTCAATTTCCACACTTTTTTCCTGCCCACTTTTTCCAGAGTTCCCACTTTATTTGTTATATACACTAAACTACTTTTTTTTTGGAAAACGGGTGAAGCTTAGAGAATTATTCCTACATTTTTTCGTGTGACAACCGTAAACACAGCGGTTTATATTAGATTTTCCCTTTGGCTTCTTACATATTTGAGTAGACAGATGAAGTAAATCTTTAAAAGAGTCGTTTCTTTATAAAGAAATTGAAGTCAACATAAAATTAAACTGACAAATGTATGAAACGTTATATGACACTATACAAAACTACACAGGTATGCTTCCATTAGACGCCTTTTTGGCATCGATTGTGGCGCCCCCTACAGTAATGTTAATTGCCAATGGCGGATATAAACAAGGTTTCAGTGTATATAGAACGCTTATGTGCCGTGTGCGCAGCTTTCTGAGTTGGGACAACATGGGGGCGGCCATTAGGCCTTTTCCTTTGCTTTTTAGTGTAGTGCAATTTACACTACAATTTTTACAGTGCTGTAACGAAGGCGACAATACAAAGGAACGAATTGAGTGTAGATGGATTTATAACATAACCTCAACAATCAACTTATCATAACCTGACTTGACAAGAAACGAGTAGCACTTTTACTAATCCTTTATATAATGCTATAATAGCTATTATGTACAAACATACTTACAAATTTAGTTAAGATAAACTCTTTTCGCAGTCTCTTTGCATATATTTATAAAAACAACTGTCAATTCCCATTATAAATTATGCGTTCAGCATGAAAATTTCAATATGGATTAATTCGAAAATATTTTTCACTAATTTATTTATAAATCATACTTAATTACCTTATTCAATGGCATTTTTTAAAAGAAGTCAAAAATTCCAATAATAATGCCGGCCATATGCCGGCTGTAATTCAACTAAACACAACAATTTTTTTACTTTATAGTCAATACATAACCTCTTTTTGTCTTCTCTTTACATGCGTTTTATAGATATTTAACTTTTTTGATCAATATATACTGCACAAATTCCAATAAATAACATTCGTAGTATAAAGTAAACGGCATGAATAAAAGTACCTTCATTAATCACTTTGACATATGTTTGACATTTAAAATAGTGTAATTTACACCCAGGGGGACGCTTCGCGTCTTGGCTTTAAACTCGTTACTCGTGCTTTAAAAGCTTGATTATGCACTAGTGCATGGTGTGGCGACTAGCTAAATAGGCTTTGAACGAGAACAACAACGCCATCTCTCAGTCATACCGGTACTAAACGAATGTTATCTCTCTCACTCAGTGCGTAAATTTACCTTTTTTTGATGATTTTTTCGCTGTCACCATGGTCACTATCCTGTCACTATTATTTTCTCTATTGTCTTGTCATTTTTGTATTGCATCACATATTATTTTAACATTATACACAAAAAATGCGTTTTTAGGTAAAAGCGAACCGAAAAATTTAACTATCTTATTATAAAAAGACGTGTTCTGATATCCTGGTTATACATATATCGCTTCGCCTATGTAAGTATGTGTGTAGGTAATTTGAAAATATTACTTTAGGTGTATTTTAATGAATAAAGTGCACCTATATATGAATAATAGACGGCGATTTCCAGTCAAGAAAGAAAAGATATTGAAGGTATGATTGTAACGAATTAATAACCAGACAGGTTTAATTGTGATAATCAAAAACTAATATTCCATACTTTTTCTCCACGTTTTAAAGAGGAATGTTTAAATGGTTCCCAATTGGTTTTAAGGTCTATACCATCTGCGAATTTGCTTGGTATTCTTATAGTTTAATCAGTTATATGAATTGCTTTAAGCAGTTTAAATATTGTATTTATTATAATGACATAACATGAAATAAGACTTATTTTTGTTTTAACTAAAGTAATAATAGGTAGCATTCAGAACTTCTATGCTTATACATTGACATTATCCATACTAAACTGCCATTTCATCAAATCATCGCATGTCAAACATTCTAATGTGATACTTATTTGTCTCAAATCGCAATGTCAGTTAAATTTCAATTTTTGACTGACGCAATCATTTGATAAAATACAGAAACAAAATTTTAAATAACTCGCGCGCTAAATTGTGCCTTAAGTAGTACCGGTATGACTGCAAGAGGCGCTGCAATAGTCGTTCATCCCCACTGCGGTACTTGCCATTCTATCTAAGTTATTCTATGCACTAGTGTCATAATATACTATTTTAGTATGCATGCATCATAAACCAATTAAAACACAGTCATAATCGTGCATAATCGGGCCTTTTTCGCACGGCGTGCGTATAAAGGTTGATTGGTAACAGCCAATCCCAAGCGTTTAATAGTCCAGTGAAATGTCAGGAAATGTCAAATGACATATAGGTACATGTCATGTATTGAAATTATTGATTTGATTTCTTCTAATTAAAATTATTGTTCCATTTATACTAAAAAATATCGTATGACACTCGTGCATAAAAGCTTGATTATGCACTAGTGTCATAATATACTATTTTCTATTTTGCGTTCATAAAAACGCTATTGTAACACGCTTTTGCGTATCGAAAAGCGCTCCATTGTGATACGCCTTTTTTCATTTCTATAGGTTGGCTGTATTGAATACATTATGACAGAAAGCAAAGTTGACGTTTAATGCATTTTTCATATACTGCTTTTGATTTTTTCGGTAATAAATTTATGACGGCGTTGTCCGCAATTTCACGCAGTTGTGGTGGCGTACAAGATAAATTTGTGTCAGTATCACTCATTTTTACAGTTTACAGAGACTATATTATGAAATGTTTAAACAATTTAAATAGCCGAATTTGAATTTTGAATTAGTCAAATGTCAATGTGACCAACTTCATATAAAAATAAAACTCAACATTTTTAATGAGATTTTTATTAAGTACCTATTTATTATCAATTTATAATGCAAAATAGAAAAAATAGTATACAGGACTCGTTTCATAAGGCTTTTTTTGTCGCACTCGTGCGACAAAATCATGCCTTATGAAACGAGTCCTTTATAAGGCTATTTTTTCTATTTTGCATGAGTGCGACAAAATCATGCCTTATGAAACGAGTCCTGTATACTATTTTTTCTATTTTGCATTATAAATTGATAATAAATACTTAATAAAAATCTCATTAAAAATGTTGAGTTTTATTTTTATATGAAGTTGGTCACATTGACATTTGACTAATTCAAAATTCAAATTCGGCTATTTAAATTGTTTAAACATTTCATAATATAGTCTCTGTAAACTGTAAAAATGAGTGATACTGACACAAATTTATCTTGTACGCCACCACAACTGCGTGAAATTGCGGACAACGCCGTCATAAATTTATTACCGAAAAAATCAAAAGCAGTAGGTATATGAAAAATGCATTAAACGTCAACTTTGCTTTCTGTCATAATGTATTCAATACAGCCAACCTATAGAAATGAAAAAAGGCGTATCACAATGGAGCGCTTTTCGATACGCAAAAGCGTGTTACAATAGCGTTTTTATGAACGCAAAATAGAAAATAGTATATTATGACACTAGTGCATAATCAAGCTTTTATGCACGAGTGTCATACGATATTTTTTAGTATAAATGGAACAATAATTTTAATTAGAAGAAATCAAATCAATAATTTCAATACATGACATGTACCTATATGTCATTTGACATTTCCTGACATTTCACTGGACTATTAAACGCTTGGGATTGGCTGTTACCAATCAACCTTTATACGCACGCCGTGCGAAAAAGGCCCGATTATGCACGATTATGACTGTGTTTTAATTGGTTTATGATGCATGCATACTAAAATAGTATATTATATGACACTAGTGCATAATCAAGCTTTTAAAGCACGAGTAACGAGTTTAAAGCCAAGACGCGAAGCGTCCCCCCTGGGTGTAAATTACACTATTTTAAATGTCAAACATATGTCAAAGTGATTAATGAAGGTACTTTTATTCATGCCGTTTACTTTATACTACGAATGTTATTTATTGGAATTTGTGCAGTATATATTGATCAAAAAAGTTAAATATCTATAAAACGCATGTAAAGAGAAGACAAAAAGAGGTTATGTATTGACTATAAAGTAAAAAAATTGTTGTGTTTAGTTGAATTACAGCCGGCATATGGCCGGCATTATTATTGGAATTTTTGACTTCTTTTAAAAAATGCCATTGAATAAGGTAATTAAGTATGATTTATAAATAAATTAGTGAAAAATATTTTCGAATTAATCCATATTGAAATTTTCATGCTGAACGCATAATTTATAATGGGAATTGACAGTTGTTTTTATAAATATATGCAAAGAGACTGCGAAAAGAGTTTATCTTAACTAAATTTGTAAGTATGTTTGTACATAATAGCTATTATAGCATTATATAAAGGATTAGTAAAAGTGCTACTCGTTTCTTGTCAAGTCAGGTTATGATAAGTTGATTGTTGAGGTTATGTTATAAATCCATCTACACTCAATTCGTTCCTTTGTATTGTCGCCTTCGTTACAGCACTGTAAAAATTGTAGTGTAAATTGCACTACACTAAAAAGCAAAGGAAAAGGCCTAATGGCCGCCCCCATGTTGTCCCAACTCAGAAAGCTGCGCACACGGCACATAAGCGTTCTATATACACTGAAACCTTGTTTATATCCGCCATTGGCAATTAACATTACTGTAGGGGGCGCCACAATCGATGCCAAAAAGGCGTCTAATGGAAGCATACCTGTGTAGTTTTGTATAGTGTCATATAACGTTTCATACATTTGTCAGTTTAATTTTATGTTGACTTCAATTTCTTTATAAAGAAACGACTCTTTTTAAAGATTTACTTCATCTGTCTACTCAAATATGTAAGAAGCCAAAGGGAAAATCTAATATAAACCGCTGTGTTTACGGTTGTCACACGAAAAAATGTAGGAATAATTCTCTAAGCTTCACCCGTTTTCCAAAAAAAAAAGTAGTTTAGTGTATATAACAAATAAAGTGGGAACTCTGGAAAAAGTGGGCAGGAAAAAAGTGTGGAAATTGAAGTTGATGAGAAAACCAGCAACCCAAGGTATGCGTGTTTGTTCCTGACATTTTCAGAAAAGTGATTATATGTATATTGCCAGGTAAAAATGTAGTGCCTTTTTTATAGTTATATGCTGTATTTAATAGTTTATTATAATCATAACGTGTGACGATATATGTAGTTGTCTCATTACTTTGGTATTCTCATAAACACACAAGTTGGTACAGATTGACAGATCAATCAAACTAGCTGATTCGGTGAATTGGTTCTTCAGTCTTTTCAACCAAATATATGTATATCATTGCTGGAGATTTACTTATACTACATTGCTACATTGAGTTTTCATGACTGATATTTGAGAATTAGAAACGTCAAGAAAGTTTTGTTGACGTTTTTTTATTCCTATTAATAGTTATTTACGAACCAAGTGCGTGAAATCATATTTCGCGAATGAGTGACCAGTTTAAAGCGCGGGCCGGAGGCGAGTGCTTTATGCGTAATGGGCTTCATAGCTGACATTACGATGTTTTCACGATGAGTGGAAAAGGTAAGGGAATCATCAAGATAAATACCCAAGTCTCTCACAACTTTTTCTCGAACAAGTGAAGTTCCATTGATGGTATAGGCAAATGCGGAAAGGTAACATCTTAAGTCGGTCTACAGCCGCAGGCGTAATAATAACTCATGGCCAGCCGATGCCCCCTATAATTGGCGCAAGCTGTTGGGGGATGCTAAGGCATGGATTATTATTATTATTATTATTATTATTAGAGTTCTGCTTTCTAGTGTAGCTCATAATTCTGCATTTGTTGACATTTAATTGTAAACAATTATTAGTACACCACTCGGTTAACCGATTGACCTGATCTTGTAAATAATAACAATCAGCAATAGAATTTACTGTGGTAAAGATTTTGAGATCATCTGCGAACATACATTTATTAGTATTAATGCAGTCCATCAAGTCATTAATGAATAGAGTAAACAATAGTGGCCCGAGATTAGAACCCTGCGGAACACCTGAAGTTGCATGAAACAGCTGCGATTTGTATCCATTGTAGATTACATATTGTTGTCTATTATTCAGATAAGTCTCAAAAAATCATGCCTTATGAAACTCGTTCTTTAATATACTATTTGCGCACTTGAACGTGTGCGCAAAAATCGTGTCTTATGAAACTTGTATCTTAATATCAAGTGACTATAAATGTTTGTAACAAATATTTACTTTGGCAACACTGAAAAATTGGCTTGCCTGGTTATTCGTATATAGGTACAACTTTGTAGGTTATGTCATTTTTATCATATGGATGCGTTATGCATGTTTGTTTACTGATACCAGAAGGAAGATTTATAGAAAACGAGTTTTTTGAACGCATATTTTAAACGACTAAACAAAAATTATTCAAAGAATATGCGCAGAGTGTCGACTTTCCACTGCTAAACAACACTGTACTCGTCGTGATAAATTGTTAAACACATTAGTTAACATTTCAGGCCCTATATTTGTTATTGCCTCCTCAATAGCGTTCCGTAACTGTTGTAAATTTGTATTTGATTCCGGTATATTGTGTTTTTTAAATAAGGGAACAAAAAGAAATCTAGCGGCGTCCAGTCGGGAGATCTACTTGACCACAAACTTATACTAATCAAACGGTCTGGGAAGAATTGGTGTAAATAATTAATTGCTATTTGTGCAGTGTGTGCTGTAGATAAATCTTGCTGAAAATAACCACTCGTTAACTCTATGTCATCCAACTGATTTATAAATGATTCCAAAATAATGGCTTGGTAGCGTTGAGCATTAATAGTTTCTTGAAAGAATATCAGACCAATAATTCTTTGCCGTGACATTGCCACCCAAACACTTGGCACTTGCACTAAGTTCTGCGAATTCTCTGCCGACCAAATTCTGAAGTTCTGGGAATTAACATAACCAGACAGATGAAACCAAGCCTCATCCGAATAAAAAGTGATATTTTGCTGGTCAATATTATTATGCAGATTGTTATTCTACCAGTAACAAAACTATGTTCGTAGTACGAAATCAGATGGGTGAAGTTGCTGAACAATTGTAAATTTATACGGATGTAAATGCTTTTTTAGGATCTTACGTACTCTTGTAGTGTGTATAGTAAAGCTACGGTAATCAACTTGGTCCTCTGGATACATTACAACAGATTGCTCAAGAGTTGATTGCAGCAAATATATCCAATTACCATCATCATTTTGTAAGCCGCTTCGAAAATAAGCCATTACGATAAATGTGTTTTGCTCAATAGTAAATACCATTGTTAAAATAAAATTGAGTGGTTTTATTCGTATGACTTTTACTTTGACATATATGACAAATTTAAATTTAAAAATCAGGTGTGCTAACATAAAATTACAGAAGTGTTGCTAACTTAAGTCGAAAATTTACAATCATTTATAGTCGCATTTGCATTATGTTATGCATGATACAAGAATGTAATGTTAAGTACAATGTAATACTTTGTTTATAAACATTGCCATTTTGCTGGCTGTATTTTGACGCGCATGCGGACAAGATCATTTTCTAAGTGTCACTACTGGAAATACTTTATACTGTGCTACGGTGCTAGCACGTGCTACCTGAATACGACCATTTATACTGCGACCTATGACTACGACGTGCCAACTATCAATTGAGAAGATACCTGAAGTTAGTGGAAAATTTCTGTTCCCGTATTAGGGACAGTTAATCTACCACGTTTGGCAATGATGTCTCTGATGATCAGATTGATGTCAGTTGTCAAAATAAGTGATTCAGCGAATGTTCTTTGCTAAATGTTTTGTTTTAGATCACCAAAATTGAAAAACGCATGTTAATAGTTTTGTCCGATTCCTTGTAGTAGCTTGTTGTCCACAGTGTAGCAATAATGACGGTAACATACAAGGTAAATGATTTTTTCATTGTCGAAAATACAAATTTTTGTAGTAGTTTTTTGTTCATTTGTTTCTTTTGGTATACACCTATTTGTCAAATTTTTTTAAATTTTATATACAAAAATGGGTACTGAATATTCTTTACCAGGTCCTTCTAGTATTGAAACAAAAATTCCATTCTGTTTACAAACTGATGTAGATTCAGTAGAAAGTGATGTTAATGTCTCATGTGTACAAAAACCAAAAGTAGCGAACAAGCATATATTTGTATGCTAATTTATTTTTATAATGCAATTTTCTCTGTTAGATGGATGTAGATGGCCCCAAAGGTGAAGGATTTCGACCTTATTACATTACAAAAATTGAAGAATTGCAACTCACTGTTGCTGAAAAAAGTCAAAATTTAAGGAGGTTACAAGCCCAACGAAATGAATTGAATGCTAAAGGTATATTCTTCAGTAATCAAAAATGAAATATTTTATTTTTAAATCTAATCATGAAGTATTTGTGTTTGATTTAATGTGTATCTTAAGTTATTTGTAAATATATAAAACATAGAGCACATATGAAATAATAGAACTTGTGGCCATGTGATGGCCATTACAAGTAGATTGCTTTATACCAGTATATGTTTATATTACAGTAAGGATGCTTCGTGAAGAACTTATGCTGTTACAAGAACAAGGAAGTTATGTGGGAGAGGTTGTTAAACCCATGGATAAGAAGAAAGTCCTTGTTAAAGTCCATCCAGAAGGAAAATTTGTTGTTGATATTGACAAAAATATAGATATTAACGATGTAACTCCTAATTGCCGTGTAGCTTTAAGAAATGAAAGTTATACCTTACATAAAATATTACCTAATAAGGTAACATTTGATGAATTATGAATATAAGGTTTAAAAAAAGTATATTTACTAGGTTGATCCACTTGTATCACTTATGATGGTAGAAAAAGTGCCAGATTCTACTTATGAAATGGTGGGAGGTTTAGATAAACAAATCAAAGAAATAAAAGAGGTAATTGAGTTACCAGTTAAACATCCAGAACTTTTTGATGCACTTGGAATTGCACAACCAAAGGGTGTATTGTTATATGGACCTCCAGGTATGTTTCTAATCTAATGCTTTTTCTGTACATTGTCTGAATATTAAACTATTTAATGGCCAGATAGTGGTACGCTTTTTCTTTGAAAATACAAAGGTACACTCACTTGCATGGAACATACATACATACAACTAAAATGTTTCTAGATATAGTATTCAACTGAAATTTCACATTCTCAGCTACCATAGCAAACCAGTAAACGTATATACATATATGTACAGGCTGCCCGGATTACGTAGGGACAACATGAGTAACTTTTATATTTTAAGACATAGAGATGGTTAAATTTTCAAAAAAGTGTAGGTTCAAAAGCTCAATAAGAATCCATTTTCAAATTTTACGTTTCATGCTTTATTTGTTTTACGTAGTTGTACACTTGCAATGCGCGTGTCAATTCTTACCGCAAGCACAACCTTTTTTTCTCTAGAGGGGCTGCTACTAATGTCCTTCACTACACTCTCTCAGAGACCACTTGTAAGTCGATTAATTTTGCACAAAATAAATATGTCATGTTACGTGATCGAATATTCTCACTTTTTTGACAAACTGATGACAAATATTATAAAATAATAACGCCAATATTTTTGTGCTCTGCAGAAGTACACAAGCGACACTTTCTAATTGTACGACTTAAAGCATACAGTAGATGCTACATTTGTAGCGTGGGTAGTAGACTGCTTATTTCATTCAAAGGCCGCGTCCAAATATGTAAAGACTTGTGCGGTCTCAGTGTTTATTAAAAAAATTCTTTGGCTACATTTATAAAGATGAACAGCTGAATGCATATAGAATAATAAAGAATATGTTAATATTGCATATATGTATAAATATGCAATATTAACATATTTGCGTAGACATAGATGCTTAAATACGGTGGATATTTTACCGTTCATTAACACCCAGCTGTATCTGCTCAAACAACACGATTTTGTAAGGGTTCATAATAAATTTTTTTCCACTACTAGCGTTAGAAAACGTCATTATTTGGTATGTTTTCGGGCCGAGAAGATGAATTTCTCTCCTAGTAGTCAATAATAAAAATTATCTCCTACTAGTAAATAATAAAAACAATTGACAGTAATCAAATCATGATTTATTCAATAAAAATGTATAGAATAGAAATAATTTGAATATAAAACCATAGATGTCGTATAGATGCACGAATGACATCCGCAATTCAAGAAAAAAGGTTAGGTTAACATTTAACATAAATAAACAAAGTAGGAAATACGTAATTTGGTAAACACTACTTATTAAAATAATAATTAATAGTGCAATTATGGCAGGTTATGTTAATTCCTGACGTACTGGCTTGCAATAAAATCTCGTACACCTAGTTTTACCTATATTGATTTCACCTTTTGTGACATTTCTAATTTGACGTTTCATTTCCAAAAGTACACTATTTTCATAAGTCACCACAACCTCTATGCATAGTGTCACATCCGTCAAATCTAAAGTCAGCTTACATTGAAAAATAATCTTCAAAAATTATATAGCTTGCTTGACATTAAGGTGTACGAGATTTTATTGCAAGCCAGTGTACCAGTATTTTTCATACTCTATTTGATTTGCTTCCTTGCGGATTTCTGCAGGAGTACAACTACTGTCTGACATTTTTTTTTGGTATTGTGACAAGACATGAATAAAATCTCAATTTGACATTAAATGTTTATTCATTTGTTTTTAGAGACTAACATGTTTTCTATGGGTATCTTAAATTAAACATTTATCGGAACGGCTTATTATATTACATTATTATTGAGAAAGCGGTTAAATATGCTAGTAGTGGAAAAAATAGTATATAAACCACGGCAGAGAAGATTTTTCTCAGCCTCTTAGCCATTATTTCCCTTGACGTTTCGCGTCTCGGGAAATAATGCTACTCGGCTGAGAAAAATGTCTTCTCTCCCTTGGTATATAATTACTATTATACTAGCACAATTATTATTGAGAATTGTCCAACCATATTAAAATTTGCTTCTTTATCTAAATAAAAAGATTGTTCAATTGAAAGTTTTCGAGAAAAATCGTTTCGCAACATGTTAGAACAACTTTTTTGTTTTTTCAATATGTAATTTCGAGGTGGAATATACAGGGTGTCCCGGATTTTACTTTACAGGCTGTAACTGCACACCCGATATATTTATGATTAAATATTTCAAATAAAAGTTGCTTTACCTCTTAAAGTGTACGAAATGACAGAGTCAGTTTTACATTTGCTGATCGTCTTGAAGGTCGTTTAAAGGCCAACTTTTGTTTTTTTAATGGAAACCTATATTTTTTTATGCAGCGTTATATTACCCAGAAAGATACAAATGACTTTTGTCTGAATAGTTTTTTAATTACATTTGCAGTTTTTTAAAATAAGTACTGAGAAACTTGAGCATTGTGCTTGTAAACAATGCCATTATTGTGGAAGCGACATTCATCACTCCAGAAATGTTTTCAACTACATAGTTGAAAACATTTAAATTTTCTTCTGCTAAAATATGTAAGCGTACAATAAAGTCAAGCCTTCTCTGAAAATCGTGCGGCAAACCTTGAACTACATAAATTTTAAATGGATGATATCTGTGTGCTTCTAAATTCTGTGTACGATCGTTTTGCTAATTCAAATTTCTGCTGCCAGAACACGAAGAGAAACGTGAGGGTTCATCCACGTAGGCCAAAACGTGTATAATGTTTTCTTCATTTAAGGTTAATTTTCCAAAGCCTTCTATTATTAGACAAGTCCTCTAAATGGGTTTTTCAGTAGTTATTTCAATAATGGTAAACGTAAAAGGAAAATTCTTCCGACAAAAGCTATTTGTATCTTTCTGGTTAATATAACGCTGTATTCGAAAATATAGGTTTACATTAAAAAACAAAAGTTGACCTTCAAACGACCTTCAAGACGATAAGCAAATGTAAAACTGACTCTGTCATTTCGTAGACTTTAAGAGGTAAAGCAACTTTTTGAAATATTTAATCGTAAATGTACCAGGTGTGGAGCTACAGCCTGTAAAATAAAATCCGGGACATCCTGTATATTTATCATATATATTTTATATCATATCTCTCATATTTTGTATCATAAGAAGTAAATATAGAAAAATAGTTGCGCCTCCGTTGGGAATCGAACCTAAGCTTGTACCAGCTGGGTACTGTGCTGTATGTATTGGCGTGAGTGAAAATATGTTCAATTTCTTTGTTTTCAAAAGTTAGCAGATAATTTATGAATTTTTGGTTAAGCTTCTCATTCCAAAACCAAATATTCGTTATTAAGTTCTATATGCTTCTCAACAATCACTTTATATTTTATGTTACACACATTCTCAATCCAAGTATTGAATTCACTACAAGTAAAACTAACTTTATTCAACTAGGTACTGGAAAAACATTATTGGCTCGTGCAGTTGCTCATCATACAGAATGTACATTTATTAGAGTATCTGGTTCCGAATTAGTTCAAAAATTTATTGGTGAAGGATCTCGAATGGTTCGTGAGCTTTTTGTTATGGCTAGAGAACATGCACCTTCTATTATTTTCATGGATGAAATTGATTCCATCGGTTCTTCTCGTATAGAGTCTGGATCTGGTGGCGATTCAGAGGTTCAAAGGACAATGTTAGAATTACTAAATCAATTAGATGGATTTGAAGCAACAAAAAATATTAAGGTTTGATAATGTAATATATATGACTGTACTAGATTATTATTTAGGTTTGCATGTGTTACAGGTAATAATGGCGACAAATCGTATAGACATCCTGGATCCTGCTTTACTTCGACCAGGACGTATTGATCGCAAGATTGAATTTCCGCCACCGAATGAAGAAGCTCGCTTGGATATATTAAAAATACATTCTAGAAAGATGAATCTAACAAGAGGTATAAATTTGCGGAAAATAGCAGAATTAATGCCTGGTGCAAGTGGTGCTGAAGTAAAGGTAAACGCGAAATTGCTTTACAAACTATCTTATTGAAACCGTATTAAGTAAATATGATTTCTAGATATGGTAAACTGCATTTTATACATATGTTAATGTAAAATGGGAGACATTCTGTACAAATTATATTCCATTCGATTCCACGCTATGATATAGTTGTGATTGACTTCCAAGACGCTCTCGTAGTTAGTTACAATTATGTAGAAATAGTGATGGGTTGATGGTTAGGGGAAGTAATGTTTTTCAGTCCAATCATACACATTAAATTTGTCTTCTTAGTTGTATGATCCGACACAAAAGATTGTATAATTTCTTTATGGTACAACATTTCTTTTAACAAAATTAAAGTAAACTCCAGTTTTTAATGTAGACTGTACGTTGATTCTATATACAAAATAACTGCATTCTAATAGTTATAATTGGTATCTTTTATTAGATGACATAGTGCAATACTTAAGTGGGAAATGGGTGCAGATTTCAATACTCGCAATAGATCTTATTTCAAACTCACCTCAGCTATTGACTCCTGTAAGTCGAGTTGTCAAACATCTGTATTATCTATTTAAAAATTTGCAGTTTCAATGGCAACTAAGAAGCTTAGGTACATTTTGAAGCCAAAGAGAAAATAAATTTTTGGGGGTTTAATTATTGTTAAAACTTGTAATAACATATGCGAGTTAAAGCTGTTTCTTTATAGTCATGCTAGGAATGTCTTTTGTTACACAATTTTTACATCACATTTTCCATTGCATTTATTTCGGCTTCTTAGTGACATGTTGAACGTGAATAATACAGCATAAAATCATATATTATTCACTACTTCATTGTGTTTTAGGGTGTTTGCACGGAGGCTGGAATGTACGCGTTAAGAGAACGGCGTGTTCACGTTACTCAGGAAGATTTTGAAATGGCAGTAGCTAAAGTAATGCAGAAGGATTCTGAAAAGAATATGTCTATTAAGAAATTATGGAAATAAGTTCAACTCTTTGTATTGTATTAATTTATGTATTAACCAAATAAATCAGATAGTAATGATAGCGGATTGATTTTATTTCAACTGAATTGTACAATTGGTATGTTGATACGCCAGCGGACACAAGCACATAAATAGAGGGGTTCCGATGTTAATGCTGTCTCTCTCATAGCTCCTCGCTAATATTCAAGATCGTACGCATATAGTGGATACTCTGGCATAAACGTTGAAACTACAGGCAACAATACGAGCTGCTATATCGATGCAACGGAAAGCGAATTTGTACATTGTACAGGGTGATCAGATGAGAATGCAAAGTGTTGTATCTCTGAAACTATTCGTCGTAGAGACTTGCGGTAAAAAAATTTATTACGAAAGTGGGCAAAAAAAGACCGTGGAAAATATTTTCAGATTTCCAAGATGGTCGCCAGGGGGCGTAACCGGCATCTTAAACTTTTAAAGTGATTTTTCACTGAAATCCACCCAGTAAATGTTACCAAAAAATATATGATTTTTAAAGCTAAGCTTTACTCGAGTAACTTTTGTTTAACACTTTTTGACGTATCTATTAAAATAAAGTGTGTGGGGAGGAAGGGAGAGGGGGGGGGTAATTCAATGTTTTTTAAATAAACAACTGTAACTCCTAAACGACTGAACTGATTTTAACAAACTTGGTCTCATTGGAAAAAGCATTTATTGTTCCATCAAACCTATCATACCTGTGATATGTCTATTTCTTAGTGATGCCGCTAGAGCGCGTTTTTTGATATAATAGCAGAAAATTACAAAATTCTCTAAAAAAGTAAATGCAATAATATTACTTTTTTTGATAAAAATGTAGCAAAGTGATACCTAAATAGGCTAGTGAAAACCGCGTTTCGATATCTTATTCGTAGCCTGAAATATCGCAGAAAAAGATTTACTTATCATATAATTTTAAAAAGACGCTATTACACCGGTATTTATTTATTGTTCATAATTTAATAATTTTTAAATAATAAAAGTATTCTTAGTTCTAAAATTGTAAGAAAAACGTGTAGGGGCATAATTATCAATGCATATAATATGCAAGTGCAAGGTACGCAGAATATGAAGAGTAGGCCATTGAGGAAAAGCAAATGTCTAAAATCAACTCGTCAACAAATTATACTTACAGAGGCAGTTTAATTTATGTTGTTTGAACATACAAGTAAGGTTTAAAAGCTTTAAAATGCTTTTTAGAAGTGATGGAAACGTTAATTTGCATAATATGCATTATTAGTCAACAATCCTCACTGGTTGCGCGAGGTCCAATATCAAAGCCATTGGAGTCTCGATGTATGGTGTGGCATCCTGGACGGAACTGTCATATTTCCCTATTTATTTGATCATTTATTTTGCCGTGTTTCTTGATTTTCTGGTAAACCAATTGCCAAGATGTGCCCTTGCAATTACGGCAAAATACGTTTTTGCAACTAGATGATTGTCCAGCACATTTCTCAAGAAATGTGTAAGAACATTTAGATCCAAGATATCACCAGAGGTGAATTGGGCGAGAAGTCTATTTCTTTGGCCTCTCCGATCCCCAGACCTCACCTGTTTGGCCTGGGGTCGGTTTAAAGATATTCTTTACTAAATTCCACCAACAACGAGAGACGACATGTACCTAAATACGAATACAAGAGGACATTCGTAGCCTGTCAAGAGCAGAAATTAAAACTGCTGTAATGTATACGCATCAGCGGCTCCAACAATGTATTGAGTGTGATGGAAGACATTTCGAGCATTTAAGGAGGCATTCAGTTTTATTTCAAAATCACTCCTTTTTCTTACTATGCCCCTACGCGTTGTTTTTTTTTTTTTTTGAACTAAGAATACCTTTATTACTTAAAAATTATTAAATTATGAAATTTTATCATTGAATCTTGAAAAACGACAAATAAATAACAATAAATACCGGTGTAAAATTTAAAATTATATGATAAGTAAATCTTTTTTCTGCGATACTTCAGGCTACGAATAAGATGTCGAAATACGGTGCCGTTTTAGGTATCACTAGTGCCTATTTAGGTATCACTTCGCTACATTTTTATGAAAAAAAGTAATATTAATGCATTTAATTCTTTAGAAAAATTTGCAATTTTCTATTATATAAAAAAACGCGTTCTAGTGGCATCACTAAGAAATAGACATATCACAGGTATGATAGGTTTGATGGAACAATAAGTGCTTCTTCCAATGAGACCAGGTTTGTTAAAATCAGTTCAGTCGTTTAGGAGTTACAGCTGTTTATTAAAAAAAAATGAATTACTCCCCACCACTTTATTTTAATAGATACGTCAAAAACTGTTACACAAAAGTTACTACAGTAAAGCTTAGCTTTAAAAATCATATATTTTTTTGGTAACATTTACTGGGTGGATTTCAGTAAAAAATCACTTTCAAAGTTAAGATGCCGGTGACGCCCCCTGGCGACCATCTTGGAAATCTGAAAATATTACTATTATTAATATATATACCCACTTTCGTAATAAATTTTTTTACCGCAAGTCTCTATCTCTCTCAGAGATACAACACTTTGCACTTATCTGACCAGCCTGTACAGGGTGGACCACTAAGAGAGGTGAGCGGCTGTATCTATTTTTGTTCTAGATTCTGCGGGAGAAAGTATTGATAATAAAAGTGGCCCAGAGATATTTCTGGAAATTATTTTTACGTTCTAGATTTTACCGCTAGGGGGCCTAACAAATCTAAAATTCCTATTATCTAAGAAAATCGCAGAATAAGCTGTAATTGATATCATTAAGTGAAAGCCCGTTTAATACCAGATAACTTTCTTTAGTGACATTTTTTCGTATCTGTCGTAGTAAAGAAAGTTTAAAATATTAAACTTTAAACATTTACAAATAGTTTCTATTACTATTCAACCTATCCGAGTAATCTTGGACTCGTTTGAAAGGGAATTGTGTGGGCTTTAAACTCCATTTATATTAGTGTTGGGCGATACCACTATAGGTATCGATACTGGATATTGATCCGTATCGTTTTAAAAACTATCAATACATGTATCGTATCGCTCCAAAAGTATCGATCTTGCAAAATATCAATACAAAATATCGATAAATTTATTTGTTTTTTTTTAACAGCAGTAATTATTAGTAAAACTATAAAAACAAGGGTAGTATACAAGTAGTATAGAAAATGAACAAAAAAATCACGATGAAGTAAATCAATGTTCATACATATAATACATATTCTTAACCTAAAAGGAACAACAAAACTGTTTGTCTAAAGGTAGTGTAATTATTGCAGAAGTCAGTAAATTCGGTACTTTACAAGAGAAGAACAAATGTGGGTAACTACTCTTTATTTAAAACCATAGGCCTTCTCATACGAAAAGTTTCACTGTTGCTCCGGTGGGGGCGCTTTGGTTTAGTTAAACCCTTAGACACATGATGGCAGCAGGGCGAAATAAATTTTATTTATTAATATTTATAGTATTTTTTATCTATAAGTATATTTTGATTCAAGAATCGATACCAAGCAATGAAGGATCGATCCAGTGCCATATCGGAACTTCAAGTATATCGATTCAAAATATCGTGGATCGAACCGCAAAAGATCGATACTTTAAAATATCGATCCGTATCGCCCAACACTAATTTATATCAAATACTATATGAATATATATACGTGTAAGCAATAGTTCTTTAAGTGAAGTATAGATGCCGTCTATAGCTCAATTTAGCAGATGCGTGAGACCAGACAAATATTGTCTATTACTAACCAATTACTAAATGCAATTATTCGTTTGGTCCGCTAGTTGTTCGCGCGCGTCTCTAGCTCTTCTCCTTTAAGGTGACGTTACACAGTTGTGCGGGAAGTTTAAATTTTCCTCATTCTTAGAGTACCGTAGATATCTAAACGTGCAAGAATATCGAAATTATTATAATTTCTATAAAACTATAACAGCATTAGGCAGTTGCTGATTAACAAAAGAAAATTGGAAGACCTGTAATAAAAAAAATTAGTAAAAATTACTTGACGAAGTAAGGCTTTTTTAACGATATCTCTTAATCATAACCTAGATATATACATGCAATTCCATAAAAAAGACACAGTAGCTAGAAATATAGTGTAATTAAAAAATGTATGGTATTTTTTTAGTAAAAGCTCAATAATATGATGCCGAAGGCAAATGTACATGCATGAAGTTCAGCGATTGTGCAACAGATGACGCTCATTAAATGTCAATAGGTTTGTTCCTTTTAGACGTTTACAACACGACGCATGCAGTGATATTCGAAACTCGCTCTTACGATAATGCAAATGGAATAGGGTATTTTTTTTGGCGCATGATAGTGCCTTTTACTATACAGGATGTCCAGCCTAAGATGCAACGGTCCATAGCCGACTTATTATTAATTTTTTGGAAAAATGTTTCAAATAAATGTTGCCTCGAATCAAATGCTACACATTTTAAAATTAGTATCAGTAATGGCGGACTTCCGGTTCTACTGTAAGTAGATACTAACTTTATTATTTTAAATGGAACACCCTATATATTATTGCAGTTTTTGATTCCTTATTAAATTTAAAAGGCACTTTGTTAAGCTTACATTGAGTCTAAGTTCGACCGTTTCCGAATTACGTGACGTTTTTCGAAAAAAAAAATGACATCTGCAGCGTCTTCGGTGTTTGGAAATATCTCCGTAACTGTGAAAGTTAGAAACATGCGGTTTTCAGATTTCGCTTAATCATGAAAGAGGGCACGTCTTTTATTAGAAAATTGTTGCATTTATGTTACAGGGTGATTAAATAAGGATCTGTAATTTCCTGTATAAAGCAGGAGACCAAATCGAACAAAGCTAATAAAATTTTCAATTGCCATAACAAAAGTTAAAACCTTATGAGAAATTATTAATTATTTTCTAAATATTTTAAATTTCTAAATATTGCGGTTTACTATTAATCTAAGGCCTATTTATGTATTTTTTTTGAAAAAAATTTTGTTTTATGTCAAATTGAAATTATTTTTACCAAATTATCGTTTTATACTATACTTGCTATTTAAACAGTATTTAAACAAATTAGAGGAAACAAAAAAGTATTTTTGTTATTAAATTATATTTTTAATATGTTTCACCAGTATGCAACAGATTACTACAGAAAGTAATAAGTTAATAAGGATACTTAAAAACCTAAGAAGTTAAATAAAAATACCTTAATTTTTACATAAAAGGCTAGTTATGGGTAAGAAATAACACAGCTTGCTTTTTTATTAATTATTTTTGGAAATATAAAAGTGATAAAATGTTTCTAATTTAGGAACTATTTCATTATTGATATAATAATAAATTAAATTGTTTGTTCCACAAACGTTTTATTGATATGTAAACTAGTACAGGTAGGTACTTTTTTTAATTTGAATTAATCCATTATTAGCTATAAGATATCTAGAAAAAGCTAAATATATTAGACCGAAATTTCAAAAAATTTATATATAGGACTGAATATCATATTTTACTTTTTGCCCGTCGTTCCTGCATTTTCAAAAGTCTAGGGTTTTTATAAAGAATACATTGGCGAAATGATGTATTTCTTGCTCTTCTACCCATTCTGCAAATCCTGAAAAAATTACTCTACACTACTCTAATATGCATGTACCTAATTCTTATGCTAGCAAAACCTTCAGTAAATCGATAAGCTATCGCAGCATAAAATATTTATATAAGTATATAACACCGCTATATACACAAACCTGGAATTACTACTGCATATACGGTATTTTTATTTACACTAATAACAATAATAGTAAAAAAATGCTAACAAATAAAGCTCTTGCGAATTCTTGCAGAACTAGAAAAACCAACTAGCGAACAGTAGAAACACAATTAGGTACAATACGGATTGATACCACATGGATACTGATGCACAACTACATCAGATGTTGTGGAGTAAGGAAACTTTCGAGAAAACGAATATGTAATTTTTACCCCAACGTATTCATTGCTCGCTCTACCCTTTCTTAATCCAATACAACTGACAAAGATAAACCGAGAGTCTGATTATTCAGATAAATCCAAATACAAAGCAAATAAACTTATAGTACGGAATTAAAACAAGGTCATTAAGGTGGCGTTTCGGTGAAGTAGGGGGCGCTGTTCGACAATAATTATTAGAAACGTAGTATTCGGAAAAACTAGACATTAGAAATGTATTTTCGCGTTGATACATTGAAGATATTATCTTTGTTGTAAATCTAAATATCTTTTTTTAAATTAAATATTCTTTGATTCCGAGAAAAATGAGAAAAAATATAAAATTTTGATAATATTACCTTTAGAATATGTAGAAAAATATACTGATAGGATCTGTATTGAAATAATTTCAAAATATGCAGTATTTTTTTCAGGAAGTAAGTTTAGGGGCTGAGTATCAACAACAGCCCCATATCTGTCCAAACAGTTTGCCAGTTTTATATTAGATGTCACTAGCATTAGATAAGTATTATATAACTATGTATAGGCAATCAGTTTAACACCAAAATTGACTGCTTTGATATTCAGAAAAACATTAAATTAAATGTTTTATTAAAAAATATAAATGAAGAAGAAAAATTTTAGAGTCGTACATACGACTCGTTTCTTTTTCCGTAACGGTGAAAGATAGTCATAGAACATCATACTTCTTTATAACATAACTTGAACAGTATACAGGATTATTGTTATATATTGCTTTCAAAATAGTGCACATCACGATTATTGGATTTAGTCAGTTTAGTATCACAAGAATTGCAAAACTTGATTGTATGCACAAATATACTTTTTTATAGAAAGGTCTTATTAAATTATTTTTATTCAAGTAATAAATTGATTTCAATACTACATATTCTTACAACTACACATGCATAAGTAAATACATATTGATGAATCATTACTTGGTGTGGGTGTAGAGAAAGAAAGACAAATAAAACCCAAATATCTCTCTTGCCTTTTATTAATAAATAATACAGATAACAATTCATTCCACAATAAAATTTAATGTCCTTTATTATATTTACATTTAGTATTTCACATACATACACTGTGATGGTTATAACGGAAATTTTATTATTTAATTATCTATATAATATGTAGTCATATCCATTATAGAATATACTTCGTAAGCGTAACTTGTGTGGAGAAAGGTTTCCTGTCTAATCCTAGTAATCTACTACAGCTGCGTGTGTGCAGCTTTCACTACATAAGCTGCTGAATCCTCTCAGGCAAAAAACACCCAAGGAAAAATTGCGTCAATTTTGGAACCATTAAGTTTCTACAAAGTTGTTCATCGCTATATATTTCTTCTATAAAAAGTGGTTGGGTTTCATCAATGAAAACCACAAAGTAGTACAGCTTCCTTTTCCTGATATTTAGTTGACCTTGAATCTATAATATTTTTCAATAAGTGATTATTGTTACATGTAATTTGCGACTGTTGAGACGTGATATTGCGATCTTCCAAATGAGTATTTACCTGAAAATAATAATTATGGTTCCTCTTCAAGGACGGTTTACCACTAGAACTAGGTACAATTATATACAGAAACAAATATACAAAAATATTCTCCCTTATTCACTAAAATATCTATATACAACGAAAAAATAATCCAAAACTAACGAAGACGATGGAAAACAGTATTACTTTATTACATCAAGCTAGTCGCTAGACAATTAGTGCAGAACTAAAAGATTCTACCTGCAACAAACAACGCATGTACGCACAAATATGTTTTGTAAATAGTATATGTATTAGGGTGTTATTGCCTTAGGCTATCGCATTTATACCGAAAACATTGTATTGAAATATACCTGCTCAATACATTCAATTCTAAACCACATAATATGCAACCTATAATACTCGTTCCAAGTACACCTTTCTTCTATATAACGTTATATTTTATTTTTCCGAGAAGTTTATATTTATATTATAATATATTTTGTATTACAACCAATATTCTAATCTTCACTTTTCCTCTGTTATTTCAGCCAAAATGTTACGCATGTTGAAGTATTTCATTACTTTTTACTTTTCTAGAAATTCGTAAGCTTTGCGCCATCTAATTTTGAATATATTCGATAAAAATGCAATATTTGCTCATCAAGTTCAAGTTATTGAAATAGAGGGCCAAGTACGCCACCTTAAATTGAAACGGAAATTTGTGATGTGTATAGTAATATAGTACTCTCCGAGCCATCTATGTTTCAGCTGCGACATAAAATACAGTTTGAACGATATGATGAAAATTTAGGCGCGGAAACGTCCCCTTAAGGGAGCTCAATAAAGTTAGCCCCTCACTATAAGCAATTATAATAAATCTTACTTTTATTCGTTTGTAGGTCGTTTGTAGGTGTTTGATAGCGAATTTCCAACGTTTGATAGTCAATAGTTCGTTAGCAAACAATAAAACAAATTCTTCGGAAAAACCCATGTGATGTTAGCCCCTCATGTCGTCATTTTGACATCAAATTCAATTTTATTTTAGCAGAATCGTTTGTAGGTGCCTGATAGCAAATTTCCAAATCTTGATAGTTGATAGTTTATTAATAAATAATAAAACAAATCTAGTAGGATATTAGGCAGGCAACCAAAATTACATCAGAAAAGCGTCCTATCGGGAACATATGTAATTGTAACTCATCCCGGCCACATTTGCCATCGAATTTAAATTCCTTTGAGAAAAATCGTTTATGCGTCGTTTATAGGTGCTTGATAACAAATTCCCAACGTTTGATATTTGATCATAAGCATCATCATAAGCAATGAAAGAAGTTTTGCAGAATATTGTGTAGGCAACCAAAAAAACATGCGAAAATCATACAAAATAACTAGGTATATTAAAGTTATTTATTTTATAAAATTATTATAATAAAAAAACAAAGAAAAGAGAAAGTACTGGATTCAAATTGGATTTGAAAAAGTTAATAAAGAAAACTTAAATTATCAGTAGCACATATCAAATAGCACACACCAAATATACCTATAACATAACCACAACTGTCAATATATGCAGTTTTATATTGTTTTCAGTCATTTTCGTACACCAAAAGTTAACGTTGAATTAACGTTTAGCGTACTGACTTTCAAACTCTAAAATTTTGGAAATCTAAAATCCTATTGGTTGTTTGTTGTCCGCTAAAAAAGCTTGCATGTGAAGTCACTTTTACATAATATGTCCGATAGGACGCTTTTCTGATGTAATTTTGGTTGCCTGCCTAATATCCTACTAGATTTGTTTTATTATTTATTAATAAACTATCAACTATCAAGATTTGGAAATTTGTTATCAGGCACCTACAAACGACCTACAAACGATTCTGCTAAAATAAAATTGAATTTGATGTCAAAATGACGACATGAGGGGCTAACATCACATAGGTTTTTCCGAAGAATTTGTTTTATTGTTTGCTAATGAACTATTGACTATCAAACGTTGGAAATTCGCTATCAAACACCTACAAACGACCTACAAACGAATAAAAGTAAGATTTATTATAATTGTGTCAAGCGGAAGAACAGTAGCGGCGAAATGTGTCTGATATTTTTGATGCGGATAAATTAAAGTTTTTTTACATTATATAAACTATCAGGGCGCTCTTTTATGTCCAGGGTGCGTGGGAATTAAAATTTATAACAGTTGTCATACGAACAGATATACCTATACCATTGTTTATATATTTATAGTTATTCAACCGGGGTTATTGTACAGTGCTGCCCTCAAACCCGTAAATTTGCTACTAGGGGTTATAAATGAAAATGGACGTGACTTTCTACCATATTATATTTTTATTTCCAGGCTCATTTTTAGCTTTCGATATTAAAGTTTTATAGGTTGTGTTTACAACGATAGCAATAGATTATGTAGTTACAATATGATTTCACAATTAATTTAATCTAATCTAATTTCAGGTGCTAAGTAAAATTAAATTAAACAAGAACTACAAAAATATACTATTTATTGTATAACTATTTTCATCATTCTATCTTTTGGACTACAGCCCAGTCAGAATATATTTATTTTATATCATAAACAGCAAGGAAAATTATTTTTAAGATATATTCTGTGTTAAAAAGTGCGTTTTTACAGAATAATAAACATCACGAATGCATTGCCAAGCGATATTTACATTGTAAATGCTAGTTACAAATTATGTGCACTAATATTTAGGTACCTACTCCACAACGAGTAGAAAGATATAAATATTTATATTATCAAAAATAGTAAGCAGTTGTAGAGATTAAAAATTAAAATAAGTAAAGTCCAGTAAAAAGTAAATCCTTTATTTAACAACATAAATATAACGGCAAAAACCAAAATAATAAATACGAAAGAGTGATTTCAAGGACTGTGGGCTCGTAATAACAATAGACATCGGTATCACTTCACACCACAACTTTGATTAATTATTCGGGACACGTGTTTCGAAAACGCATGGGTTTTCATTATCAACCGAATACCGAATGAATAAATAAAATTAAAAAACCATCATTATAAACATCCCCCTACTTCTTGTATAAACAAGCAACTCATGCGAACTCTACTTAACCGGACTAATCGTTAGCACATGTTGCGAAGGGACATCCTATCTCTTTAAATTCGTAAACAAAACCGACCTTTCAAGAATCGATGGTTCTCTATTCATGAGATTATTTTCGTGTTTATACATAAAAATACTCTCGTAGGTGTCGAGTTCCCTTGGCTTATCGACGGCTTTTAATAATTTGACACTGTCTGTTTCAATATGATGTCCCTTTTCAATTAAATGTTGTGCTATTGCGGACTTTTCCTTTCTTCCGTATCGAAAGTGAGGTAGATGTTCTTTGTATCTAGTCTCTATTGACCGTTTTGTTTGCCCGATATAAATTTGATCACAGTCTTTACATGCAATTTTATAAATTCCCGACTTCTGTCCCATCTCAGGTTTGTCTTTCGGGTTGCCTAAAAGATTTTTTAACGTACTATTGGTCTTATAACAGACATTTAAATTAAACTGTTGAAAAACGCGGTTCAATCCCTTGGTTATAGGGTGGAACGGTAACTTAATGAATTTCTTTTCTAATTAGACTAATTGAAGCTGATATTTTATTTCTGAAACGGTGTAAAAAGTATAATGTTAGTCCAAAATTTATTAAAATTGAAATTTCAAAGAATTGTAAAAAACCGGCAAGTGTCATAAATTGCGCCAGGAAGGAATACATAAGCAATGCATGCAAAACCAAAATTACAAAAAATGCTCGTGTTAGTGGCTTCAACAAGAAAGAACTCAAAATCGTTAAAGGTCTTAGAGAGTGTGGTGTGAGATGATACCGATGTTTATTGTTAATAAATACGAAGTTAACTTAGATGATGATACACCGGTTTCTTATTTTACATCGTAGTAAAAAATAATATAAAAATACAACAAAGTTATTTTTATTTTTAATTTTTATAAACGTTCTACGCTACATTCAATTGAAATGGAATACACTGGCGTTTCTGAGACAGGAGAGCAGACATGATTTCGTAAACAAGTTTTCTGAAATGCAATGTACTCTGTTTATTGTAACTTGTTTCGGCTTACCCTTGTTTCATTGACCGATTGATAGTTGGCTAATGCAGAAAACGAGGTACCTTTTCTGTATTATATACACCTATGAAAATGCCCAAAGAAGGATACGAACAGTACGAGGAAGTTGTTTGAGTTTGTGTCCAATAACAGTAGCATTATGTTGTAAATTTCTCTCATTAATAGGGTGCACCCAAAATTGTCTGTTTCTCCTAATGACTATTTCGCTGCCTGCGCTTTGCCCACCACAATAAAAGCACGTCATCTTCCTCGAAAGACATATCTTCAAATACTCTAGATAAATGTGTATATGCAACAAGTATACAGGGTTTCCACGGTCGAGTGAGACATAGGAAAAAATACATGTAAAATCGGTTTTCGGTGAATATTATCTCCCTAATACTACTTCATCCAAATTTAAGTGCCGAATATTATAACTGGGTTAACAATGAACATTTCCACAATCATAGTACAAAGAAAGTCATTTTAATAAAGCCAAAAAATTATTATTTTTAAACCTATCATACGTGAATTCCTAATAAGGCTTTTAACACGTTAGTTAGTGCAAGTGGCCGTGGCGCAGACGCTCACGCGACGCCTTAATGACTTAAGGCACAGATTGTTTGGGATTCGAATTCGAGAAATGAATTTTATTTTCTATTTTTTTTTTAATCTTGATTAAGTTTTGTTGTTTATTTTGACAAATGATTCGTCGTTAGTAACAATTAAAAATCGAATAATAGCACGTGATCATTTTTGTTATTGTAAAAATTATTTATTATTTACCTTAATCCTCAAAAAATCGATTTTATAGTCTTTAAAATCTCTGATTTTTGTAGTGTTATTGAATTTGTAGCATTATTGTTGGAGATAAAAAATAAAACTAATCTGCCGGGATTCGAACCCTAAACAATCCGTGCATTTGCGTTATTAAGCCGTCGCGCGAACCATTGCGCCATGGACGCTTGCACTAACTGACGTATTAAAAG
Source organism: Holotrichia oblita (assembly GCA_023690525.1). Classification (NCBI taxonomy): domain Eukaryota; kingdom Metazoa; phylum Arthropoda; class Insecta; order Coleoptera; family Scarabaeidae; genus Holotrichia; species Holotrichia oblita. The sequence continues at coordinate 86,372,984 of CM043019.1, read as the reverse complement.
CCTTATTAGGAATTCACGTACAATAGATTTAAAAATAATAATTTTTTGGCTTTACTAAAATGACGTTCTTTGTACTATGATTGTGGAGATGTTTATTGTTAACCCAGTTATAATATGCGGCCCTTAATTTTGAATGAAGTAGTATTAGGGAGATAATATTCACCGAAAACCGATTTCATATGTATTCTCCCTATGTCCCACTTGGCCGTGGAAACCCTGTATATAAGAAGATTTCCTGATGTGTACTAACCGGAAATTTTTTTTCATATAATATCTTCACATACAAATTTTATAAAATTAGTTTCTCCGGTGTATCACCAGCCTTAAGATTATCTTGAATGATTCGCTACACTTAAACGATTCAACCCAATACAAAAAAGTTCTTAAAAAGTCTATCAAAAATATTGAAAATCAACGCTAAATTTAACACCATCTAAAATAAATGAGGAAAAATCAGATTGCCGTTGTTTGGATATGAGATCATGATCTACCCCAATCTCTGATATCACCATAAAGCACGCCTATTGGCCCTCAGCTTTTACTATAAATCGTATTTTACGCCTACGCAATTATTATTTATGAATGGCAACACATTACCGAATGCGCCCCCTATATATCATCATCAATCATGCAATCACCTACGCGAACTACCAAACGGTTGAATAACTATAAATATATAAACAAGGCCAATAAAATAAAAATAACCCTAATTCTTCCTTTCTTTGCAGACATAGCCTTAACGACAGAAGATATGAAAAAACTTTTAAGACTTTTTTTAGAGCATGAAATCTTCTCCAAAAAAGTCTGCGATTCTAACTATTATTCATGTGTCCAGCTTCTAAAGACTGACGTCTTCTGCTTTTTTTAATATATATTTTCTTCTTGGCGATTCTTAACGATTTCCAGTAACTCACATATTAATCTTTGACGACATGTGTGGATATAGACGGGACTTTAATGTTGTCGTGATTTATGCAACGGTTTCCACTTTCCAACTGCTGTAATGTGTCGTCGATGTTCTTTCAATCTACATCAAATGCTCCTTACTCTGTGTATAGTGTAATTTTTCCCATTAAAAATTTATAAGAGAATAAAGAAAAAGTTCAATCCAATCACTGATGACAATTCAATAGAAAGGTGTGACAAATCCGGTTATGAATTGTTATTATCACTATTATCAACAAATATAGATCCATGGCAATCTATCGGTCAAAGTGGTAGTGAATACGTTTGGCACGTATTCAAGTAGATTTGTCACAGACAACCCATATACGAAGCTAGTAATTGTGTTGACATTGAAAATCTTCGATGCTGATGTAGTAGAAAGACAAATACAACCCGAACTCACGCCAACTATCCCTTTGTGCCTAGGTGCTTCACTAACCGCATTGCTACATATACCTACCATATTTATGAGGTATTCATTTATATAATCTAAAGTTTCGGTTCGAAAGAAAAGAGAGTAGGTAGGGGAGCGTGGTCTATAGTGGGACAAGGTTCATAGTGGGACAAATGATCTGGCAACCTTGTTTAAGTTTTGCTTCGAGTGCCAAACCTCTTTGTTGTGTCATCCGTTCATACTCGTTGTGTTTTTAAGAAACTTGTGGTCTCTGACAAATATTAAGAGAGATATTTTTAATTTTAAATAAAAAGGTAAGTTCATGTGTAGCATTTCTACATTTAAAGTCAACTAGTTTTGTTTATAACTCTTTTAATAATAAAGATCCTTAAATCAAAATAATATGATTTCAGGTTATGATGTCAGAGAGTAGACTGGTATGTAAGGAATAATTTTAGATGTTGCCTATTTTAAGGAATAAGTTAGAATTTATTTGTCATGGACTGGTCTATACTGGGAAATGTCTAAGTGGTGCATACTGGGACACCCTAAAAAGTGGTCTATACTGGGACGCATATAAATAATGTATGTTTTAAGCGTTTTCCTGACGAATTTTATTCGCAAAAATAAAAATTGTTTTCTGATAAATTGATTGTAACTTTTGTATATCTAAAACATACAAATGTTTTCGATATTATATAAAAATATTTAGACAACAATTTTTATCGCTTGTGTTGTGTCTTGCAGATTTTTTAACAATGCCTAAGTGGCCGAGGGGAAAGTTGCAAGATCACTATGAAGATAGTGCTATACTTCACATGGAAAAGGCAAACCAAATGTAGAAAGCAGTCCTACAAATAATCAGCGATCAAAAAACTTTGAGAGAAGCAGCAACACATTTAATATCAAAATCGGCTTTGCAACGTCACGTTTCAAAATATAAGGGTCTCTCAGATGATGAAAAAGCTAAATATGTTTTTTCACAAAAACATGGGTATAAATCCGTTTTTACTGAAGCAGAGGAAGCTATGCTGGCACAGTATTTGCTTGATGCCTCTTATATGTGCTATGGTTTAACTGAAAGAGAAACCAGAATTTTGGCATATTCGTTTGCCGTTACAAATTTCATCGTTATACCAGACACATGGAATACAATGCATGTAATTCTCGGTTAAAATTACGCACACCTGAAGCTACGAGCTTGTCTCGAGCAACTAGCTTGAACAAACACAATATTTCCGAGTTTTTTTAAAATTTGACAGCTGTCCTTCAAAAGTACACATTTTGTGCAAGTGACATTTATAATTTAGATGAGACAGGTGTTACGACTGTACACAAGCCTCCAAAAGTATTAGCGCAAAGTGGTTGCAAACAAGTCGGAAAAATCACTTCTGGAGAACGAGGTATTTTAGTAACCCTATGTTGTGTAATATCCGGAAATGGTACTTTTATTCCCCAATTCATGGTTTTCCCAAGAAAAAATTTGTGCAAAAAATGTTACAACACGCTCCACCTGGTTCTGGCGGCTCCGCATTTTCTTCAGGTTGGATGACTTCGAATACGTTTTCAGAATGTATGGATCATATTATTAAACATACTAACTGCTCTCCTGAGAAAAAGATATTGATCATATTGGACAACCACGAAAGTCATTACGCAGTGGATGTTTTGAAAAAAGCAAAAGATAATGGCATAATATTATTAACTCTACCACCACACTGCAGTCATCGGATGCAACCTTTGGACGTTTCCTGCTTTGGACCTTTCAAATCTTAGTATAATAGAACAGCTGATGAATGGATGATTAATCACCCAGGCACACCTCTAACAATTTATAATATAAGTGAAGTTGTTGGTAAAGCATTCCCGTTAGCTTTTACCCCAACCAATATTTTAAAAGGTTTCCAGAAAACTGGAATTTGTCCTTTGAATTCCAACATTTTTACAGATCAAGATTTCATGATGTCTTAAGTCACAGACCAGCCATTTGAAGTTGCAACTTTACCAAATCCTGAACCTCAAAATACTGTAACAAGCGAAGCAAATACTGCCACCGAGTCGTCCATTGAAGTTCATAATGTTGGATTTGATGTTACCTTAGAAAAAATATCAGTTGATTCCAATGATATTACTACTGCTTATTTCCAACCTCCTGATGAACCTGTAGTAGCTGGACCTTCTCATTCTAAAGCATCAATGTTAGTAACACCTGAAGCCATTCGACCTTACCCCAAAGCAGCTCGTAGGAAAAATACTACCAAGAGAAAGAAAGGCCAATCATTAATACTTACAGACACTCCTATAAAAGATAGATTAGAAGAAGAGTATAGACAACGACAAGAAAAAAAAAACAGTTAAAAGAAAATAAGAAACAGAAAGTGACAAAACAAGTGTTTGGAACATTAAAAAAAAAGAAACTGAAAAAGATAAGAAACTACGTGCCGATATTTTACATTAAAAAAATGATAAAACGATACAGTCAAGCTCTGAAGAATCCGAAACCGAGGATTCCATTGATGAAAACGCACTATGTGATGATGAGGATAACGATATGGAACTAGAAGTTCAAATTGGCGATTTTGTTATTGTGAAATACCCTACCAAGCAAGCTGTTCGTCATTATGCTGGATATGTTGAAGACGTCGTTAACGGCGAATATGCGGTTTCTTTCCTTCGTAAAGTATTTGGTCACACATTTACATATCCCAAGGAAGAAGATGTGGACACCATATAGAACCAGACAACATTGTTAGGAGTTTACCAAAACCTTCTGCAATAGGTTCAACGAAACGTTCATCGTGTCAGCTACAGTTCCAATTTGATTTTTCACCATATAATATGTTTTAATTCCTGATTATTATGTGTGCCATTCGTTTACATGTTATATATTAAAAAAAAAAAAAAATTTTTCAATAGCATCAATATTCCTTCCTCAATATCTATGCTTAAATTATATTCGTCCCAACATAAACCATACGTGTCCCGGTATGAACCAATAAGAGGCCCACTATGAACCAATATTGGTCTATACCGGGACACATGGTTCATACTGGGAAGATCAATATACATTTTTTTCAACTTTATCTAAACCCACAATTGACACATAATTGAGAGTATACGTAGTAGTGATTTTGTCCCCTTAAAACTTAAAAAAAATTGAAAGTGCGTCTGAAAAACTTAAATATTCAAAACTGTCCCACTATAAACCACGCTCCCCTATATCCTAAATATATTCAATACTTACAATACTAATTTAAAATTTAAAAGTAAAATGAGATATTTTTTGATAACTGGGTTATTATGCTTTGTATCTTATTCTTTGTCCTCTAGTCCATTATTGAATCTTAACATGACACCAATAATTTCTTGTTTATAATTGTTCTTAAATATATATATATACATATATATATATATAATAAAAATTGACGACCTTAAGGGACCTTAAGGAAAAACTGTTACTGTTTATATTTTACATACATTTTTCCTTCTAATAAAACAAACAAAATTATATTGAAGCATTTTATTCGTTTCTGTGCACAATATAAGGGTTCAACAGAGCAGGCCATTAATCAATGGGTTTACAGAAAAAAATAGTCTAAATTAAATTGTAATAGCATTTATGATACTTATTAATTCTTATTTACGTACATTTTTTATTTTTATTTAAAGTAGCTGTGATGTGAGCAAATGTGTTATAATATTGGAAGACTAAAAGTATTATCCACAACCTGGCTTTTACGATATATAGTCACAAGCACAATAAGCATTTCATAATTATTTGAATTTAGCCCCTATAAAGCTTTCATTTCTTCAGTGCCTGATGTATTCGTAATACTAGAGTTAATCGGTGATGCTAATGGACGTGATCTAAATCCTGAAGTCATAAGTTGAGCTACTTCACTAGCGTCTCTGCCTCTGGTCTCAGGTAAATATAACCTAAACATAAATATTATATTAGTAAATACTAAATAAACATCACAAGTTCTATTCATAAAATTATGCTTTATTACAGTAGTTTTGCATTTGATTTCAATATATGTAGTGGGGAATAACGTCTTAATTAAATATTTTAAAATCTGAAATAATCCAATTAATCTTAAAGATCACGTTTCTTTTCACAATATAAAGCAATAAAGAATTTTGGTAATTATATTTAAAATAAGGAAGTTATTACGCAATTTCCGTGTACTTTAAATTGAAAGCATATGTAACTCAAATTTTCTTTTAACCCAAATCTCGTCGTGATATCCCTTGTAGAATAACATAATCAAATAATTTGTTTAAGAAATAATTTTGGAAATTATACTATTATTAGCTTGCACCTTATATTTTAGTTAAATAAATATACCTAATTTTTGAAATTTCAGTATTAAAAAAAACAGATAAAATCGCTTGTACCTATTAGTTTTAAAGTAAATAATTGTGAAATTATAAAAGGTTATTGATATGACCAACAATTAATATATAACAATTATATTAAATAAAACGAAAAGAAACACAACGTAGTTACATATTCGAACATAAACATTAACGACAACTATCGCGGTCAGTCGGCGAAGTAGAAAGAATCACGATATTTATTTGAAGTGTACAATATCGACTTGTTGTATATGACACGGAACCAACAACACCAGAGAACATGCAGCAGAAAATAAGACAAAAACAAAACATGTTACTGCGTGTGCATAGAGATTTTTCTGAGCGAATGCAAAAGTGCATTGAGGGTGGTGGCCGCCAATTTAAACATTTAATTCGATAGCCGTCTGCTTTCAACTGTTTACCTTATGTAAACAATTTGTAGCTACTATTAACATTTTCTTTCTGCTTTTATAATTAACAAACAAATAAAAAACATTTGCTTCACTGACTTTTATTATGTCCTCATTTTTTCGAAATATCTCGATTAATATTAATTTGAGGTCATATGTGGTTTACTATTTTTCTATTCACAACTTATTGCTCTTCTAGAATTTGAAAAAAAATACCATATGCTATTTGAAAAAAAAGAGTTGACCTTTGTGTCTTTCTTTATAGTGACAACAGTAGTGCCATCGAATGAGCCCCTTCATGTAGTTAATCTTTTGTCTAATACTTTTCTTCATAACACTAATTGTTTCGAAGATATTACAGTGTTACACTTTAAATGGACCGCGCTGTATAAAACTTGATGATAAAGTCATAATAAATACAAAAATAAGAACTGTAACAAAAGTATTTCTGTCTAGTTTGTATCTTGCTTAGACGATATAGGACAAACTTTAGGAGCAAAAGTTGAGGTACTGACAGTTGTTAAAGATCTTTTTCAAACGAAATTTAAAGGCAGCTTTAATATCTACACTGAGAAAAATTTATTTCTCCAAAAGTCAATCCCATTTTAGTAAATATTTCAGTAAAAGTAGTTTAAAACGGTATTAGCTTTGAAATTGCCGAATCTTTATTATGACTTCAGGTTTACATAAAAAATACAAAATCTCAAACACTCGACGTTTCGCCACTACGGTAAGAGATTTTTTTGGGAACGAAAAGTGCGTAGGGGATATTAAAAAGCCATGGTAACTCGACGTGTCACGCTATAGGCGAAAATGATTACTAATATTTGACACGCCAGGTATTCACAAACAGTTAATTTACTTGAATTTTATCTGTGGTTTATAGAGATTTCTACATTATAATACACACTCCACCTAGTCGTTCACAATACTGGGAATGCATCGACCTTTCACAGGGGAGAAAGCAGCAGCTATATTGACATCACCTGTTCCACAAAACATATTGCACGAGAGATTAAAGAATGAAAGGTGTTGGAAGCAGAAAGCCTGTTTGACCATGCTTATATTTTCTTTGAAACGACTGGGAAGGGCAATGCGACGAAATCGTCTCGTTTGAGAACAGTTCCTTGTGATTAGAATGCGTTCACTACAGACCTGCAGATAAGAATCTCTGGGATGACAGATGCGGAAAAGTATTCATATAAAAAATGCGCAAAAGTAATAACGGGAGCGTATAAGAACAGTACTCGAACGACGCCAGGAGGAAAAATTTCTCCATACTGGTGGAGTGTAGAAATCTCCGACAGACGTAAGCAGTGCATCATAACAAGAAGAAGATTAAGCTGTGTGGTTAGAATCCAAAATACGTCGCATTACAATAAGACGGAGGCCGCAAATAGATATAAAATGCTGAAGGGAAATGCGCAGGAATATAAAACAGGAGAAAAGGAGGCACTGGACAGAACTCTGCAACAGATTTGAGGAGGATATCCGGGGAGACGGCTATAGAATTGCCATTAGAGAGTTAAAAAACCACGTACCCTTCGACATCACCCCCAATAGGAAAATCGGGATACCAAAGAACTTTTTGTCACAGATGCAGCCTATGCTCCATCGACAAGGAGGACTAGAGGATTCGAAATCAGGAGTATCACGGAGAACGAGTTGGAACAAGCTGCTGCCAACATAAAAAGCGGAAAACACCAGGGATAGAGGATGGAGTTCCCTCAGTAGCTGTAAAACTAGCGGCCCAATGAAACCGAGAATGGATCCTGAATCTACTGAATGGAATTATGGAGACACAAAACTTCCCTAAGGACTGGAAAATTGCCAAGATCGTGTTATTACCTGAGAAGGGAATGGATGTGGAGACTCCCTCCTCATATAGACACCTGTGCCTATTTAATGCGATTAGTAAGCTGTACGAGGTAGTCACTAAAGTGCGACTGTTAGATGAGATAAAAAGAACCGGCGGTCTATCCGATAACCAGTTTGGGTTTAGGAAAGGCAGATCTACTTTAAACGCTATTGAAAAAGGGACCAGCATAGTGCGCAATTGCCTAGAGAAGTGGCGCGCGTTAATATTATTAGACGTATGTACGTAACGCGTTTAATTCCGCAGATTGAAGCCTTATCATCAAAAAGCTCGAGTTGAGAGGCATAGCCCCATATCTAATTAACGTGATCAGTGACAACTTATATAATAGACGCTTACAAATAGTAAGAGAGAAGCAGCTCTTAATCGAAGCAGGAGTACCTGAGGGCTCCCTTCTCGGTCCGGTTTTGTGGAATGTCCTCTTCGACGACATATTCCAAGTGGAACTGCCCACTGGTACTACCATTCTAGGTTATGCGGATGACTTAGCTAATAATTACTGCCACAAATGAATACGACCTGATGGCCAACGGTAACGAAGCACTAGAGACACTAAACGGCTAGTTATTGAAGCACAAACTAGAACTCGCGCCGAAAAAATCCGAAACAATTCTTTTCAAGGGTAAAAGAAACGAAGAGCACGTGATGTTGAAAGTGGGCAGTACGATTATTCGTCCAAAGAAAAACGTAAAATACTTGGGAATCATATTCGATCGGCGTCTCCACTTCGGAGAGCACATCAAATACGCCGTGAAGAAGGCAGAAAACCAGCTAAACTATCCCGATGGGCCAGGTAGTGGTAAGAGTGCAATTCTAACAGAAGTGGTGTATTCCATCATTTTCTACAGAGCGCCGGTATGGAAATCTGTGCTGGGAAAAAAAGTGTATCGCAATATTGTAGAGAAAGCACAGAGAAAAATGCTGGTCAGAGTAGCTTCAGCCTTTCACACTGCGTCAACGGCAGCACTACAGGTTATCACTGCGATCCTGGGGATAGACCTTCTTGCTGAAGAACGAAAATATAGATACGAAAATGGCGAAGTTATTTCCAGGGCTACCGCTAGAAACATCACAACGGAGAAGTGGCAAAGAAAATAGGAGCAACACCAAACAAATGCTCAATGGATAAAACGCTTAACTCCAGACCTGGGTCCTTAGCTCAGATGCAAACACAGCAAATCTGACTATTATCTCTCGCAGATCCTAAGCGGCAGCGGGGTATTTAGAGCGTACGTCCTTAGATTTGCCAGGGATAATACCAGCATATGTATACCGGGCGCGCGCGCACGAGCTGCTGATACGTTTAGTGTAAGATGAAAAAGAACAGCGAAGAGACGTCCATTAGTTAACACAGGAAACGTGTATCGGTACTGGTTGCTTGGACGAATGCATTCATTGTATCTCTTTATCTAACATATTAAAATCCTATGCCTGCTCTAACACATTGAAGATTCTATCAAAAGATCGAAGTGCTCAAACACGACAGAATGCATTTGAGATGGCAACAGACTTGCGCCTGCGTACATGCACATTAGACTCAGCTATCAAGGTGATGCGAAGAAATTGATAATGCACCGAGAGTGTCAGACAGAGCATAACATAGCGCTTCCCAGTTACAGTCGCCCACACATTGCTAATGCATCTATCAGCAGGTCGAACGTGCGCATACTGTATACTGCGGGGAAGAAGGCACGGTGGTCCACACGATATTTATATACCGACGATGGAAAGTAGATAGAGAGACAACGAACCGTACTCTTGAACATTGCATTACCTCCGATAATCTGATAGGCAGTATGATACAGAGCGAAAACAATTTAAGGAACATACTTGGCCTAATAAGAAACATAATGAAGAGAAAGGAAATAGAAGAACGGGAAACGGGTAGCGCAGACTAGCTCAGAAGATCAGGACAACACACCGAACTCCTAATCCTCACGTTGAGTGGGGGAGGAGAGATGTAGGTGTTGCAGAAAGTCATTAAGACAGCCCTAGCATCCCGAAGATATCTCATGAATGACGGTTCCGGGGATGCCCAGAAAGGGGCGGTTCAGGTGGGCCACTTTTTTTTATCTTGGTAATAAATTAATTTGAGACAAAATTTTTGTATGAACTTTTTTGTTAATTTTGTACTAGAAAACATATACCTACAACAGTCCAAAATATCCTATATACTCGCATAACAATCACACATTCACAATTATAAAAGTTGAAAGAGACGTACCTAATTGTCATTTTGACGTCTGTCATTTTTGATTACGCATTTCATTTTGAGGACTACGATATAACGAATGCTTGTATAGTTTTCCTCTATAAGAAATTTTATGCAACACATGATGGTATTCTTAGTATATAGATTAAGGAAAAGTAAATCGAGTGATTTCAGTATTCCATTACTTAATTTCTTATTATTAAATACAATATAGTTATATATGTTCGTAAGAAGCAATGTTTTTTATTTCTTGTGGTTTCTGAATGTAACACGAAAAAATCTTATTCAAGTTTGAACTCACAACATATTGAGTCAATATCGCCTGTCACTTAAATTTGTAAACTATGTATTATTATTAATATAGTAACGTAGTATTTGTACTACGGTAAACTCTTAATAGTAAACTATCTGCATATCACATCAAATATTGCGTGTTTGCAAAAACCCAACAAAACGGAGTAAAATGCATTACTGAGAAGGCGAATGGTTAGATTGAAGTAAATATACACATCAATAAGACTGAGAACATTATCATCAGTCTCCACTCTTTGACGAAGAGTTATGATGTTCAACGGAATCAAGCAGCGTTATGATCAGAGAGCGGACTTACGCCGGCCGTTTTCGTTACCGCAGTAGTGGGAGATGCGTCGATACTGTAACACATTCATAGCGTACATAAAAGTTACGCGGCATCGCTATCAATACCAACTTGTTCTACTGGAGCGTATATAAAACTCAATATTCCAGTAGCGCAGAGAACTGATTCAGTGCGATTGATGAGCATAATAAATACATACACGTGATGCGTATTTGTTTCCGCCTACTATCGCTAGCGAGCGACACTGTCTAAGCGTCTGACTAGGTATATCGAAAACGGCCGGCGTAAGTCCGCTCTCTGGTTATGATGTATGAACCTCAACGGAACCGAGGAGCATTTGTATCTTTGGAAAGAAGCTAATGGTTTTGATATTATAATCATGATATAAATTTTCCATGTTATTATCTTTTTATGTTTATATTCTTTACAGAAATTTTACAGCCATAGTCTTATTATAAATGTATTATAATAAAAATATATTGCTAGTACATACCTTATAAATATAAGTAGCATAAATGTAATAGCTGAGAAAATATAAAATGATGCAGGTCCAATTTTATCCTGCAGAACAGGAAACACCATTGCAATTAAAAAGTTTCCTCCCCAATTGGCCATACTTCCAAGAGCCATAGCGATTGGTCTTGGTCCAACTTCAAATAATTCTGACCCGATAAAATAAGGTATTGGACCTAGCCCTACACCATACGCGCAAACATAGCTTAAGACTCCAAATATACTGATGTATGGCATCCAAGAAAACACATTCTAAAAGTAAAGCTCGCGGTACATTTTTTATATTAAGAAGTATTCATACTTACGATATATGTAATGGCAATACCCAATATAATTAAGCAAATAATAGAACTCACAGCACTTACTTGAAAAGTGCTTCGTCTATTAAAACGAGACATTAAATAAATTGAAATTACTGCCATGAAAAAATTAACAATACCAGCACCTACAGTCGCATATTCACTGTGTTCTTCAGATAAACCTGCTTTTTGGAAAGTTGACTTTGAATAATAAAAAACCTGAAACAAAAACGATACTACTTTTTTAATACTCCTAATGCCAAAACACGTTTTTAATTAATCTTGTAGTTCATTGATGCCTTCTGCTAGCCATATTTCGTTCAAAAAACCGTATCAATTTAATCAAGAAAAAAATTAGACATGTAACATACAATAAGCAAATGAATATAAGAAAACTTGTAACTAGCATTCATGTATCGAAATAGTCATTCCTTTTTTACAAATAGGAAATTAGTTATTAATTTATACATTTATTTTGACGTGTTGACAAATAGAAATGACATCTTGTACACGACCATGCCAGAATAGGTCTTTTGGATTATTTCGTTTGCCTTAGGAAGTACACTAAATACACTTTTGGTCTACTATGTCATTAATTTGTCATATTTTCCAATTTTACACTTTACAATACCTTTCTATTCGTTTGTCAAAATATTTCAGCAACAGTGTCAAATGTGTAAACATTTTACGGTAATGTAGAAATAATGGAGCTACTGTTTTCCCCCTGATTTCTAATTTTCGAGACAATCGAATTGAAAACAGTGGTACAGTCATATTTTATTTTTTATTTCATATTAATCGGATTAAATTGGGCTGTGTATATACTATAGAGTGTACGTAAATGTTTGTACGTGACGTCATGTGCCTTTTAGGAAATTTAACGTTCTAGAATTTGAGACACGTCTAAAATCGCTAAATTTGACAGAAATTATTCATTGGCGTAACTATCAAGATGTCACAACCATATATTTGTAATTTTTGGCATAAACGTAATATTATTTCCTTTACTTTTAAACAATTCCTTTTGAAACAACTGCTGAACTGTATTAATCCTCTCTGTAAGTAACCCGTTTGATATATCTCTCTGTAATACACCATTAGAGATAAAATGGATTGTAAGCTTTAAAGTTGCAATACAGCATGAAATACATTTATACTGCGGACACACTATAGTAGAAGCTACTATAGAAGAAGCTAAAATACGGGTAGTACATGTTTTTATATTGTGCGAACTTGTTTTGGTCAATTTAATAAAGATTTTCTTGTTATAAATATTAACTGCGAAGCGTTTGACAGATACATTGACGAAGTATACGATGATAAACTATCTCAGTGTTATCTTCAACAGTATCATTTGCTAATATGTCCAGCTTGAAATTTCAAAGTAATTTTATAGCAATCACCTAATGTTCTATGTTGCGACTCTTCTGCTTCTCACATTTGACACCTTACAATTATGTACAATATGAAGTGAAAAGTAATTTTATAGTTAGAAAATCATAACAAACACTTTATTTATATTAATAATGTTTTATTTACCTTACGTACATACTTCCAAAACAGTAAAATTTGGCACAAACGTTCATTGCTTAATGAATATCTATATTTTACATCAAATGACATAAAATTTTCTGATTAGATTGACATTAATCAAAAGCTGAGTAGAACGCCTATGAAATTTTCAAGTTGCCAATATTCCATACAAAATATTGCATGACGTCACGTACAATCATTTACGTACACTATACACAGCACAGCCCAATAATGTTGTATATTTATATCATATACAGTACGATCGACCGTCCTAGGGTCAGTCGATGTCATCCGAAAGCGTATGCAATAAACCACAGACGCGTTCAGTAAGAGACGTAATGACATGATGCAATGATATAAACTGCAATTCTTAGGGAAATATGTAAAAACAATTTTAAAAAGAGATAAATATGCTCAAGCTGCTCTTAACAGTATGACAATACTACTAAATATATTCCTTTCAAAAAAATTCCTTCCATGAATAATATAAATTGCTTTAAAAAAAGTCAGATTTATTGTTTAAAATATAAAAAACAAACAAGGTTCTATGGAAAATCAGGATAAAGGGAAACTTAAGACAATAAATCCTCAAAACGATCTCCAAGCTGAAATGAACAATTCAGAACAACAATACATAGTAGTATAGTAAATACATATCTACATACATACAATTGACAGCAAGAAACTGAACCTGTCTGTAAACGCGTCTGTGGTGTTTTGCCCATCTCTATTATCTCTGTTTATAGTACAATGAAATCCTGATGAGAGTTCTTTTATAAAAATGTCTCGCTCAAATAAAAGTAAGAAAAAACTGTGTCACTGTTGGAGTTATGTTTATTGGGAATGGCGAAAAAAAATCCAAATAGATCGAAATGGAGAGAAATATTAAGTGTATTCAAAAATGCAATAATATATAGGATGTACCATAAAAAAAGTGACTTTTATCGACGTACAGTTGGTTGAAATGAACGTTAATTTTGGAAATTATGATAAATTTTAGGACGTACATAAATTTGATGTACAGTATACCGCCATAATATTATAACCACCAGCTTAATTTATTAAATTCATAGTTTGAACCAAAAATTGCTCTCATTTTCGGGTTTGTAAGTTAACCGATCAATTTTGGGAAGCACCCAAAAAAGCTTACCTAGTATTTGCTAGGTAAGCTTTGTAGCGGGATTCATAGTCTGTTAGAGAAATTGCCAAATTAGAAAAAGTCACAGTTTTGTGGTAAAATTGTCTATAAGCAAATCCGTCAACATGATCCTATTATGAGGGTGTGATTGTAGTAGTTTAACTATATATAGTTATATAGTTATATATAGTTATATATAGTTTAACTATATATATAGTATAACTATAATTATTTAATATCTACATATAAAAATTAAAATAATTTCTTATCTGTTTATTCTGGAATCGAATTCGCTTGCTTGCACCTTGTATATATATGTTTAATACGAAATAATATGCAACAAATTTTTTGCATTACATACCTATGTTTTTTTTTAATCTGTTTTTAAAATGTGATTTATTCAAGTAAATACATATATCAGACAAGCTTGCATGCATCTTTTACATGCAAGTAAAATATAATTTTAACATGTAGAAAAATTTCTTTTAACAATAATGTGTGTACTATATATTTTAGAATATTGCATAGTGTAATTTTACTGACATTTTAGTGAAAATGATACAAAACACATGTATCGAAACGTGAAAGAAGGAATATATTAAATTTCACTTAATTTTGACCGTCATTACCCAACAAATTATAAAAGAAAATTATTACAAATAATAAGTTGGTTCAGAGACACCGTAGCAAAAAGTATGATATATCGTGTATTCAACAGACTATAAAACATCCACCACCCCTTTATTTTGTAGAAAACACGATGCGACAAGACCAGTACATAAAATTGTCGAAACAATTTTTTACTGTATTTTCGTGAGTTAGTAGCTTCAACGTGTAAAGCTATCTTTATACAAGACGGAGCATCATGCCATACGGCAAAATCTGTTAAGAAATTATTGTCTGATGAGAAAATTCCGCTTCATTCGTGGCCGGGAAATTCCCCGGATGTCAACCTTATTGAGATTGTCTGGAGCCTCTGAAAATCTAAAGTTTACAGTTTAGAGAAATCGACAAAAGAACTGTTAATTGAAAATATCCGAAACGTATGGCATATGGTGCCCCTGAAATAGCGAACGGTATTGAAGCTTGTATAAATACTCGTAGTATGCCCAAACTGATACAAGCCACAATTTCTGCAAGGGGTGGTATTACAAAATATTAAGGATATTTTAGGTTTTATGAAACTTTATATATATTAAACTATTTGTGATAAAAAATCCAATAAAATTTCCTTTGAGTACATATTTTTTAACGGGTTCACTTAAAATAAGGAATTTATGGCGTCGTGGTTATAATATTACGGCGGTATACTGTATTCTATTTCGGCTAATAACATGGCAAATATCAGGTCTTTAGTTCCAATGCTATCAGAAATACAGAGTTTTGAACATACATAACGTTGCAATTGGCTCTACATTTGAAAAAATTGAATAACTCAAAAACGGCTGATTTTTTATATAGGGTGTCTTAGTAAGTTTTGATGCAGAATTGTATGCCGGATACAAAAAGCTCATAAAAAAATATACAATGCTATTTAAATTAACTCGTTCGCTGCGGTCCGGGGTCTATATGACCCGTATAACACCATAGGTACAGCTGTGCGGTTTTTAACACAACTACGTCTTCTACCGTGCGCGTACTTAAATGAGCCGAACTATGCTTATATATATATTTTACATACAGCAATCAATTATAAATGGTTCCTAGGAGTCTTTTCTGTAATTTAAACGTACGGATCATATAAGTCCCGTACCACACCTGGGTATGAATGTCCGTGCGCATGCTATACGGGGTCATGCTGCAAGTTCTAACCTCTTGCAGTCTGTTTGTTTTTATTGCATTGATAAGGCATTCTCGCATAATATCGTGAGTTTTGTATTGACGAGCATTGAATCTGGTTCAGTTTTGTGTAATTTAACCGCGATAAAGTTATAATATACCGCAATGTCTGAGCGTACAAAAAAGATTATGAAGTTGGCCTTGTCTTACCACTGTGATAGCAGTGAATCTGAAGAATGTGCGGATTCAGACGATTCAAACATTGACAACTACTAGTGGTTCTGATAACGAAGTATTGGAAGAGGATGTAGAGGGTGAAGTAGTACAAAACAACGATACAGAAATAAACTTGGACGATCAGAATGCACAGGATTTAGGTCAAGCTTCTGATGGTTGGACTGGAATACAAGTTTCCCAGCCTATATTTCCGACTACATGTACTACTGCTGATATTCCAAATATCCCAGCACAGGTACAATCGCCATTATATTTTTTTAAATTAATGGTAACTGACGACATGGTCGACGAAATGGTATGCAAAATGTAAAAACAAAACATGCTAGAATTAAACATTGGACTCCAACAGAAAGCAACGAAATGCTATGTTTCTTTGCCGTTCTCTTAGCAATGGGGCTTATTGAGGTGCCTAAATTAAACCTCTACTGGTCTAATGATCCAATGTACCACAACAAATTTTTATCATCGGCTATGTCACGTGACAGATTTTTGCTGATCCTTAAATGTTGGCAATGATAATTCGTTAGACGACGGTTCTGACCGTTCTGACCCCGCCCCCCTTCTCAATCAGCTGCTTACAAATTTTGAAGAGTACATGATGCCCTGCGAATCTTTGGTTATTGATGAATCAATGGTGCCATGGAGGGGTCGATTAAAATTTCGATAATATATAAAGAATAAAAGCAGCAAATATGGGGTCAAATTATATAAACTATGCACCGTAAGGGGCTACACACTTAACTAAAAAATTTATGGAGGAAAAGGCGACACTGTGACTGGACAAAGCCACACACAGTCCATAGTAGATAGTTTACTAAACAATTACTATGGGAAAGGCCATACCCTTTACTGCGACAACTATTACACAAGCTTCACTCTTGCAAAAACGCTATTGACGAAAAGTACTAGAATCTGTGGTACTATTAGGAAACAGAGTAAGTTCCTGTCAACTGAAGTCAAAAACCGTAAGATGCGGAAAGGAGAAATACTAGGGAAACAAAAAGAGAATATAAAATGGGTCGATAAAAGGCTTGTGCACATGTTGACCACATGCGAGTCTCATGATGACATGTTGCATGAAACGGGAAAAGTAAAGAATGACATTGCGGTGAAATAACCGAATTTTGTTTTAGCTTATAATATTGCAAAAAAATGTGTAATATTTTCTGTAACTAAAACATCATTCTTTTAGCGACCAAATGGCATCATACCAGAGCCTCCTTCACAAAGGCGTGAAATGGTACAGGAAGGTCGCTGTGGAATTGCTATTTGGCACAGCTGTCGTGAATTCGTGGATTTTATAAAAAATCCAAATATCTAGACAAGTCCACGCCAATTTTAAATTTTCGTGACAACCTCGCGAAAGCTCTAGTTTCGTCTATTCCACCTAGGCCAAGGACACCAAAGAGAATTCATACCTTGACGCAGAGCGGTCCTGAAAACAAGAAAAGGAGAAAATGCGTCGGTTGCTATAAGAACTTAAGAACGACTCTTTCCAGTCGAGAAGCTGACAATAAAGTTAAAAAGGTTCATACGTATTGTGAAGAGTGTGAGGGACAGCCTGCCTTTTGTCTGCAATACTTCAATAAAGCTCACAACACGTTATTTTTTTTCTAAGAATTATAGTTCACTTGTTTAGTTAAATTTCGTTTATTTAATACACTTGTAGTTTTAATAATCGTTTGTATGTCGTTCGTAATAAATAAACCATAAAAATATCAACATTACATTTTTTGGTATGAAATTGGGTAACATACCTTATGCGCTAGACGGGTCATCAGAGCCTCGTGCTATGCCAGTTTTAAAATGGGACCCATTAGTACATTAGACCCATATCTAAGCGACAACGATTAACGGGTGGCCTAGTCAGCTAAACCGAAAATATAAAAGAACTTGTCCGGGGCATATAAACCCCGTAACGCACACTGAAAGAACCTTGTACGGGACACAGACGCCCCGTGTCGCATAGTAAATAAGACCTAAATTTTCCAAGCCGCAGCGAACGTTTAAGAAAGTTTCCGTCAACTTCCGGTAAACCGGAAGTGGTACAATGGCGCAAATAATTTTGCTAATGAGTCCAGATGATATCAGTTACAACTATAAGTTTTCAGAAATGTTGAATTTCAAGAACATCAAAAAGTTCTAACGAACCAGTTCCGTGAATGACTTGTACATATACATACAGATAAAACAGCCGTCCTATAGTCGGGGCATCGTATATCGGAACTATTCGGGAATAGAGAAGTAGGGATGTATTAGTAGATAGCACAGACCATTTGACTGGCAAGTCAATGCATAATTACAGACTTATATTTTATCCTTCTCGCACATAGCAAAACCGTTGTGTGGGGGCGCTGGTGTAAAAAAGTCAATAAAAAGCGGCGCGAAATCGTTCTCATTTGAATTTAAATTATAATGAGTACATATTCATATATTAAAAATGTGTGAAGTAATTTAAAAAATCGATGTTACTTACAATGGTAACATTGATTTATTAAATTGCTACCACATTTTTAGCGCTGAAAATAAGTATTAATTTCTGACAATGACGTAATAAATAATTAAATTTTGAAAGAAAATCCAAATTTTCTGATTGATTCCCTTTATTACACAAAGAAAATGTAAACATACTACATAAGGAAAAGATACATTTAAAAATTTGTGATATACTAATAAAAACAAAAATTTGAACACAATTTAAAAAATACATACGTACAAACACATAATTGAACTAAATAACTATGTATGTAAATACTCAGCTTTATAATAAATGCATACTAATGTCAAATTTATAAATATTTCTTTATTACTTAAATAAATGCTGAAACTAACGTATAGTAACAAATGAGGTGATAAGATGCACAATTGTTATCAAAACTAAGTCAATCAAGATTCAATCTTCGAACTTAATTAAAAGTTATGATACTTGCTGTAGTTTTTATAGTCCTAAGTAAATAACTTTAAGAATTATATGTATTGTTACAATGTTATTGCAAATTGCATAGAACTAGGTCATTAAATAATTAAATTTAATTACAGAAAAAAAAAACACTAACAACTGTAACCACCAAGAATACAATTAGTCTTTTTTACTTGACCAATATTTCACTTCCATACTTTTAATTTGGTTAAATTTTGTAATCAAGACTCAATTCACTAAACACAATTGCTGTAAGTTTACTGGACACCTGGACACTATACACAAACGGCAGACAACAACTAAAAGGACGAGTACAGAGCACGAGTCAGCAAAAGTTGTTAGATCTTAAATTTAAAACAGCTGTTTATGTTCATATAACCGAACATTTACGATTAAAACTGAAATAGACCGATTAGTAGCGCCCTCTGCCAGTGGTTTAGGTTTTATGCAATAGAAAATACTTACATAGGCGAATTTTAAAGAAAAACAAAGATAGTAAACGCGGACAAATTTTCCTATGAAGTTGCCGGGGACTGGTAGATAGTTAGATGCACGCTTCACTTGACACCGCACGGTTGTATTGTGTTCAATACACATGCACAATACAATAATAATTATTGTAAATATACAATAATAATTATTGTAAATATACAATAATAATTATTGTATTGTGCATGTGTATTGAACACAATACAACCGTGCGGTCTCGAGTGAAGCGTGCATCTAACAAACAGTTATTGTTTACTTATTCTCAAATTTCATTAAACTTTCTAAACTAAACAGAAGTTTGTGGTAAAAATATAGATGATGAACACGTCACAAATAGGAGAAGCAATTACACACGTGACGAAGACAATAATTTCTGTTCATAAGTAAATAAATTAAATGGCCCAATTATGTTGTTATGTAATAGGCCAGCCCAAACATTTAATTTTGCAGAGTATTGTGTTCGAGCGCCATAAGTACAAGGTCTCTTTTCTTGTGGCCAATACCTTGCAACACTTGGGTTGTGTCGACCATGTAAAGCGAACAAAGATTCGTCTGTAAATACAAGTTTTACACGGATTTAAACAGCCATACATTTCAAAGTTATTGATTATATGACGAATTGTTTCAAAACAAATAGTTTGTTGGGACTCATCGTTAAATAGGCGTACAATATCTCTTATTGAGTAACCACGATGATGTTGTTTTCTAACATATTTCTTTTGTTGAAGGGTAAAAATGTCCATAATGAATTACAAAACAATCAGCATCAGTAATAGTAACAATAATAATCGTATATTTACGATAGCATGAATTACTTTATCTCGCTAATACAATACAACTGTGCGCTGTCGAGTTAAACCTACTAATGCATCCCTACTTCTCTACTCCCGAATGCTTCCGACATACGATGCCCCGATTATAGGGCGGCTGTTTGATCTGTATGAATGTTCCTATATTAAAAAAGAGCCCATACATTTTTCAATTCTGTGGTATTTTATAATAATCTGAGCTAGAAACATTCACGTTCGAAATGACGCTCTATAGAGCGAGGAAAACACGAACAGAGTTTATGACGTCACGTACAGAGTACAATTGATAGCTCGAAGGCAAGCATGAGAAAGAAAAATAATTTGCTTCGACGATTCTTATTAATAGTAACGTTTCTTAGGCCTTCCAACGTCCACAGTGTAAAAAACAACTTGTGATATATTTACTCTTTTATTTTTAATCAAACAGACCATTATTTCAATTTACTTTTGCTGACTCCATTTTGTTCAAGAACATTAAACAAGTAAATATCCGACACAGATGACACATTTTTTTTTTAATGTGGTGGGTGCTTAGTTGCAGTGACTCCGTAAACTGTATCGCTAGCCTGGCTATCACTGCAACTCTCGCGGTGTAAATTTTGTGTGTGTATCTTGTGTTCAATTGGCTTTGTGACAGCATCATATCGCCTTTTATGATGCCGCGCTGTTAATCACTTTGCTCCCAACAGCGAATGGCAAGCCGATCCGGGATTAAACTCTCTGAAAAAATGTCACCGTCCTTCCAGAGAATTGAACCCCGGCGCCTGTCGTCCTCTCACAACAATAATCAGCCGCCTAACCACTGCGGCCATCGACCCGTTTTACGGTTTTATCTGAACAAAAACAAAAGTGGGCATGCGAAACTACGAGCACCACTTTCGAATTCGGAGTAGACAGTGCACGCTCTGCATAAACTCGGTGTTTGAACAAAAACGCAAGGAGGCGTACTCCGATTACCGAATCGAACACAAAAGTGTGCTCTGCATGCTCTGTGCGCCTATTCGAACGTTATCATATATAGTATGCATATGCGGGATCGGTACGCTACTGTTCGTACGATCTACATAGGAGTAGTGGTGGAAACAAGAAAAAACAGAGTAGATATCATGCGGATCTCACGGTATAGATCAAGGTCGTAACCTGTTTTAGTTCACAGTACGATCGCGCAGCGTTGATGTCGCTGGATCGACAGCTAGCTTCATAACAATACATAACCTATATAAACGATATAAACTATGTTTACAAATGGTTTACAACAACATTGTTCATTCTATTCGTTTTGTTTCTAGCGGTTTCTTGTGCTCTACTTTGTGTACTTATTTCTAGTTTCGAGGACCGATTGTAAGTGAATATTTTATATATTTATACATTTTTGTTGTGTAAGTTTTGTTGTGTGTCATTGCACAAATTGTAAAAACAATGGTGACATGCTGCGTGCCTACATGTAGTAATACTTCCAAAGAAGCTATTTTACATCGTTTTCCTTATCTTGATGAAGAGGTAAGAAGAAGTCCGTGATAGTAGTCGAGTTGGCTATGATTTCTGAAGTTAATTTACAGAATAATTATTATATTGTAATTGTTATAGGTGTATAAGAAATTAATTATAAGTACATATATCCAGTTTTTCTTAAAAATATCGTACCTTTCAATTCTATATTCCCAACATTCTTGAAGTTCAGTTGAAAATTAATATTAAGTGTCTACTAAAAATTATTTAATTCTCCCGAAATAATTAGCGACTAAAAAAAAATCGCAAACGAAATTATCGAGAATATCGACATTTAAGATCAAATATTGAAAATTTATTGATTCTGAGTAGTTTTTGAATTGAGACATATGCGAGTGAATAAAATATATTTTGAAATTTAAATGGAAATTAAAGAAACTAAATAGTAATCAAAAACGAAAATTTTAGGTCAAACAGTTGTATATAAACCATATACTACTGTTGGTGAAGATATTTAAATAAAAAGAAACAATAAATTTAAACTTTATAGAGCTATTCATTGGAAAAAATGGAAAGAATTTGGTGCAAATTACGTTTTTTGGTTATTTGCACGAAATTCTTCATTATTTCACAATGAAGTATTATAAACTTTAAATTTATAGTGCTCCGTTTTGGCGACATAAACCATATAGTTATCAGTACGATCGCATAGCGCTGTATTAGTATACAACTTCACGTAATAAAACAGTTTTCAATTGCTAATATAAGAGTGGCCGGGGCATGGTAGATATGTATGTATATGATGTCTACTTAAAGGTGTCATTGGAAAAGAACATTTGAGTAAATATATTATTTGTTGATTAAATTAACGAGAAATGTTACGAACATTCTCGTTACAAGTCTACGATGATCCCGTTGATCTATTGCGACGAACTAAGAATTATGAAGAGACTGTTGCCCGAGAAAAATATAAATTCGACGGAATAAAAACCATACATTGCTAGTAAAACAGAAAAATGATGAAAACACTTCTTCTGGTGTAAAAAAACAGACTTCACTGTTACAATTGCAATGAGACTGAACATATTGTAATCACATGTCCAGAAAATCTTAAGAAGAAAAGGTGTTGTTTTTGCAATCATATGGGACATATGGCGCAGAATGCCTAAATGAAGAGGGTGACAGTAAACTAAACAGTAAAGGGGTTAATAGTAACGCAAATATCCGAATTTTCCAAGGAAATAATAACGATTAAGAATCGTGAATTTAAAGCGCTTGTCGACAGCGGAAGCGATGTCAATTTAATTGAAGTTGATAATTTTTTGAAATTAAGTTTCGAATCGATCGAAAATCGAAATAGGCAGTTTTCTCGCGACAATTCTAATTGATTCGTCTAAATTTGATGTGAAATTTTATGTGGTGTCAAATAATGCCATGAAAACGGATGTAATTCTTGGGACTGTATTCTTCCGAAGAGCCAAAGTAATTATATCCAAGGAGACCAAATGCAAATTCAAAAATTAGATCTCCGAGAAGAAGACATCGACAAAGAAATAACGTAAATGAAGAATCAAGACGAAGCTTACGAAGGAAAAAGTGCTGATTTTGACTGCTTTCATTTTGAAATAGAAAGTGAGGATTTGGACTTGAAACATATACAAAATCCACGAATAGTTGAAAGCATACTCCAGTTAAAGCAAAGCTACGATCCTGTTACGATTAAATGCCAAGTTACGCCAATACTGGCAAAAATAATCTTAAAAGACGATACACCCTCCATTTATGAACGAGCAAGACAATTGGCTCAATAAAAGATAAGTAGGGAAGCAATTCGCAGAATGGTTACATGAAGTAATTATTCGGCCTAGTACGTCTGACGGACTTTGCTAGTCCATTGGTTTTAGTGCGCAAGAAAAATGGTGCAACTCGAATATGCATTATTGATTTCAGAAAAGTACACCAACAAGTTATTAAAGATCGACATCCATTGCCCTTGATAGAAGATCCAATCGGGGAATTACAAAATGCCAGAATATTTAGTACACTGTACCATTAGAACAAAACAGTTGCAAATATGGTACACATCGTTTATAACACCCAGTGCTCAGTATGAATTTGCGAGAACTCTATTTAGTATGTGTAACTCACTGTACATTTTTCAAAGATTTCTTAATCACGTCTTCAGAGTTCATATGGAACAAGGTGAAGTTTTAACTTACATGGATGATTTGGTGGTAATCGCAAATGACGAAGAAGAAGCACTTGGAAGATTAAAAACTGTTTTGAAAACTGTCGAAAGATTTGGCTTAGAAATACAATGGAAAAATGCCAATTCATGAAAAAAGACAGAGTGTTTAGGTCACTATATGTATAAAGCATAACGAAATACGACTATCTTCGATGACGATAATTACTGTTAGCAAGTTTCCAAAGCCCGATACCATCAAAGGAATACAAGATTTTGTAGGACTAACCGATTATTTTCGTAAATTTATTAAGAATCACGCCATAATAGCGAAACCGTTAAGTGATCTTTTGAGGAAGGACACCACCTTTACGTTTGGTCCAAAACAAGAAGACGCTTTCAAAGCAAATATTAATAGATCGACTAGTTTTAAGTATATCATCATGAGACGTACTCGTATATTGAACTCTACGCGGACGCGTGCAAGTAAGGATATGGGGCGATATCGATGCAAAAAGGTGAAGATGGTACGATACATTCCATTTATTATATGAGTCGCAAAAAGTCTGCTACTGAATAGAAGTTTTGTAGTTATCTATTAGAAGCCTTGTCAGTTGTTAATGCAATTAGAAATGTAAAGTATATTTACTAGCCACAAGCTTTAAAATAGTTACCGATTGTGCCGCTTTCACCCTAACATTAAAAAAGACACATTTAAAATGGACCATACTACTTGAAGAATTTGATTGCACTATACAACATAGATCTGGCAATTAAATAAAGCACCGCGACGCCTTATCACGTAATGCTATGATGATCACTATAAATTCTTGATTTTTGAAAAGATTGAAAAATGCCCAAAAAATGATGAACACATTATAGTATATTATGCAACGAACACGAAATTAAACTTATTTTGCACGAGTATGAAAGCTTGTAGCACGAGCCGAAGGCGGCTACAATTCATACGACTGCAAAATAAGCATTTCGTGCAAGTAGCATACTATACTTTTTATACGACTACCTGCTGCTACGTTAATAATAGAATTGTGTGCAAATATGTAGGATCTGTCAATCAATCTGTACCGTCCGTCAAATTGTGACGTTTGTTGTATCAACATACATAAAATGTCATATTCTCATATATCCAGCAAACGAATTCATTTCGCACGGGTTGCTTAGCAAGTTGCTAAGGCAACGCGTGCATAATGAAATGTGTTCTAAAATGTTCATGGTTACGATTCAAATAACTGACATATAACGACTATATTTCGTAGTAGTCGTATAAAAAAATCATTTTTCTACTCCCATACTTTAATAGTTATTTACGAACCAAGTGCGTGAAATCATATTTCGCGAATGAGTGACCAGTGGGCACGAATTCGCGAAATGTTTCACGCACGAAGTTTGTACAATATTTTTTGTACGAGAACTATAATAATAATACATATTGTTAAATAAGTTATCGTTTCTGACCATATTATTAAGGTTAGGGATTTATGATTTTCAAATGTCACTAAATTAATCAAGTTCCAGTAAGTGCCAACTTTACTTTTACGCACTCGTGTTTAAAGTGACTTTTTACGCACGCAAATCGAATCGTGAAATGACAGGTTTTGATAAGCGAGTACAAATTTTATTATTAGATATGCTGAACCTGTACTTTAATGATGTCCATTACGATACAGATTTTCATTATGATACAATTTTACTTATATCCAATAGGAATACAGATTTAGCAATGCGATATTCCAATATTCAATATGGCCGTGACTACATATCTGTCAGCTATCAAAATTAATTAAACTTGACAGTTCTCTGTATCTATTTAAATATAGTAAAAATTAAACAAATGCGTATGATATTATGAGGCCATAGAAAAAATAGTATATTATGCAATGAGCAATTAATGACACTCGTATTCGTTACAATACTCGTGATTTAATAGCTATCATTAAATGCTCATTGCATAATATACTTTTCGAATTTATTAGCAAATAATCACCGTCGAAAAACATGGTCTTATCTACAATATGATAAAGGTGTTGTTATTTTACTTTGTACTGTACAAAATAATGATCGATTCAACCTTTTATAGCACCAAAATCTCTTTTATTAAATTTAAGTTTCTATAATACATACAGAACTTGACATAGGTATGTATGTATATTAACATATTATCGTAACTATGTATTTATCACAAAAAATAAACACATGTTGCTAGATCTTATCTTTTTCTTTTAACATCTAGATATTCGTTAATATATTTCAACAAAAGAAAATGACCAATTGAAATTTCAGATTCATCAAATGCAAATCTCCATTTGATGGATCTGAAATTTCTGTAATAGGTTGCGCATCTTTATGTATTCCTTCAATCAACGGTAATACCAAATAAGATATAATCTGGAATTATCCGAAGAGCGCATAAAGACAATGGTCACTTTGCAGTTCGAAAAACCAACGAGATATTGACTCAAGAATTCTGGATACAGAATCAGAAGAGTAAGATACAATCCTGTATTCGTATATTGTCCAAACGAAAACATGAAAAACAAGAATTCCTTAATCCCATCCACAAGGAAGACTTGCCATTAGAAATGTACCAGATAGATCATTCGGGTCCACTGGAAGCAAGCGCCAAAGGATATAAGTACCATTTCCTAATTGTTGATGCATTTACAATATTTGTGTGGCTTTTCCGTGGTAAGAGTGTTTCGACGTCAGAAGGCCAAATTAGATTTAATAAAGACCAATTTCGGGAACCCGAAACATGTTGTTGCTGATCGAGAAACAGCCTTTTCGTCTGAACAATTCGTATTGTGTAACTAAGAACATTACTTTACTGCACCTTGCAAGAGGAAATGGGCACGTAGAAAGAATTAATTGAGTAATCATACCAGCTTTGACGAAATTGTCCATTGAACACGGAAGTCGATGGTGCCAGTATGTACCAAATGCGCAAGTATGTTTAAATAGAAGTTTCCAGAGATCTATACAGTGTAGTCCAAAAAAACTTATGTTCGGTGTTCGTTTGAAAATCAGAGAAGATAAAAGAATTACAGAGATAACTGAGGAAGAGTGCAAAAGTGCTCTCATAGAAGAGAGTGATAATCTACGAACAATAGCCAAAGAAGTAATTTGGAAAATTCAAGAAGGTAAATCGCAGAAACTTCAACAAGAAACGAAAAAAAAAACCAGAGAGTATAAATTAGGACAATTAGTAGCAATAAAGCGAACCCAATTTTCCAATATTAGTAAATTTAAAAGTAAGTTTCTTGGTCCGTACAAAATAATTGCTATCAAACCTCATGGCCGCTACGATGTCGAACGAATTACTCGAACTGCACGACCAAACCGAACTAATCGTTGTAGACTTTATAAAACCTTGCTCCAACCCCGAAGAAGAGGTTTATGTTGAGACAGAAAACGAAGAAACGTCTGAACAAGAAAATGAGCCAAGAAAACCCATTAAAATAGTCAACATTCCTAGATCTGCTCAAGACGAAATTCCGTAAAAAATACAAGCTGATATGTCTAATAATTAATGATAGAGAATTATTAAGTGTATTCAAAAATACAATAATCTATATATAGGTGGTCAATTTAAAAAAAGTGACTCTCATCGATGTGAACTTAGTTAAAGTGAACGTTAATTTTTGACGGCCCTGTAGACATATTTTTGAAGAGGTTGATGCGTTGTATTTCAGCTAATAACATGTCACATATCAAGTATTCGCCTGTAATAGTTCCAGAAATATAGAATTAACATAACGTTACAGTTTGCCGTATATTTGAAAAAGTTGAATAATTCAAAAACAGCTGATTTTGGGTATTAGGTACCGTAATAAGTTTTGATGCAGAATTGCATGAGCGATCTAAAAAACTAAAAAAAGATACCATGCAATTTAAATTAAGAAAGTTGATGTGAACTTTCGGTAAACCGGAAGTGATACTAAAGCGTAAATAAGCGCTAGTGAGACAAGATGACACTATCCGTAACTACAAGTTTTCAAAATTGTAGGATTTCAGGAACATCGAAATGTTCTAATGAACCAGTTCCGTGAATAACCCTGTATAGTAAATGGAGGTGCTATAGACATATCAACAACACATCAAGGAATTTTGGCTTAGGTCGTCCTAGAATTCCGGCAATTCAAAAACACCGGTTACAGTTATAAAGTAATAAGAAATACAGATTCTGGTAGATGTTTGAGAATAGAACAGTCTCATATTGGAGATGTTGAATTACGGTTGTCTTGCAATGAAAACTGCTGCGTGGAATGAAAAGAGTAGGATTAGTTCTGCTAATCTATTAGTAGATACTTATTAAATGTATAGTAATAAATTTTCTGTAACTGTTTACTTCAAATATTGTTATTTAGTTTGCCATTAGCTATGTGCATAAAATAACAATAGAATGGCAAGAAAGGTATGCATTAGGGACGAACCTACTATTGCAGAGCCTTTTGCAGATATACCGGTACTATTTAAGACACATTTTTGCACGCGGTTTATTTAAAATTTTGTTTTTATATTTTGTCAAATAATTGTGTATGTCAGACAAAAATTCAAATTTAGCTAGCATTGCGATTTAAGACAAATAAATAGAATGTGTGCATATAGAATGTTTGACATACGCCCCTCACTGTATCCACACCTTGACGTAGCTTCCGGAACATAGCTCCTGAAAGGGATGATGGGGCTTGCGCGCATTCAGGATTCAGGTCTGGTAGGGTCACCCCTGTCAAACAGGTTTCTATTAAAATGCCAGACTAAGATGGATACACCTAACCCGGCTGTCGTATCGTGGCTAACGGTTTGCACCAGGACTAAACGGCGCCGGACGGAGCATGACATCTATCCGACATACCAGGCACCCTCATGCTGTCGTGGAGATGTCTCGCGAGCATGGGGTGTTGGTAGATCTTAACCGCCCGGATCGAGAGGAGACAGCCTCACAAAAAACCTAAATCTTAAGGCAAAGGCGTCAGGCCGCAGGGCTAAATAGAGAATTAGTCTGCGAGGACCTCAACCTTGGGGCACCAGGAGGAACCCCATTGTATTTACCCCTCCATCCTACATGCGGGGCTCTGTAGAGGTGGACTATTATTTTCCTAGCTACTCGTGGGATTCATTCTGGGGAAGTTATAACAAAAACAAGAGCGGGATGTTACCGCACAGACCACTGGAACTGCTGATAGAGATAAACCCTCTACCACTGCAACCGGAACCAAGGAAACGAAGGCTCGTCATACGACACCCCTTCCTGGATTAGGACAACCTGGAGGCCTGGACGATCTGAAGAGGAAGGGCATGAGTGGTGCAGGCGCAAAATGGTACTTGCGCTTCCTTAAACAGGGCTTGACACCTGTGGAAGCCCAACTTCTAAAGTCGACCGACAGAAGCAGGAAAGGGAGAAGGCCTCACCATCAGTAACTGCCTGGACAAGTAATGGCAAACGGGGCAGTGAGCATATTTCACCTGCCCAAGCTACCTCCGGTACAGCAGGCATAATTGGGCGAATCACCAGCTATGGTACTGCTGCGAAAATAACCAAAGTAGAGATAGTACCAGAAGAATACCCTCAAGTATGGATGGAAGCTGCTCTGCTGTCTTCGCTGGAGGAAGCTCTAGTGGAAGGCACTCACAATTGGGATTGACCCCAAATCATGTGAGGCGATTCTGGCGAAGGCATGCACCATCCATTACAGGTTTGGTAGAATCCCCGTGTCTGGATTCAAGAAGAGCCAGGAAATACCATAGACGAAACAGACTATCTCTGACACTTCTGAGACCGTAGTGGAGCAACAAGAGACTAGCGAGCTCGCCAACATCTCGAGGTACACTTGACGACATCAACTTAGATGACGTCAGGATTGAGTCCGAGTCGGAAGGAGAAGACACTCCAACACCGCAGTCACCTCCAGAAGTGGAGGCACTTGGCCCTCCATCCAACTAGCCGTCTTCACCGGGTGGATACAAGTCAACCTGCAGTATACGAGGGGAGTATCGGCTCTGGCTGCAGGGGTGTTCGCGAAACACAACCTAGGACTTGTAATGATTCAAGAACCCTGGATCAATCGCGGGCATATCAAAGGTCTGTCGTGTAAAAACTCACAGGTAATATGGGATCGCAGGCAGAAACACCCAACAGCCTGTATCCTAATAAAAAACAGCATTAAATATTTGTGTTTCAGAATTTGTGACTCGGGACTTGACAGCAGTCTCGATACATCTCGACTTCGGAAGCACAAACCGAGCCATTGTGATTGCCTCTGCATACGTTGCCGACGACGGGACAACACCACCGCCTTCGGAAGTGAGGGAGCTAGTGAGGTATTGCAGCAGGAAGAACCTGCCGTGGATAGGTTGTAATGCCAATGCGCACCAT
This sequence comes from Holotrichia oblita, assembly GCA_023690525.1. Lineage (NCBI taxonomy): Eukaryota > Metazoa > Arthropoda > Insecta > Coleoptera > Scarabaeidae > Holotrichia > Holotrichia oblita. Next base: position 86,342,445 of record CM043019.1, on the reverse strand, counting down.
GTCATGTTGGAAAGCACTGATGTCAACGAAAGAGGTAAGTCTCTTTTAGAATTTCTATTATCTTGCAATCTCCAAATCCTGAACGTGAGCAAAGAACCAACGTTCGGAACGAAGGTAAGGAGAGAGGTATTAGATGTAATATTCAGTAGCTTTGGTCTGAGTAGTATGATTAAGAGCTGGAAGGTCTCACATTAACTCTCCCTGTCAGAACACAGGATTATAGAGTTCACTTTAGGAGGGTCTGACCCCTCAACCTACCATGGTAGAAACCATAGGAAGACAGACTGGCATCTGTATAGAATCCGTTTAAAGAATAACCTGCACCAATTACATACAAACGGGACTACACACCTCCTCAAGCTGGAAGAGAATGTAGAACGCCTTAGCGAAGCGACAACAAAAGCTTTTGAAGTTAGCTGCTCGCTAACCGTGAGGAAGCCAACCAAGAACAATCCTTTGTGGAACCGAACTCTAGCAAACCTCAGATCTGTGATCCGTCACCTGTTCAATGGAGCAAAGGTTGAAGGGGATTGCCAGAGGTATAGAGAGAAGTTGACTGAATACAACAAGGAGTGAGGAAGGCTAAAAGGCAAAGCTTTACTTTTGCGAAAACATCAGTTCCACTTCGGTAGCAGCAAGACTTCACAGAGACATGGCAATAGGCGGAACAAGACTTGTGATGGCCCTGAGAAAACCAGATGCTAGCTACACGGAAGGGGAATAGGAGCGGGCTAACCTTCTACTTGAAACACATTTCCCAGGTAGCAAGTAAATAGACTTGGAAGAGGCAAATACACACCAGGAAGCCCAAACGGCAGGACTGGGAAACAGCCAAGCGCATTTGCCTAAGACAGCGCATGGAGTGGGTAATAAACACCTTCTAGCTATACAAATCACCGGGAGTGGACGGGATCTTCCCCGCACTCCTGCAGAAAAGGCAGGAAGAAGTAGTACAATATTTAGTAAATATAACGAGAAGCAACCTGACATTGGGATACATACCCCAAAACTGGAGAAGGGCTAAAGTCACCTTCATACCAAAAATTGGGAAAATGGGATTAACCCTAAATTGTTCAGACGCATTAGCCGACATCCTTTTTATTGAAAGCGATGAAAAAAGTAATAGACAACTGTAGGAGAGGTGGATAGGTGAAGAGGTAATAGACAACTATATTAGAATGGAGGTAATGGAGAAAGCTCCACTTCACAAGAACCGGCATGTATAAAGGGCGGGCAGATCGACAGAGACTGCCCTGCATGAGCTAGTTGGAATCATTAAGAAAACTCTGGATGATAAAGAAACAGCAATCTGCGCTTTCCTAGATATTTCAGGTGCGTTTGATAACACGTCACATGACACGATTGAACAATCACTTGTAGCAAGGGGAGTGAGTAAAACAGTAAAACGATGGATAAGTAAAGTGCTCTCCACGACGACAGCTGACACAACTGACAGCTGTAAGACGACGGTAGGCGAACAAACTATCAAAATCAGAACCATTCGTGGAACACCTCAAGGCGGCGTCTGCTTGCCTCTGATGTGGAGCCTGGAGCAGATGAACTGCTCAACAGGCTGACAGCCTTCTGCATGCATTGGGTAGGATGCACCGATGACATTGTAATAATAAGAAAAGATAAGTATGAGGGGATTCTTTGCGACCTAATACAAATATGCCTTAAAATCACTACACGATTGTACCTTTCACCAGGAAGAGGAAAATTTCGAACATGAAAAACATCCATTTGGATGGAGCAGTGATCGAATGCAAATCAGAAGTTAAGTACTTAGGAATGACCCTAAACTCAAAACTTCTGTGGAACAGACACATAGAATTGACAATGAATAAGGCGACAAGAGCCCTAATGATATGCTGGAATCTGGCAGGTAAAACGTGGGGTTGCAACCCAAACATACCGCGGTGGCTGTACATCAGTATAGTAAGACCTATAGTAACGTACGGGACAATAACCTGGTTCCAGAAGGCCACAAAAGTCACAATTAGGAATATCCTTGACAAGTTGCAACGGCTAGCATGTGTATGCATCACCGAAGCCATGAGAACATGGCCAACTACGGCCATAGACGTAATTTTAGACCTCACCCGCTTACACATAGCGGTGGAGAGAGCGGCCCTTGCGGCAATGCACAGACTGACCAGGGCGGGGACTGGAAGAGGCGAGACTTCGTACCAGAGAGCGTGGACAACTCAAGCGCGGCTCTCCCAACTTCTAAGTCTACCGAACGATGAAATGGTCAAGAAAGAATCGAAAGAAATTTCCTCACCAAGCTAAGCAATAAGAAGGAGGAGAACACTTCACGTACTCCCTAAGAGAAAACACTCTCAAGTGGTATGTGGACGGTTCTAAAACCGACAAAGGGGCAGGTGCAGGAATATTTGCGCCAGGAACCAACATATTCCGACCCAATGGGGATATACCCCAGTATCTTCCAAGCGGAGATCGATGCCATTGGAAGATGTGCTCAACTGAACCTAGACAGGAACTATCGGAAGCAGAGCATTGCAATTTTCTCTGATAGTCAAGCAGAGTTCTAACACCATCAGCTCGAAATTAGTCTGGGAATATCTTAACATATTAAACAACCTAGACACGGAAAACATAGTTGCATTATGCTGGGTACCAGGACATACTGGAATCAGAGGCAACGAAGAAGTTAATTTATTAGTAAGGAAGGCCGCCGCAACTCCATTTGTGGGACCGGAACCGTTCTGTGGTATAGGGGTGAACACCTACAAAAAAGAACTTAAAGACAGAGAAGAGAGGCTCAAAGCATCCCTCTGGGAGAATCTCCCTGGTCAACAAGCACAGAGTAAATACTTTGTTAGAACTAAGCAGAAACAGACTACGCATCCTCATAGGTTTTCTCACAGGGCATTGTCACCTTGGTGAACATATAACGAGGGTAGGTCTAAAGCAGAATAGCGACTGCAAATTCTGTGGGCCTGAGAATGAAAATTCGGAACACCTGACATCTTACTGCCACGCCATCATAGAAACCGGAGTCAACTATCCCGGCAAAGATGTCATCGATAAAGAAAAATACCTTCTCTGAAACCATCACAGTTAATGCAGTTTATTAAAGCTCTTAGACTGGATAGGGAGCTTTGAGAAGTTTCATTGTTATTAGACAGTTAGTCTTTGAGCTATCGTCAACCAAGTAACATAATCAGGAGTGAAAAGTGAAATATGGAAAAAATCGAATATCGTAGCGTTATAAAGTTCCTTACCAGGCAAGGAAAATCAGTCGCGACCATAATGAATGAGATGTCATTGGTTTACGGCGACTCTTGTCCAGGAAAAACCATGGTGTACAAGTGGCATAGTTTATTTAAACAAGGAAGGGAATCCCTTGAAGGCGACCCGAGGCCGGGCAGGAGCATTGAGGTGACCACGCCAGCACTTATCCAAAAAGTTGAAAAAATTGTACTCGAAGATGCTCGACTAAAGAAGAAATAACTCGCAGAAATGGTTGGAGTATCCGATACAACAATTTTGAATTGACGAAAGGTGTGCTGCTTTTGCACGACAACGCGCCCGTCCACAAGAGCCGCGTTGCGTTAGCTGCCCTGCATAAGGTGGGCTTCGAAATTGTGAATCACCCACCCTACAGCCCAGACCTGGCTCCGAGTGATTATTACCTGTTTCCGAAAATGAAAAAAGACGTGCGGGGTAAAAAATTTACTGCCGATGATGAAGTCAAGGAGGCAGTTTCGGCGTATTTTGCAGATAAAGAGAAATCATTTTTTTATGAGGGTATAAATAAATTAATTGAAAGATGTGAAAAATGTATCCGTCTTGCAGGTGAATATATAAAGAAAAATAATTAGGTTTTTTTATTTCCGCCCCTTATCCCCCATTCCGCGAATATAAAAACGCTCCCTCGTATATAAATACAACATTTAAAGTGGTTAGTACAATGCATATTAGCCGACTAAATTATAGAATACCAAGCAAATTCGCAGATGGTATAGATAAAACTGATCGAAACCATTTAAACATTCTTTTGTAAAAAATGCCGAACAGAGAAAGTATGAAATATATAGTATTTGATTATCACAATCAAACATGCCTGGTTATCAATTTGTTACAATTATACCTTCAATATCTTTCATTTCTTCACTAAAAGTCGGTGTCTATGATTCATATATAAACTTTCTTCATCAAAATATAGAGCAAAATTTTCAAATTACTTAGGCGAAGCGATATCTGTACAACTAGGATCGGGACACCCTTTTGTAAGATATAGTTAAATTTCTCGGTTCGTTTCTATGTAAAAACTCATTTTTGTGTATAAATGTTAAAATAATATGCAATACAAAAATGACAGAAGAAGGGACAATAGAGAAAATATTGTGTGTGCTAAACGTGTGAACCTGGATTAGTGCTAGAGGTGCGAGTATATGATCTATCTTTAATGAAAGATTAACTGCAGTGATTTATCACCAGATATTGGAAGAATGTCTAATGCTTTCGGTATGCCCTATTTTTGATGAAAATTTTTATATTCCAAGACTATAATTGGAGAATTCATTGGGCACATATTGTTCGGGAATATTTAGATCAAAGAGTTGAAATAGTACCATGGTGTTCAAAGTGTCTAGACCCGAATTCCATTGAATCCCGGAAAAATGGTATTGATTATTTACCGTCCGTAACATTCTGGTATTTCGTCATAAAGGTGATAATTGCATCGTTGGTTAAACGTGTATTCCAAAATGGCGATTCATTCGTGAATAAAACATTGAAGAAAAATTTCGGATTCTCTTGACTTTTTTCACGTATCCAATCACAAAATTGCAAATCATTTTGCAAGCGATCGTGATTGGTGGCATTGATAAGGGTGAAACTTATTATCTTCTCAATAATTCACATCAATTTGAACACTGATTTGCATGGAATTGGTACTTACATTTTCTATATAGTCGTTATATTACTTAGAAAAAAGCGTTACCTTTCTCTAACTGAATACTTAGAATAAGAATTTCCTAAATTGTTAAAAATAGTACGTAAAATACATTTAAGTTTTACTTACTGCATTAATTCCACTAAATTGCTGACCAGCTTGCATGCTACAGACTAATAGTAACGGTAATAGTAAGGAACGATCTGTTAGTACTTGACGGTAACTAACTGTTTTGCTGGCGTTTTTTTGATTATCCTGAAATTCGATTTCCAATTCATTAATTTCCCCTCCATATTATATGCTTTCATTAGACGAAGTTTTTCCAGTACTATATAAAAGTAATGAAAAAGTTATTATACTCGTACAATTAATTGCTCCTTAAAAACAATCTTACCTGTTATTGCCAACTTTGGTTGCTTTTTCACTACATATAAATATTTAGGGCTTTCTGGTAGAAACGGGAATGCAATAGAACATAAGATAACTAAAATTACATAGAAAGAGAGCAGGCTAGGCCACATAACTTCTGTACCTAAAACATAGAGACATAAATAGTATGTAATAGTATGTAAATCGTTTATTTTATATATAAATCTAATGGAATATTGATATTTCATATCATTATTTAATACAGCATAAGGGATACAAATAAATACCTAATGATCAGAGATAGGGTCGTTTTACACAAAAGTATTATATGCCAAGAAAATAGATCAGTGTAAAATATCCATTGGTTGGTAGCTGACGTAAGAAATAGGTAAAGATATTCAAAGAAAAAACTATGACGCTTTGCAAGTAAAGACAGACTTTCCAACTTTCGACTTTAGATGCAAAAAATATAGAAAATTTGATAGATATTTAGAGTGAATTGCTAAGTCTATGCGTACAACTCTGGCCAATAAAAACTACTCATTTAACTAGACGCACATCTACGCCAGTCTGCGCTAACATGATGCCACCTATGTACTGATTATTTACTACTACTATTACTAAGTAGTCTCAGAAAATTGCATTTACGAAAAGTTTGTTCCAAAACGCGCAGTTTTGACAATATTTCGGCACGTACTTCACGAAAAGTTAAATTATAATTTACCGATCGGCTCTAAATGTGTGTTTATTATTAATACATATTAATAATAATAGAATTTATTGGCAAAAATAGAAAGAACAGAATTGCAGAGTCTAGAAAGACAAAAAACATATAATTTCACAACAAAGCCAAATAGACTAAATCGCCTAGTATCTATTATAAAATAGATAAACTCGGCGTTCTTCCTTTAACCTAGTTAAGAATAACAAATTAAAAAACTATAAAAAACCATAAAAATATGTGAATAACCAATAAAGTAACATACTTTCATCCGTTCTAGAAGCGCAAATAAGGACAATATATAATAGAACGCAACGGAATTACAAATTATGTTAAGTTAACGTATGTACATATCTACATGCACAGCTATAGCTATACAGGGTCATTCGCGGAACTGGTTCGTTTGAACTTTTTGATGTTCTTGAAATTCAACATTTCTCAAAACTTGTAATTATGACTGATATCATCTGAACTCATCAGCAAAATTATTTACGTCATTGTATCATTTCCGGTGTACCGGAAGTTGACATCAACTTTCTTAATTTAAGTAGCATGGTATATTTTTGCATGTAGTTTTTTGTGTCAGGCATACAATTCTGCATCAAAACTTACTAAGACACCCTATGTCAAAAATCAGTCGTTTTTGAGTTCAATTCAATTTTTTTTCAGATATAGGGCCAATTGCAATGTTATGTTGAAGATTCTGTATTTCTGAAGGCATTGCAGCTAAAGACCTCATATTTTCCATGGTATTAGTCGAAATACAATACAGCAAATTTACGTCCTAAAATTTATCATAATTTATACAGGGTCGTCCAAAATTAACGTTCATTTCAACCACGTTCACAACGATGAAAGTCACTTTTTAAACGGAACACGGTATATATTATTGCATTTTTGAATACACTTAATAATCCTCTATCATTGATTATTAGACACATTGGCTTCAATCTTTTACAGTTTTCGAGTTATTAGAGATTTCCTGATAAAAGTCCGAAAAATATGCCTTTTTAATGCATTTAAAATCTCAGTAATCTTTGAACGTCAAAATAATTGATATTGTATTTGTACTATAAATATACACAGTTGATATCTGTCAAGCAAAATAACAAATGAAATACATTGCGGAAAAGAAACGATATTTTAGATTTATTTTGCATTCACGAAGACTGTAGTAGAATTGTGAGTAGCACATGTCGAGTATATGACGACAGATATACAAGAAGCCAAAAAAGTATCTTAAACAAAAAAGCTTTGGAAACGAATAAGTTAAGTGGGTTTTATATGTCATCGTGATCTGATCATATTGAATTTTGTCTTTTGCAACGCTATTTTGTTTAATTTTCTTGAGTTTTTGTAATGACATTGTTTCAGATCACTTTGCAAAAATTTGGATATCTGTCGTTAAATACTGTACATGTACTATTCATAATCCTATTACATTCTCCATGAATGGAAAATAAATCTAAAATGTCGTTTTTTTCTGTAAAATATTTCATTTGCTATTTTGCTTGACAGATATAATCTGTGTATTTATAGTACAAATGCAATATCAATTATTTTGACATTCAAGGATTACTCAGATTTTAACCGCATTAAAAAGCATATTTTTCGGATTTTCACCCGAAAAGTACTTATAACTCGGAAACCGTAAAAAATACAAGCTAATATGTTTAATAAGGAAAGATAGAGAAGTGTATACAAAAATGCAATAATATATACGGTGTTCCGTTTAAAAAGTGACTTCCATCGTTGTGAACGTGGTTGAAATGAACGTTAATTTTGGACGAACCTGTATAAATTATGATAAATTTTAGGACGTACATTTGATGTATGTTATTTGGGCTAATACCATGCCAAATATAAGGTCTTTAGCTGCAATGTCTTCAGAAATACAGAATTTTCATCATAACATTGCAATTGGTCCTATATTTGAAAAAATAACTCAAAAACGGCTGATTTTTTACAGAGGGTGTCTTAGTAAGTTTTGATGCAGAATTGTATGCCCCACACAAAAAAACTCATAAAAAATATACCATGCTATTTAAATTAAGAAAGTTGATGCACAATGACGTAGATAATTTTAATTGATGAGTTCAGATGATATCAGTTATAATTACAAGCTTTCAGAAATGTTGAATTTCAAGAACATCAAAAGTTCTAACGAACCAGTTCCGTGAATGACCCTGTATACGTGGCACATTACTCGTATAACAAACGCAATATCTACATTAACGCGAATCGCGTAATGCAAAGTAAAGAATATTATTATTATTATTATTATTGAATATTAATGGCCCACCGAGGAGCCGTGGGACCTTGTTGCTGGTGGTGGGGCACAGTAGCTGCCTCCCTTCGAGCCCGACGGGACGGAGAGACAGTGAACCTAAGGACGGCTCAGCCTTTCTATTCCACCTCATTCTTCTTCAACTAGCCTTGGGTGAGGTACTTTCTCACTTGTCTCCCACTATCGGCCACTCTCGGCCAGACACTTGTTCTGTTGGGATCCCGAAGCTATTAGGTATCGAGGGCTAGGGATCTATGTATTTTTCTTCCTTCATTTTGGGGACGGGGCGACACCTTCGGTAGGATGGGGCCGCCACAGAACGCTTCCTAGGGGGCTTGCCTTAACCGGCCGGCCCGCGGGTACAGACATGCCGCAACCCGATGGTCAAGGTGGCACTGCACATGCCAAGGACCTGCAAGGCTGGGGGAACAAACCCAGCCATGAGTGTGCAGAACTCGGGATACCTGGCGACCTCCTGTTTAAAGTAGCCTTCTCGTGGTGATGGCGGCGCTCTGCCACGAGTGACTGTTAAGATCCCCAGATATTCGTGGGAACAAAATGGAAGAAATTAAAAAACTATAGAAACTGAGGAAGAGAGGCAGGAAATGGAAAAAAGGAAGACGAAGTATTCAAACGAAGGGCCTCCCTACAGAGAACCCCTCCAGGAAAGCAGAAATGGATGATGCAGGGAGTACTAGAAGGTCGAAGCAAAGACACCAAACAAAGTACAATAACATCGCTACTAAGACCGAGAGCAAACACCCTGCCAACGGAAAAGGTTACAGAGTCACAAGAGAAAATAGCAAACCTATCAAAAAGAACACGTGAAGAGGGGACACCACCACTAACGAAAAAGAAGAGAGAACAGGAAACTCTCAAGCTGCGGTAGGTTCACTTCCACCGGCTGCAGTCAAGGGCGACACCGGCAGGTCAACACCTTGGACCATCACGCCCAGAACTAGAACGCGCGCAATGGTCGCTACTGATAAACCCACTCGGAGTGACACAGAAGGGAGCACGAGTACCGACGACGAGATAGGGAGATCGTTTCCGGCTGCCTCCAAGCTCACCAAAACTGGACTTCATTGCGAAAATGAGGGACGACGAGGAAGCCGAACTTAGGAAGTGCCGGGAAATAATCGCGCGGATGAAGGCTGCATCAGAACGACAAAAAACATATAGATGGAGGTGAAGAACGGTTTAAAAGAGCTGGAAGAAGCAGTTGATGTTATCACCTTTTGCAGAGCCAGTTGGAAAAAAGGCCGAAATAGTAGTCAAGGCCGCGACACCGATAGAGTCACAGACAGTGCCTGCTTTGTCCCAAAAAGCGCACTGCTACGTCGCCAGCGACATCAGGGACAGATAAACGACAGAAAGAGGATCCAGTTACCGACGGTGGTGAGCAGGATTCCGTAGGCCAATGGAAAGAAGCCGCCGAAAGAGACGAAAGCGGGAAACGACGGCCGAAAAAGGGAAGACACAAGAGCGCAAATTCCGGGCCCCGGTCCCGAAACCTCACAGGCAGAGAAAAGAACAAAAGTGAGAACCAAGACGACTCGACCAAGAACAGACGCCCTGCTCATCAGGCCGCTTCAGGGAAAGAGTTATGCTGACGTCCTAGCTGAGTTACGACAGAAAGTAAAGCCAGAAGAGACGGAAACAGAAATTAAACTGATACGTCAGACCAGAAATGGCGGTATTCTACTCGAGCTCGGCCAGAAAAACAACGAGTTCTCAAACCGCCTACGAGAACTCCTGGGGGATAACGCCCAAGTCAACACCCTGCAGGCAAAATCCACTTTGGAATTCCGAGATCTGGATTGCCTCACAACGGTGGAAGAGGTCGCCGAGGCAATTAAAAAGCCCAGCCCCAAAGGTGAGCTTAACCAAGCCAAACAGTAGGAGACTGCAAATGGCGATTGTCGAGTTGGAAGAGAAAGCCGCTCTTAGCCTACTCAAGACGGGGCGGATTAAGATAGGATGGGTGTACAGCAGAGTCCGCAGGCGGGTGGAAGTCGTCCGATGTTACAAGTGCTTTGGTTATGGACACCAACAAAGCAAGTGCGCGGAACCGGACAGGAGGAAGGAGCCTGTGCGTAAAATGCGGAGAGAAGGGCCATGTCAAACGGGACTGCAAAAACCAAGCCAAGTGCTTCCTGTGCAGCGAAGAGAACGGTCAAGACCACGTCCCTGGATCCGGCAGCTGTACAACCTTCAGGAAGGCCCTCGAAAAAGCAAGGAAGGACCAGAGCAATCTGGGAGGGAATCTGCAGCAGCCTTCATAAGAATACTGCAAGGTAATATGCACCGCAGCAGGATGGCGGACGATCTCCTTGCGCAGCTCGCGCGTGAGCACAGATCCGATATCCTCCTGATCAGCGAACAATATAGAGACAGGCACGAGGCGGGCTGGTACAGCGATCTTCTTGGCACCGCCATCTGGATCCCTAGAAAAGTCCGGTAACGACAACCAGGCACGGAAGTGGAACGGGACACGTATGGGCAGAGAGCGGGAATAACATACGTGAGTGTGTACCTTACCCCGAACGACACCGCTGCCGACTTGCATGCAAAACTGATAGAACTCGAAGAAACCCTGAGAGAGATCGGTGGACAGGTTATAGTGGCAGGAGATCTGAATGCCAAAGCGGTGGAATAGGGGATGGAAGCAACAAACCGGAGAGGACGACTTATCCTGGAGATGGCAGCAAGACTGAGGCTCGATGTTGTCAACGAGGGCAATGTCACCACTTTCAGACGCGCAGGATACGGAGAAACCATCCCGGACGTTACACTCGCCTCGGAGACATTGATCCGTAGAGTGACGGAGTGGCGTGTCATTTAGGACTACACAGGCAGCGACCATCAATACATTGTGTTTGTCCTCAATACGGCCCCTACCAAGCAGACCAGAGGTAGTAGACCAGTGGGTTGGAATGCAGCGAGGATGAACGAAAAAACCCTCGTCTCCGTAATGAAGGCGCGGGAGTCCGAAGTACTTGCACATCACGGCTCAGCTGAAGAGGGCGCGGTGGCTGTTATGCGACTTATCCGGAAGCGTGTGATGCATCTATGCCTAGAAAGAGGTCCTGCAGGCGCGGCGCAGTGGCTGCCTATTGGTGGACAGATGAGATTGCCAACCTCCGGAAGAGATGTATAGAGCTCCGACGCAAAATTACGCGGACGGGAAGGAGAAACTAACTTGACGGAAAGGGAATCCGAAGATTTTAAGACCGCCAAGAAGGACCTAAAAAGGGCTATTCACCAAAGTAAAAGAGCCAAATGGGAAGAGCTACGCCAGGCGGTGAACAGGATCTAGGCTATAAAATAGTCACCAAGAAAACTGGGGCTGAAATCTCCCCCTCAAGCTTCGATGAAGCTCGCATGAAGGAGATTGTCGAAAGACTCTTCCAAGACATCCGGAGAGGGACTCCAAAGTGGAAATAGCTCACACGGGAGAGGTTGTGGACAGTGGACAGTGCCCGTTGTCCTTACGAGGACTCTGAGGTGATGATGCCTACCACACATTATTTGAATGCTCAAGGTGGAATGTAGACGAGAGGCTATAGAGAAAGATCTGGGGAGCGCTGTCACCGGACAGCATCATACAGAAAATGATCGACAGTCGAGAAGCATGGAATAAGGTCACAACATACGTGGGAAGGAATTTTAAAAACCAAAAAAGAGAGACCGAACGTTAAATACGAGACACCACCCTGATGGAATGTGTAAAACGATACCGGGGTGGAGCAGTGTCTGAAAGGGTGGTTTTAGTATGAGTATGCTACAGTTATTGCACGCACCGACTGGGAGTCCTACACTACCAAGTGCGATCGACCCAAGCACTTGGTGTCCATCAAGGATTTCCACCTACCAAAAAAAAAAAAAAAATTGAATATTAATGAGCTTATTTTTTTAAGATTTTCGGATTATACATATTGTAGCATTCATATTTACAGATAGAAATACTACGAGGGGAGCGTTTTTATATTCGCGGAATGGGGGATAAGGGGTGGAAATAAAAAAACCAAATTATTTTTCTTTTTCCAATATATTCACCTGCAAGGCGGATACATTTTTCACATCTTTCAATTAATTTATTTATACCCTCATAAAAAAATGATTTCTCTTTATCTGCAAAATACGCCGAAACTGCCTCCTTGACTTCATCATCGGCAGTAAATTTTTTACCCCGCAGCTCTTTTAATTTTCGACAGGTAATAATCACTCAGGGCCAGGTCTGGGCTGTAGGGTGAGCGATTCACAATTTTACGAAACCCACCTTATGCAGAGCAGCTAACGCAACGCGGCTCTTGTGGACAGGCGCGTTGTCGTGCAAAAGCAGCACACCTTTCGTCAATTTTCCCCGTCTTTTCTCTTTAATGGCTTCTTTTAGTCGCTCTAATATTGAAGCGTAATATTCTCCGGTTATAGAAACACCTTTATCTTTATAATCAATCAACAATATTCCTTCCGAGTCCCAAAATACCGTTGCCATGAGTTTCCCAGCTGATTGTGACACTTTAAATTTCTTGAGAGGTGCTGTGCCCTTTTTATGCCACTGCATGGAGTCTTGTTTGGACTCAGGTTCATAATGATGAACCCAAGTTTCGTCTCCAGTAACAATTCGACTCAATACACCATCCTTGTCTTCATTACAGAGGTCCAAAAATGCACGCGAACACTCTACGCGCTGTTGTTACTTGGTTGGTTACTTGGTTTATCTTACTTGGTTGACGATAGCTCAAAGACTAACTGTCTAATACATGCGTTGGTTGTTCCGTCCCTCTCTGCGGATGGGCTCATCTTCTTCCAGCTTCACTTCCTGTCCGGATGTCCTTCTGGTTGTCTTCAGGTGTTGTCGGATTGGGTCCTTGGAGTCTTCTGGTGGATCTCCCTCGCTGTTGAATATCTGAAATCATAAAACAGAATTAGGTATTGGTGGTGTGTATTACCGTATCACATTCGCCGGAGTGTTTCCGTAGTGGTACGGTGTTTGGTGGGCCCCGTTGATTTTTGCGCGATGGCGCTACTCATCGCCGGGTTGTTGCTCGAGAGAGCCTTCCCGAAAAAGCCTCTGTTGAGCTTCCTCAGGAACTCGTTCAAGTCCTGGGCGTCTGCTGCTGTTAGTTCCCGGAGGACGACCAGCGAGGTACGTCTAGGAAGGCGGAATACAAGTCGCAGGACGCGATTTTGTACCCGCTCCAGTGGTGCAATGTGTGATGGAGCCGCCGTGGCCCAGGCTGGGCTGGCGTAGGTTAGGATCGTGCGGATGTGCGTTTTATACAGCATCGCGCCCGTTTTGGGACTAAGTTTGGGGTTTCCTAGGATAGGATATAGCTGGTGCAGTCGACCGATGGCCCTGTTCCTAGCTCTACCTAGATGCTCGGCGAAAGTTAGCTTCCTGTCGAGGATCATTTCCAGGTATTCGATCTTCTCGCCCCAGTCGATTTCCGTCTGTAGAACGGTTATCTTTTGAAGCGAGGCTTGGTGTCTCCGGCTGAACGCAATAGCTTGCGTTTTCCTCGGGTTGATCGTAAGACCGCATGTGCTGAAGAATCCCTCGATTCGATCCAACTGTGCCTGAGCCAGTTGGGCTGCGATCTCGGGACTCTTCGAGGTGGCCACTATTGCGGTGTCATCCGCGTAGATGGCGTTGAACACTCGACAGTCTGTCGGCTTGGGAATGTCTGCGACGTAGATACTGAACAGCGCCGGGCCTAGTGCCGAGCCTTGTGGAACACCAGACAGCATTTGCCTCTTTAAAGATTCCGTACCGTTCACGACGGTGTGGAATTTCCGGTCCTTGAGGTAGGATCTGATGGTCTTCAGGATTCGCGGCTGGAAGCCGGCTACCTTCATCTTCGCCAGCAAGCCTTCATGGCGGATCTTGTCGAATGCCTTTTCTAGGTCCAGGGAAACCATTACGGTCGTCTGTTTCCTATTAAAAGCGGTAGTGACATGATCCGTGATCCTGAAAAGCTGTAGCGTGGTCGAATGTCCGGACCTGAATCCGAACTGATCGTTATCCATGAGTTGTCTATCTTCCAGATGATCGGTGATGCGGCGCATTAGCAGAGTCTCAAGTACTTTGCTCATAGTGCCGAGCAGCGATATCGGTCGGTAGCTCTCAGTAGAGTGTGGTTCCTTTCTCGCTTTCAGTGCGGGTATGATCCTTGCGGATTTCCACCTTGTAGGATAGCATGTCAGCCGGAGTGTCGCGTTAAAAATCGCCGTCAGGTTGACTAGCAACGTGAGAAGCAAATTTTTAAGCGCTCCATTCGGAATGGCGTCCTCGCCTGGCGATTTTCCGTTAGGAATGCCCTTGATGACCTGCAGGACCTCCTTAGGAGTCACAACGATAGGTGGACCTGGGTCCATCTCGTCGATCTCTTGCAAGGTGGTTCGGAATTCTCTCTCCTGCTCGGGATCGTTGCGATCGTTCGGAGTGAAGTGGCCCAGAAAGGTGCTAGCCAGGGCGTCCGCCTTCTCCTTATCGGTGAGGCATCTGTTCTGACCATGCTTGATCTCTGGCTAACTGTCTAAT